>CAMGYJ010000007.1:25738893-26239107 GCA_946122785.1 Linum tenue | reverse complement strand
TAGCATACGAAAAAAAAAAAAAATAGAACGCCACCATGAGACTATAACATCGCATCTCACTCAGAAGAACAAGTTGAGAACTTTGGTGAAACCACACTGCTATACTCACTCTGGTATAAGGGCCTTAAATCCAGGCTCAAGTTGGGAGATCTTGATGGCATGGTTCTTGATCTCAAAATCCACACCCCACCACTCCTGGAGCACAACGATTCCAGGAGCGTCTTCTTTGCCAACCACATAAGCATCAAAAGTCTGATCAATCAACCAACCAATCTTAGAACTAATAAGGGGCAGTATTCTCCATCACACAGACACTGGCAATGCAATGCGCTGAACGTAAAACAAGTTCACTTTCAATTGGATCAAGACTAACCGGAGTGAACTGCACGGATATCCATGAGAAATTGAACACAACCCATAAATCAGAAAATAATAAAGCCACTTCCTCTCCATCCAGAACCGCAAAATAAACCTAAGAGAAAGCGAACTCATCGTCTTCCATGAATTCAAGCTCACAACAAATAACCAGTTCCCAATTACAAATTTCCCGAACCATTACTCCATAAGAAATTCAATCAGTCAAAGGTCCGAGCAACAAATACCCATCAACAGCTTCAATTCCCACCCACTAAAAAAAGATCACATCCCATCCCAGCATCGGAAGCGGTAAATAAAAGAACACGACGGAATCAGAAGAAGAATTAGGGGAAAGAAAACTGACAGTGTCTTCCCTCTGGATTTGGATTTTCTTGAAGGAATCAGCGGAGGCAGCCATTGCTCGAACTTGGAAGCGAGCAGAAGAAGAGGAGAGTGATCTGAGTAGAGAGGAAGGGGAAGAGAAGAAACAGCGGGCTTTGGTTGTGGGCGCGAATATTCTGGAAGCTGCCGATGACGAGAGCGAGCGGCCGACAGCAGCTGCCAACATCATTTTGTATTTTAACTTGGCCGGAATTTGGAAACAGTCTCGTTTGGTTGCGGTTCACAACCTTCCACCGTCTTTACTCTTTAGTAAAGTTCCACTAGCAAAACAACGGCGTCATTTAGAAAAAAACCAAGGCAAAACTATTGGGCCTGGCCTTTATAATGCTGGGCATTTGATGTCATCCTGAGTACTAGGCCCGAACTCGGTACTTAGAAATGCCAAGCCCAACAGGGTTAATAGTACTTTTTTGGTAGAAAATGAAGCAAGCGCCTACTAGTAAAAAAAATAATCTAACGATCCTCATAATCATCACCTTCCAAGTTATAACTTGATACCATGAATAATTCCAAAATCACCCACGGGAGAGGAACACTTCCAACGGCAAAGACTAATCTCAGAGGCAAAAACGGTTGCGCAGAAAGCTTAACAGCAAAGAGAGAGCAAGAAGAAAGAAGAGAATGTTGAAAGCAACATTGGCCCAACCACACAAGTTTAAAAACTGACGCCAAACTAGCTAGACTCCCAACTACTTGTTCGTTTAACTCAGCCCCATCACTCGGTCATCCCTAGCAACTCAAGAACACAAGAACAGCTGTAGAAAAACAAAAAGAGCATAATGTAACGCCAAAGTGGTTGAAACATCTTAATTACTTGATTAGTCACTTATATAAGTAAATCAATATACAATATTTAATTTGCAACTAAACCTCATGTTGTCCAAAGGTGAAATTGTGTTTTAATTAGGACTTCAACCATAGGTATATTGAGTGATTGCAAGGGAACAATGTACTTTTCATTTTCCAATTAATAAAATTACGCTGGTACCGTCCGGTTTCCTCTTCTCTCCGACGAAGATTACAATTTGCATCATGGTATCAGAGCCTAACACTCATCTCCTTTCTCTTGAATCTTCGAATTCGTGATTTCTGTGAGTCTCCTTTCCTCTGGTCGAGTTTCCAGAAGAGCGGAAGTTCTTGATCCTTCATCTTCTTGTCTCGTTTCTTCAGTCTTTCAATTCTGCTGCAATCCTCTTTGATTCGTTCGATTTCTTGACAAGGTCACTTTTTTATTACTTCTTGCTTGGATTCGATTGTTTATCCGACGAGTCAACCCTGATTCTTGGTGCTCGTTTTGATTAGACTGATTTTCCGATGACTTCATGGCGTAATTTCTATGGCGACTGATCCTTCTTTGAGTTTAGCTTCTTTTGTCTCCACAACGATCGACACTGAAGACGAGTACTTCATCGCTAATGGTAACAACGTCAATCCCGAACGGGTGACAATTCCACTCACTAGGGCCAACTATCATTCCTAGACCAGATCCATGTGCATGGCGCTTCACTCCAGGAACAAGTTGTCGTTGATCGACTCTTATGTTCAGCCACCGCCCGTCGGTAATCCACTTCACAAAGCTTGGGATCATGTGAATATGATTTTTATAGATCACAATGTACAACACACCCAAAGTTCCGAAGGTGTCATAAACAGTTGATCCCAATAACTCGAGTTGTTGGGAGAAGGTTATTACAGATCTTATATCACTCTCATACATGTCCCCTCAAACGAAAACCAACCCATGCTCTTGAAGTTTTCACAAGCGATCGTCATACCTTTAGCTTTAATCAACTATTAATATTGTGGGTCGTGAAGATTCAAACCCATGACTACTTGGTCAAACCAGCTCTGATACCCACGTCATAAACCAACCTAATAACTCGAGTTATTGGGACCATTTGGCTTATGACATGTTATCAGAGCTGGTTTATCTTTGAGCTCACATGTTGAAGTCCTTACAACCCCGAATATTAACCGTTATCTTATAGTAGATAAAAAAATTTATTAGAACTTAAAACGAAAGAGATATAGCCCATTAAATTAAATTGTGGAAAAATTTAATTATCTTCCATAAATGATAATAAAGGGTTATGCAAGGTAATGCATATGTAAGATATACATTGGATCTATTCTTTCCTTGTAGTATAAGGGAGAAAATTTAAAACTTGGTTATTAAATGGGATAACAATTAAATATGATATATAGAAAGCATGCTCCAGATCTGTATACCGTTGATATAATCTAACGGTTATTATTAAGAAAAATTAATTATGATTTAAAGATAATTAGTTGGTTCCATTATTTTTTCATGCCTGCCGATCTCTTCATTGCAGCCTCAGCCATTGTTTCCACTACGTATTTTTCGTGGTCGTTCACCTTCAACTGATTCGGATTCGTCGCGAACGGGTAGCACACTACAAAAGAAAATACTTACAACAGGTTATTTTTTAACTTTTAGCATCCAAAAAACCCGCTGCTAATAATCCCGGCAGGGGTTTTATGACCGCAGCTAAACCGTGCTAAATCAACCGCTGCAAATTAATGTCAGGGGTTCGCTCAACCGCTGGTGGAAGCCTTTGCAACGGTTCTGCACCGGTCACTATTGCTGCGGTAGACTTTTTTGCAACTTTTGGACAATAATTAGCAAGGGCCTTTCCAAGGGTTTTGCGACAGTTTTAAACCCCTGCTATTGGAACTAAATTTAACGACGTTTGGTGTCGGTTCTATATAGCGTCGCTAAATAATCTGGATTTCCAGAATTTGATTTCTTTTACCACCTGCTGCATTTTTTTTAAGTTATCACCAGCTTTAATTCAATTCATATAAATTTCAAAGCTAAAATCAACCATTAACCATTATTCAAAAGTCACATGACAAATTACTCAACAGATAGTAGACATTCACAACTGGTACTTGTTTTAAAGCCAACAACCAACAATTTGCAAACAAAGGATAATGCTAAAATTGAAGTAAAGTTCCAGCAAGTTTCAATACTATGTAGTCATTCTCCTTCTCCAGTCATCCATATACAGGCTACCCCAGCACCATGCAATGGTGGTTTAGGAACAGCAGCAACATGCTTTTACTTACTCACAAGCTTGAAAGTTGAAACCCTGGTGAGATAAACATCTACTTAGTCATAATCATAAACCATAATGATGGAAGCCACAACTTTTGAGTCATTCCTTAAAGAAAACTTATGCAGGAAAGTATGATTCTTTAACAACCCCATGAAGAAGAATAAGAAACAGAGAACAATGGAGAGACAAGATTAAATAAGACAGTATGCTGACCTTTTGATCAGCCCCGTGCAGCATTATGGCTTGATGAAGATGGTGCACAAAATGAACCTTCTGTTGAACTGTTCTCCCTACGAAGATGTTGCAAGAACAATGTTTTTACTGTATCTTCTTCCATTTGCAGCAGAGCCATCCCACTTCTCAACTGACCCACCTCACTTTTCAGTTCAACCACCTCACCTTTTAGTTCCACCACTTCACTTTCAGTCCATCATTTGCACTCAAAGCATAGCAGAAAACCTGCATAATATCTAAGTTCCATCAAGCATCGACAACTAGAAAGAGGCTACAAATAAATTAAGAAATTCATTGCATACAGAATAGAACATAATGAAAGTTCTTTCTAAAAGAAAGATGACAAACCTCGATATTAGTCTGGTTGTGCATGCCAAACACAGATCCCATTAGATGTGATAAAGGATGATTGCCAAAGTCACTGCTCACATATCCAATTCTAAGCCTCTCATTTCCTTGATCACACTTAATACAAATCGAGGGAGGATGGTTGAAAGGACGAAGTGCAAACCGAGTTGCAACTATAGAGCAATGAGCAGCATAGTTACGGCTGTTTGGAAGAACAAGAGAATGTCAATGGAAGGTTTGATTCATAAAGTTAGAAATAAATTAATAAAGATAAAATACAATACCTGATTTCTAGGGCAAGCATTGGATCCAAAGTGTATGCTTAAGCATGGAAAGGTTGTACACTAGAAGAACAGAGGACTGGAAAATTACATATGTAAAAAGAATGCTTCAGTTAACAACCATATAGCGGTAATCAATGAAAGGTATAAGAATATCAATTCCACCAGGTCCACTTACATTGATCTGCCTCCGTATAATCCCTTCAACTTCATTGAACATCAAATCCCACTCTTCCCAGCTACAGACACACTGAAAGTAGAAAACTGAAGCAGTTAATACAACTACCAAAAAGCATACTCTAGGCAACAAATCCCTTGGAAAATTGAGTCCCTGCCAAATCTACGATAGACCCAGTATAAATTTGAAAATGCACGAGTTTGGAATAAGCAGAGCCCTTCATGTGGATTCACAGCATTGCTGGTCACATACGGAATCAGAAAATTGCAAGATATGTTGATTCTATCAATATGACCAACAACTCTAAGACACCAGAAACCAAACCCAGCTTCGAAATCCAAGGAATTAGACAAGACTGAAAACTGTTTCCACTTTTAACTTTACCTGCAGTGTGTGTAGAAGGTTACAAGTTGCATCGGGAAAATCTGGTCAAAGAAGCAATGCTTGTCTATAACTCTTTACGGCAGCCTCCACTTGACCACTACATATCATGCCAAACAAAACATATCATAATGTGGCAATCAATACCATTTAAGATGCTGACTCACAGACTGCATGAAAGTATTTAACTCACAGCCTCGCACCCACAAAAAAATGTACAGGAGGAAGAAATAGGGAGCAGAAATATCAATAGCCTATATTAAAATTATTAATATAAATAGCTTTGCTATTTATGTCATTTCACAATGGCAGTAGGAGTCAAGTAGTTGCTTTACTTCTATTGCACGCATATACAGGGTAGAACCAGAAATTATGGAAGCACAATTGACATTCTAAGGCTTAAGTTCCTATGTATACGCAGGAGTTCAACCAGATTACTAGACTCTTTATCAAAACTTATTCAAAGGCCTGTCAAACAATCCGCAACCCAATCCTATCATGCTTAAAAATCAAATACGGGTACCTATCGCTTATAGATAACAACAAGATTGTTGAAAGGAGCAGACAATCCAGTGGTCATAGCAAGCGTTGCTTTATAGTATGAAGCAGCTGCAGCTAGTCAGGGGAAGAAACCGAGCAATGGATCAAGGGACCCGTTCTAAGGCATGGAAAGGCAGTAGCACTAGCCACCATATATACAGTTTAAGGGGAAACAACTGCATATATATACAGTTTAAGATGCAGTAGCACAAAACCAACTATACCAACTATAACAGCTAGTGATACTCAAAACAAAAAATTTACTTCTCAGTTGCATCTGCCTATAGATGAAGCCTTGTAGTTGGCTTTCCATCTTCCTCACTGCACTAGCACTCCTGTTTTCCCCTCATTGAAACTTAGCCCATCATAACAAATGCCAATTTCAGAGAAATCGCTATTTCAGAAACCACTAGAACTCAAATTTATTCAGTAGTAAAATTGAATTGAGAGTAGCAAGAGAAAAGTTCTTTAATCGAAGAAGGGGAAAAGGACTAGGAGGGAGAAGCGTGAGGAGGTGAGAGCTTACCGACAACCAATGCAAAGGGAGATTGTTGTCTTCATCCACAAGCGAGGAATCAGAGGTGCACTACTGGACGTTTCAGGGGAACATAGTCTAGAGGCTGGATTTTTAGATGGCGGATACATCTCCGACGAGGAGAGCCCGACAGAAATCGTGCTTTCTTTGCTGGGAATTCGTCGTCCGGTCGAGCTGCAAAGGCCACCACCGTCAGTTTAAGATGGTGAGCTTGTTATTGGAGCAGAGCTTGATGATCGAAAAAGATAACTTGATCGAGATTGACATTACCATTGTTCAATTAAGTTTCCTACTAGGTTTCAGATTCAAGCTTCCTCTGCCGTCGTCGCCGTCGTTGTGACTGCAGCAACAATTAGAGTTGTGGCCTACAGAGACGAGTAGTAGGAGAAGAGAATAATTGAGGTGGCCACGAAAATTGGATTCAAAACCTCCATGATCGATGGTCTCGCCGCTGCTGATGTGATGGAGTTATCGCCGAATCTCTATGGAGAAATCGAAATAGGCGAGGAAGAGTTGAGGCAAGGTTATTAGGGTTAGGGATTTTTTTCGATAGATACGATTGGGGAAGAAGACGAGAAGCCCTTTACTTTTTTTGTGAGAGACGAGCAGGATTTCATTTTAATTTACAATCTGAAAAGAAAAGGAAAAAAGTGAATGTGAGTTTTATTTTAAAAGAAAAGGAAAAAAAAGCCTCCAGCGGTTGCTCCAATCGCTGCATGCGGCCGCTGCTATAGGGATAATGCATAATTGTGGCAGGGGTTATGGCAACCGCTGATACAAAACCGGTGCTATATGCTCATTTCCTTGCAGTGGCAGTCCGCTACCAGCTTAAAAGCAGAGGATGAGCTTAAGTCGATGAAGTTCGGAAGCCGGTATCCATTGTTTCCATGAGCGTAATTTTTGTATTCCTTCACCGTCAATTGATTCTGGTTCGTCGAGAAAGGGTAGCAGTCCGCCGCGACCTTCAAAGTAGATGATGAGCTGAACTCGATGGAGGTCGGAAGCAGGGACGAAGATGCGCTGGAGTCTTGGGTTGGACGAGGAGACCAAGCAGCATAATCCGAGAATAAAAAACATGAAATTTACAGAATAAATTTAGATCGACCATGAGATTTAGGTTTTGGTGGTTGTTGGGTTTTGATGATGATAGTCAAATTAAGGGTTAGTTATTGGGGTAATAGTGATGAACGGATGATGACGATGGCCTTTCATGATGCTCGAATTGGGGTGTGGGATGATGATCGATCCAAAAATTTGATGGAACTTTTATTTATGAAATTACATAATTTTTGGGTATTCAAATGAGATATATAATATTAATTTAACTATATTCTCTTATTTTAGGTAATTAAATCTTCCATATATATTTGTATCTCATATTTGGTATCCTTGTCACGTTGATTATCCGAATTAGGGCATGACGGTAGCTATTTATATAACAGATTTTTTCTTTCGTCCAAAAGACACAATCAAGAAAAGAAGAAAAGAAAAAGGAGAGTTTAGACAACATCACAATTTCTTTGATAAGATATATAATATGGGTTCAGTAAGTCTGCGAAGAAGTGGTGTTCATGTTATTTGTGCTTTCTTTATCATTGGAGTTGTGGTGAGTGGGATTTGTAGTGCTGCCAGAGAAGTCCCAACTAAAAGTACCATCTGACCGTCACATGTGACCCACCGAATCTCCCCCTCATTTCATTATCTGATCTTTAGTGAATGTTGTATATACAATGTTCGTCTTTGTTGCTAATTGGAAACAAGGCCTTGTCAACCGATCGGGCCTCTGAACTAGATAAACAAGCGGTTTTTCTATATTTATGATCATTTATCTAATGAATAAATCAAGTTAGATTTTGCTTTATTAATCGTTTCCTTGTTAATTCACAACTTTTCTTTTTTCGGTTTTTATTTTTCATAAAGTTTATTATGGTTGAAATAATTTTTACATGTAAATGTTTGCCTCACCATGCCAACTAGCTAGGGCTGATGATTGGTAATTGATGAACCGGTTAATCGATAAATCAAACCTAAAAAACCTATTATTCGTCTAAGCGATAACCGGTAATTAAGAATGTACTCAGTGCTAGTTTGGAGGGGTATTGATTTAAACGTGAAACTGACAACTAACCATCCAACACCCAACAACATAAAAAAAGACGTTGCACTCTATCCCTTTCTCACTAAGAGTCGAGATGACCTCTTATATTCTATGTTTCTGCCTCTCAAATCTCAAATCTCAACTATCATCACATCAACCACTAACCCCTAAAACCAAATCTCCCATCCTTGTTGCCTTGACTTCCTCATCCTCGATCATCGACCTTTCTTCCTCATCCTCTATGCTCCCCATTTCTCGCTTCACCTTCCTCTTTTTTTCATCGAATCACATCTTCAAGTTTCAAGTTATTAATCTTAGTTTTCTTAGTCAACTAGTTATATGCTTTGAAACAGAGACTAAACCTTGTCAATTGAAATTGTAATCTGTCGGCCGCCACTCCCCTTCATCAACCATCTACTTAATCATTCACCGTTTTGGTCCTCGCCTTCATCATCATTATGTGATGTGATTATATTGTCTTTCTTATTGCTTGGGAGTTAGGTGATGATATGAATCGAGGCTCAAACTCTTGGATTCATGATTACCAATGTACACAACTAACTTCGATCTTCATGTTGATTCACTCGAACCAAAGGATACAGACGGAAAATTGATCAAACAATTCCAACTTGTGAGCGAGAACTCGCCACAACTAGATGTGATCTTCTGGTTGATAAGAGATGCACAAACTCCTAAACTCCTCCACATTAGATTTGGGCAAAATGTTCACTAAGGAACACGAGAATTAACTCATCAATTGATTGATAAAAACTTGATATCTTGGTTGTTAAACTCATAGGTTTACACTCTCTGTTTATAAAGGTCACAAAAATCCAAAATTAACCTACTAAGACTAGGAAAACTACTCCCAAACTAACTAGGTAACTGACTCACTCCTACTGTCACTCTAGAAAATGGCCAAGTGTAACCACTTCCTAAAGCGTAGTATAGCGTGTTTGGGTTTTATTGTCAACCCGGGTCCTAGATGTGATGACTACTCGGTGAAGTCTTGTTATTTAGCAGTGAACTTTTAGTGCAACTCAAGCAAACAAAAACACAAAGCAAGTAAACGGTTGTTGTCAAGTCAAGAGAGATCACCCGGATATGGATCCCCCTAGACTGCAGTTAAGTCGGATTGCAATTTACCAAGTTCAGTTTTCATGAAAGTTATACTGCGGAAGGTTCTTAATTAGCCTGAAGTCTCGACTAAAGGTCTCCAGACCCTCTCAATCTGAGTCTCTAGCGGGCGACTAACCTCCACCGGAGTAAACAGATTGAGGCCCTAACGAACCAAACCTCCACTACCGAATTGAATTCGGTACAGAATAGCGAATTGGCTCCTCGACTATAGTCACCAATTCGCCACCTTCGATTAAGGGTACTCTATCAACCTAGGAAGATATTCTCATTCTAGGTCAAAGCAGAAACAACAGGAATTTGATCAGGATTCAAGTCATTCAATCATTCAAACCTCAATCGAATATAATCAATTCACAAACTTTGTACTTGGGTTCATACAATCAGACCTAGCATACACATCTAGGGTTCCCCATACCCAGATGAATGGGGGAACTACTCCATAGAGAAAGAAGCAAAAGCAGATTCAGACGCGAAAATCATACTGTGAAGACGGATTTCTGCTCCTGGACGTTTAATCGCACTTCTCCAAGCTCAAGCCGGACTCCAATGGTGATGAAGATCGATCTATGGCGCTTGGGAACTCTGGTTCGTCGCTTTCTCTCTCTAGGTATCGCTTTCTCTCTCAAAAACTCGGATCCCTTCAATGTTGGCCTTCTTTCTCCTTAAATTGACTGCCTGGTCGCGATACCCGGTCGAAATACCCGGTCGGGTATTCTGGGTTTCGACCGGGTATATACAAAACGCGCCGCTTTGGTGAAGCTAAAATCCCCGACCGGGGATTTGTGCCATCTGCCCGGGCCCCTCTCTGCTTCTCGGGCGCCCAAAACAGCGAATACCCGGTCGGGTATTTGGCCACCTGACCGGGTATTTTCCTCCTGCAGCTCACTTTGTCCCAACTTCGCTCCTTTCGACCCTAAACTCGTTTCTCCGCCTCGATTTCAACGCCGAGACCTGAAATATGACATAAACACATACCATAGCGTGAAATCGGCTTAAAACGCTAGAATCCACATCTCAAACGGCTCCAGAATGGGATGAAAACATGTGTAATTATTAGTCTATCAGTAACATAATACTACTTTTACAAGGATATAAACTACTAATTAAACTATTAAATACCTCCCAGTTGATCCTTATATCTTCGAATCTGAATCCTCATTTTTGGGCCATGAGAATCAAATATTGTGCTAATCGATATTGTATCAGGTGATGAAACTCCTAGAGATAAAAATTGATAGATTTTTGTTGGTTGAAGTTTGATGATTGTTTCTACAACCCACAGTTTAACCGGCTGATCGAACTGCTTCGATATGGACTCGACTTTCTAATCAGGCAACAACAAAATAGTAAGAACTTGGTCAGATTCATTTAAACCTAAAAACTCAATTAAACGCACATAAAATCATTCAACTTGACCATCCGTTAAGATTCCAAAACAAAGCCAGTAACTATGAGGTTTGAACCATGAAGTTTAATGTTTCAAGGCAATACTTTCACCATTGAACCACACAACAACTTGTGCACATATTTTGTAATCTCTTCATATATTTACTCATCTTTGGATCGGGTGTCGTTCCATTTGGCAAATTTGTTGCCGTTATCTTATACTTCACTCATTGTAAATGGTAGAGGCGGATTCATTCATGCTTGAGACCATTTACAAATAAAACATTGATTACGTGACTATTAGTGGTATATAGTCTTCTGAAACAAAGTTTGTAAGATTGGGTAATTGAAGTTGGTTTCATATTGTAAAAAGTTGCATCGACTAATTATCTTGCGATTAATTGCACGGTAATGGGGGAGGGCCCCCTCTGATTTGCATATAAATTGGAATTAATTAATGGTTACCATCAACCGAGAGGTAATTCTCCATCGTATATATTTACCCTCGTTATTGATTTTTACCGGCAAAGCCTATAATGAGAAGGGGTTTTCAGTCGTTAATAACTTTCAAAGCACCTCATAATATTTCAAGTTGAAGCGTTGTTGGGATATAGTCCAACATCCATCAAAGTTTATGCAACAATCTATTGTCCTTGTATCACCCATCCAACCAATGGATGAATCTTAATCAACAATGTCATCCGGCAAAATTGATAGCCCCAATGTTCAAGTAAGTGAGACTCCATTGTGATCACTGTCTTGAAGGTCGAGATAAGAAAAAGAAGAAAAAAAGAGGAGGAACTCAATAAATAAATCGTAGGGAATACTTCAAGAAAACATAGAAAATATTGAAATAAAACATAGGAAATATATAAATAAAATGTAGGGAATACTTCAAGGAAACATAGGGAATACTTAAGAAACACAAAAATACAAAAATAAAATGTATGGAATACTTTAGGGAAACATAATAAATACAAAAATAAAACTAAGAGAATCCATCACATTTATTGTAACACCCTGACCCGATAGGATGCTACTTTTACCAAAATACCCTTGAAAAGTAACGAATATTAAAATGCTTTGAACAACAACGGATACCTCGTACATTTAACAATACTTAAAACATGAATAACCTTGAGATATTTGTCTTAATAAATCTTCATCGTAAAATCACATCAAGTCTCTCGTTCCACTAAAACGATGAACTTAACTTCTTGCTTCTGGAGTCCTCTGGAGCCATTGATGAACCGTCAAATCCATATGCGTGCTTATGTGCTTCTATGATTCCTGAATGCGGGCGTTGGGGTCAGTCCTAATCCTAGTTTCGCTTTAATGGTGAAAACTCATAACAACATATGCTTGAAATAAATAAACAAGGATGCTAGTGCAATGCTTGGTACATGATCATATATTTAAAATCAGTTGCATCTTAATTCTTGTGAAAGGGGGCCCCGAACTCGACTCAACTAGCACACTAACGGCCACCAAACGTAAACTTCCACCTGATGGGAAGATATAACATGGGTGTAACTTCCACCTGACGGGAAGTAACACAATTATAACATGAATGTTAACTTCCACCTGACGGGAAGTAACATAATCCTGAACTTGACTTCCACCTGACGGGAAGTAGGGTAGCCGCGTGCACTAGTCAAGTGAGTAGTTAAAAACATGTTCTTACTTGATAACTTGGTAACATGGAACGTAAGTCCATAATCTTGCTCAAAACATAACTTCATGATGGAATGCAATGACATGCTTACTAACATAAATACACTTACCGTGGACATACATATAGAGCACAACTTAGTTAAATAACATAATTAGATAAATTAAAGCGAAATACTAACTAGCCCCTCAAACCACGCACCTTATTAGCTTAAGTCGGCTGACCTGATCATTTAGCCACCAACTCAAGAAATCGGTGCTCTTCATGGGTGAAATGCCTTGGCGAACCTATGACGAAAGTCGAGGTTAGATCGATTGGGTTTCGGGTTCTTAGCGACGGTTCTTGATCGGTGGGACTACTTTGCGTTAATTGCAAAGTACGGCTAATTAACGTACCAATTAAAAATACTAAAATCATGTTGCTCCATAAGTCTAATAGTTCAAGATCTTAGCCAATTTAAATACTTGAAAAACAAATCATGCTAAGCTCACTTACCTAGTCGGATTCAAGAAGCGCATATTATAACCTACATCACTCTAATGAATAAACTAGTCGATTTAACCATTAACTAACTTAGATTAATCTAGCTTGTTAATCATATCATATCATCTTCTGGTTTAAATTGTCACAATATCATACCCATTAAAATAATATTTTCTAACTCTAATACTTAAATCATCTTAATCTATTAAGTTGCTTAAAAACCTATTATCATATTATAGTCTTTATATTATTGGATAAAATACTTAATTAACTCAAACTAAACCATTCTATCTCTTATTAACATCCTAATCCATGCATGCCTATTAACTCAATTGCATAACATTACATAATTCACCTAGAGACTTAATATGCAAAAGCTACAGCTCGTTTAGTGACCGTCTAGAACCGTCACCAAAGGTATCGTCAGCTGTGCCAACAGAGAGGCCACAGGACACAGCCTCTGCTTGGCCAGCCTTTCGCGACGGCAGCTTAAAGGTTACTAAAAGCCTGGAAGTCCGTCGCTAATTTCCCAGAAAGTTAGAACCCGTACCAATCGTATAAACATCGATTTTAATGCGAGGGATCGGGCTTCCTTACCTTGTAGGTGTACCCAGGCCGAGATTCAAGTCAGTAGAGCTTATGCTCCTTGCTTAGGTTGCCGTTCGATCAGCCCGTACCTATGTCGTCAAAGCTAGATCGAGAGAAGTAGAGAAAGTGAGCGACGATGAAAGTAGTTGATGGTGGTGATGTCCCTCTCCGGCGATGGCAATGATGATATAGCGACGAGGAGTTCGGGGGAGTATAAGCTTGAAGGAAAGGAGAGACATGGTTTATGATGATGATGATAAAAGGACGGAGTGGTGGCTCTAGTGTTCTGTTTCTCCTCTGCTCTGTAGGAGTTCCTTCCTATTGATATTTTGGACATTGTGGGATATATATATATATGCATCATTGTCTATGTACTGGTTCTGGAGAGTAAGAGAAGAGAAATAAAGGCTATCACATGGCTGACAACTAATAGTTGTGACTTGTGAGGAGATAATGTATTGCAGAGAGATAGGATTGGGTATGGTGAATTAAAACTGTTGTCTCCAACACGTCCTTTAATGGAGTGGTATGGTGGGTTGCATTCAGGAAAACTTGAGTGTCGATTGGAATCTAAATTCTTATACATGGTGATTCATAGAGAGTTAACTTTAACTTTTCACTTCAAGAAATCTAAACTCTCAATCAGTTGCTTGCGGTCACAACGTCATAAGGCCCTTGTTCAGCTCGTCATGATTGGCTTTTGCGTTAGAAGAAAGGCAAAGTAGTCATTTCTACGAATTGGGTCGCTTTACGTACTTGAGCATATCTTTTGGTTTTGGGTTGAACCGGAACCCGATGGTCGGGGTGTTACATTTATACTTTCCTCCTTGTTTTTTCCATAAATGCTCAATCAAATCATCTCTCAATGCGTGATATGATATCTGGGACGATCACGAATCCTATTGTATCTTGCCTTGTATTCCATGGGGTAGGAATGTTATGATTGTGTTGATCCCATGTGAAATTTGAATTACTTTTATATTCAATGTTCTCAATTGTGCCACCCCATATCCCCGTACTAGTAAAAAAATAATCTAACGATTCTCATAATCATCACCTTCTAAGTTAACTTGAGACCATGAACAATTCCAAGAGCACTCACCGGAAATGAAAACTTCAAAAGGCAAATACAGATCGGAGAGGCAAAAATGGTTGCTCAGAGAGCTTAACCACCAAGAGGGGGAAAGAAGAAAAAATAAAATGTAGAGAGCAATTACACAAAATTTAAAAACTAGCACCATTCTAGCTAAACTCCCAACTTCTTGTTCGTTTAACTCAATTCCATCACTCAGTCATTCCTATCAACTAAAGAACACAAGAACAGCTATAGAAAAACAAAAATAAGATAGTGTAACGCCAAAATAGTTGAAACAGCTTTGTTACTTGATTAGTCACTTATAAGTAAATCAATATATAATATTTAATTTGCAACTAAACCTCATGTTGTCCGAAGGTAAAATTGTGCTTTAATTATGACTTTAATCTTAGGTATTTAATGAGTGATTGCAAGGGAACAATGTATTTTTCATTTTTCAATTAAAAAAATAAGTCGGTACTGTCCGGTTTCCTATCCTCTTTGGCGAAGACTACGATTTGCATCATGGTATCAGAGCCTAATACTCATCTACTTTCTCTCGAATATTCCAATTTGGGATTTCTATGAGTCTTCTTTCCTTTGGTCGAGTTTCCAGGAGAGTGAAACTTCTTCGATTCGTTCGATTTCTTGACGAAGTCACTTTTTTGTTACTTCTTGCTTCGATTCGATCGTTTATCCGACGAATCAACCCTAATTCTTGGTCCTAGTTTTGATTTGATCAATTTTCCGACGACTGCATGGTGTGGTTTCAATGGCACCGGATCCTTCTTCAATTTTAGCTTCTCTTGTCTCCACATTTACCGACAGCAAACACTAGTACTTCATCATTGATGGAAACAACGTTAATCCCCAGCTGGTGATGATTCCACTCATTAGGGCCAACTATCGTTCCTAGACAAGATCCATGCGCATGGCACTTCACTCTAGGAATAAGTTGTCGTTGATCGAATCTTCTGTTCAGCCACCGCCTGTAAGCGATCAGCTTCACAAAGCTTGGAATCATGTGAATGTGATGGTTATAGATCACAATGTACAACACACCCGAAGTTCAGGAGGTGTTATAAACTAGTTGGTCCTAATAACTCGAGTTGTTGGAAGAAGATTATTATGGATGTTATATCACTCTCTCACATGTCAACTCAAATAAAAGGCAACCCATGGGCTTGAAGTTTTCACAATCGATCATCATACCTTTTGCTTTAATCAACTGTTAATATTGTGGGTCATGGAGATTCTAACACAAGACCACTTGGTCAAACCAACTTTGATACTATGTCATTAACGAACTAGTCCCAATAAATTGAGTTCTAGGGATCAGTTGGTTTATGAAATTGTATTAGAACTGTTTTATCATTGAGATCACGTTTTGAAGTCCTTACAACCCCCAATATAAACCGTTATCTTTTTTTGGGGTGAAAAACAGAGCGCAGAGGGGCGCTCTAACTCTTATCTATAAATGAAACAAGGAGTTTGTACCCTACTACTATCAAACAACAACCAGTAACTCAATCCCGGACCCGGGTTCTCAATCACATGAACCCCTAGAGATAGAGAGTGCCCAACACAGGCTAGATAATCAGCCACATGATTACTTTCCTGAAAAACGTGCTTCACGACGACCTCCCAATCCATGTGCCAGCAATCGGAGAATAGAGGAGATCATAATGTAATGAGGGTGACTCGCTCTATCGGACTGTAACAATGAAACTACTGTTGTAGAGTCCGTCTGTAAACTGACTCGCCGGTGCCCTGCCTTCCAGGCAATACGAAGCCCATGATAGATCCCTACAAGTCCAACATGAGTTATCGATCCGCCACCCAGCTTAACCGTGAAGGCCTTAATAGAATGTCCATTTCTCCCTCGGAGGATACTCCCGTCGTCGAGCTGCCATAAGCTAAGATGACAGATCCATCGATGTTCAGTGCAACCCAGCCCTCCGGAGGTCTTTGCCAGCTAATGAGGCTCGCAACGCGTTCCTGACCTCCCCCAATGATGCTTTGAGCTCTATTAAATGCAAGTTTTGTTTGTTGCCGCAATAGGTTCGCCTACTTCGCTAAAAGCTCCGTCGGTACTGTGACCGTTTTGAAAACCCATTCGTTCCTATTCCTCCACAATTTCTAGCACATGATAGCGAACAGGGAGGCCTCCACAACTCTACCCTTGCCTCCTAGATAGTGCATGATCCATTTTACAATATCCACTTCAAAGAACAGCTCATCCGGCTCGCCATCCAGAAGATGCGACCACGCTGCCCTCGCATAGGGGCACTCTCTTATCACATAAGCCACCATTTCAGCCTCTTCTCCACAAACTGGGCACGTGTCCACCTGAGTCAGATGCCGGCGCCGTCTTTCTGTATTCGTCAGGAGATGATTATGCAAGACTAGCCAAAAGAAAGTCTTTGTTCTTTGGGGTCCCCGAATTCTCCACGCCTCCTTCCAAACAGGGTGCGTCTGTCCCACATCATCCCTTTCCTCAGTAAGTTCATAAGGTGTCTTCAGGGTGAATAAAACCGAGTCCGAAAAATGTCAGATAGGCACATCCTTATCGGCCGCCTCTGGGACGGGATGAAGGCGTAGCTGACTGATCAAGTCGTCCGGCAAAAAGGCACCAGCATATGCCAAGTTCCACTCCGTGTTAAGAACAAGATCTGCAACTGTTAATTCATTCGCCGCATCAGGGAGATTAGGTGCAAATGTGGCCAAGAGAGGACCATCTTGAAGCCATCGATCTGTCAAAAAACGAGCTTGCATACCACTTCGGACATTCCACATTTTTGCTTCGCGAATCAAGTGTAAGAATCTCAGTACTCCTCGCCATAGGTTCGACATTCGCTCTTTATCTCTAGCTCGCCACCCCGTCGCTGTCTGTTTAAGATATTTGCCTTTGATTACTCTAGACCAGAAACTGTCTTCCTCCATAAATAGGCGCCAAACAATCTTGATCATGAACGCATCATTCACGCGGGTGGCATTTCGTAATTCCAGACCGCCCTCGTCCTTCGGTCGACAAATAGTATCCGAGTCTATCAAGTGGACCTTCCGCTCCTGCTCGGAAATCCCCCAAATAAATCCTCGAATTTTATTGTCTATGTACTCAAGAACAGATGTCGGAAGAAATGAAGTCTCTATAGTATAAGCCGACAAGGATGACAAAACAGACTGGGCCAAAGTAATTCTAGCTGCCAGAGAGAGAGAGAGACTTGACCTTCCAGCCTGCCAGTCGAGCATCAAAATGATCAATAAGCTCTGTGTAGGTTGCTTTGGACACCCTATCGTGGATCACTAGAACTCCCAAATAATGTCCCAAATTCAAGGTAGCAGGGATATCGACGGCATTACTCAAGTTACTCCTCTCAAATGCAGTAACATTCTTGGAGAAGAAAACACGGGACTTCTGGCGACTAAATTGCTGCCCCGAGGCTGCTCCAAACTCGTCCAAACACTTCAGGATCACCTGGACATGGTTTGTAGACGCCACACTAAAGAGGATTAAGTCGCCAGCAAAAAACAGATGAGAAAGATGAGGGCCGTGATTGGATAAGCAAATAGGTTGCCACTCTCCCCCTTCAACCGCTCCTGAGATGAGGTGACCCAAACGTTCCATGCACAGTGTGAATATATACGTCGAGAGCAGACAACCTTGGCAAAGAACTTGTGAAGGGGAAAACTACTCAGTGAGTCCACCCGTTCCATTGTACTTGCATGGTGGTAGATGAGATATAGCTCATAGTCACATCAATAAAACTCTATGGAGCTCCCACTGCCATCAGAGTATCCCGAACACAACTCCATATAATGCGGTCATAGGCCTTAGCAAGGTCAATCTTCAGTACCATCCAACCTACCTTGGCATGCATAGAATGCACCACTTCTTGCAGAATACAGATATTATCGATAATATGCCGCCCCGGGACAAAGCTGGTCTGTGTCTCATGCACCAATCGAGGCATGAGCGGTTTAATTCTCTCCGCCAAGCATTTCGTAATCATCTTGTAAGTTACATTGCAGAGACTGATAGGGCAGAAATGCTCAATCTTAGTCGGAGACGCCACCTTAGGAATCAACGCAACAATCGTCTCATTTAACTGTTTCACACGATCTGGATCACTCCAAACGCACTGTGCAAACTCAAGAACCCTTGAACCTACCGAGCTCCAAATTTTCTGAAAAAATAGTGGATTGAGCCCATCTTTCCCTGGTGCTTTTAACGCACCCATCACTCTGACTGCTCGGTGAATTTCCTCCATAGTGAATTGCGTTTTAAGAGGGAGCTAGTGTTCTGTCGGGACAGTTGTAAAGGCCTCAACCAAGCTGTGAGGGGGCCCCCATCGTCCGTGTATAACAACTCGAAAAATTATCTCGCCATCTCAGCTAGCATAGCCTGATCGTCCACCCAAATACCTTGATCGTTCTTCAGAGCCACCACCCTGTTCCGACATCTACGACTGATCGTTCTTGAATGAAGATATTTCGGGTTTCAGTCTCCAGAAGAAATCAAGTCAAGACATGATTCTGACACCAAAATATTTCTTCTTGAAGCAAAACTTCCTCCAGTTCCTCACGAGCTTGTTTGAGACCAGGATCATCCGAGTCTCCACCCAGCCACATTTCTAATCTTTCCATTTTAGTCAGTAGCGCATTCTTCCTCTTCAAGATGTGACCAAACATGTTAGAGTTCCAACCCCTGGCTTCCCTTACAAATTCGTCGATAGAAGTTAGAAGATCAACGCCTCTCTCCCATGCTCGAGTCACCATGTCCGAGAATCCGTCATGAAGGAGCCATGCAGCTAAGAATTTAAAGAGTTTTGGACCCACATCCTGGAAGTTCGGCTTTAACTGAATAAGGAGGGGCCGATAATCGCTCCGAATTCGCCGCAGGTGGGAAACTGTAGTATCCAGGAAAGCACTAGAACAAGCCGTGTTACTAAGCCCCCTATCCAGGCGTTCTTTCACACCCGTTCGAAAAAACGTAAAGGGAGGCCCTGTGAACCCGAGATCCAGCAGCCCCACATCCAGTACATAGTCCTGGAACTCCCGAGCTCTGCTAGCATCAAAGGGGGCACTGCCCAGCTTATCTCCTGGCTGAAGAATAGAATTAAAATCGCATGTAAGAATCCATGGCGCCGTCATATCCTCTGTTATATTTCGGATAGACTGCCACAACTCGCGACGTTGCACCTATGCCGGAAAAGCATAAACTGCAGTAAGAAACCAATTCTGGACTCCGTTGAGGACTCAGACTCGAAGGTGCTGGGTTGATCTATCCTCCTCTGTTATTGTAACGGAGCCGGAATCCCAAGCCAACCAAATACCTCGAGCGAAGCCCATTGCATCAACCACCAAGTTTTTGTCGTAACCCAGCTTCTCTACCACCTCAATAGCTCGGATTACACTTATTTTAGGCTCAACGATGATCACAATACTCGGTTTATACTTTCGCTTGTATTCTTTAAGAAGCTGCATGAAGCGTTTGCTCCCTGCACCCCTACAATTCCATGAGAAAATGGAAGGGTAGGACCTCTAAGCAGCACAAGGAAATCAAATGGAAGGAGCCTCGAAACCGAGGCTTCCACCCAAGCTCATCAACAAGTCAACGTTCCTTATCTCATTTATAGTTTGCGTCACCTGTTCTTCCTCCTCCAACTGGGTCTTCTATGGATCGGGCGATTCCCTTTGCTTGATGGAGTATCCCGGCTGTAAACCAGAACATGGAGCAGGTTGTTCAGGGTTGCTCATTTCCCTACTACTGTCATCTACCCCATGCATGGCTTGCATGCTGTCCTCCACGTGAACAGAGTTGGGCAATGATGACTCCCCCACCCCTTTCACCTCCAAAATTTTGCTAGCGGGCAAATTGCTTTTCTCTTGGCGATTCACAGCTGGCATAGGGGCGGTCTTGTCTGGCCTCGTGCTGACAGTAGCAGCTCGATTATCCGAACCCTTGCTTTTGTTACGTGCCCTGTCCCGCTCTTCACTTTGGGGAATCCTTATCATATTGATTATCTGGATTAGGGCATGACTCTCTCTCTCTATTTATATAACATATTTTTTCTTCCATCCAAAAGACACAATCAAGAAAAGAAGAAAAGAAAAAGAAGAGTTGAGACAACATCACAATTTCTTTGAGAAGATATATAATATGGGTTCAGTAAGTTTGCGAAGAAGTGTTATTCATGTTATTTGTGCTTTCTTTATCATTGGAGTTGTGATGAGTGGGATTTGTAGTGCTACCAGAGAAGTCCCAACTGAAAGTACCATCTGACCGTCACATGAGACCCACCGAATCTCTCCCTCATTTCATTATCGAATCCTTAGTGAATGTTGTATATACAATGTTCGTCTTTGTTGCGATTGGAAACAAGGCATTGTCAACTGATCGAGCCTCTGAACTAGATAAACAAGCAGTTGTCCTATCTTTATGATAATTTATCTAATGAATAAATCAAGTTACATTTTGCTTTATTAATCGTTTCCTTGTTAATTCACAACTTTTCTTATTCTGTTTTTATTTTTTATAAATTTACTTATGGTTGAAATAGTTTCAACATGTAAATGTTTGCCTCACCATGCCAACTAGCTAGGGCTGATTATTGGTTATCGATTAGCCGATTAATCAATAAATTAAACCAAAAAGCCTATTGTTCGTCTAAACGATAATCAATAATTAAGAATGTACTCAATGCCAGTTTGGAGGGGTATTGATTTAAACGTGAAACTGAAAACTAACTAGACATCATGTTTTCCACTTTCTCCATGGAGTAAACCTCCTGATACGAGCCTAATTCGAGAATCCACTCAAACTTGGACTAAAATACCAGAGTTGCACGAGTCGAACAATTTAGCAATTTTCACCTTTCTTAATAGCAATTTTCACAAATCCAAAATCGTGAGAAGGGCCAATTGGTATATGAAACTAATAAAAAAAATCCCGAACCCTTGGATAAGGCTAATCAATATCGTCAAACTCTTAGCAACTATAAGAATTTAATGATATCAGTGTTCCATATACCAATTTGCCCTTCTCACGAGTTCAGATATGTTTGATCGACTTTCGCAAGTTATCTTTATTTTCGTGTCATCAAGAAAGGTGAAAGCCACTAAATAGTTCGACTATGAAACTCTGGTATTTTGGTCCAAGTTTGAGTGAATTCTCTAATTAAGGTCATATTTAGTGTTATCAGTAGCCCGATTCAAACGTGAGGGAGAAGACAAGGTTTCTGTGAAATCTTAAATGTCAAGAAAGCAAATCTTGGACGTTGTAAGGGTTTCTTGTGCGGCAAGAAGGCGATCTTGGAGAGAGCATTTTTGGGAGTCTTTTTGCACAAGAAATCATTGAGGACCAAATACAAAACTTGGCAGAAATAATGGAGCAGATGTCAATACAATTGGCGACCGTGCTTCAGCGCCAAACCATAGCTGACGAGACGATTAATGCAATAGAAGGCGTGGACAAGAGCAACCTCTACCTCGGGATCAAGAGCAACCCCAAACCATCGATAATGCTAACCATAACCCTAGGGATCGACGAGAAAAAGAAGGGTAGGACGAGCTACTCAATATCCAATGTATGAGCGTGTTCGTCGACATAGGCCATTGGAAGGGCATCGTGGTGCAATGAGAGACTTCCCCTTCTATGACGAGGAAGGTTATGAAGCATATGAGATGATGGAGGCGCTTACCTACGAGATGATGATGATGATGATCTACGAGGCCTAAAGGTAACTGTTTCCTTGTTTAAAGGAATAGTTGATCCAGAAGCATATATAGATTGGGAGCGCAAGATGGAGCTGATTTTTTATAATCAAAACTATTCAGAGAAGAGGAAGGTGGCAATGGATTCTGTCAAGTTTACGGATTATGCATAGGTTTGGTGAAATCAATTGTGCACATAGAGGAGAAGAGATAAGCGCAGGCCTATTGAAACGTGGAATGATATGAAAGGAATCATGAGAGATCGATTTGTTCCACATATCATCAACGAGAGATGCACCCATCGTTGCAACTTCTTCGATTAGGTAATAAGGGTTTTGAGTATTAATATTGAGAGATGGAGTTGTTAATTTTTCAAGATCATGTTCATGAAGATAGGGAGGCTACCATAGCTCGATTTCTACATGGTCTTTACCAAGAGATTTGTAATATCGTGGAAATTCAGCAATTTTTGGAGATAGAAGACTTTGTGGCTATGTGAAGCAAGGTGGAGAGGCAACAGTAGAATAAGAGGGTTCTACCCTCTACAAGTACTATGAGACCTACAACAACACCTAAAACAAACCCTAAGCCGAGTGTTCCTACAAGCGAAGCACCAAAACTCGGGCAAAAGGTGGAGGCTCTAAACCCTAGCACCAAACAGGGTTCATCTTCTGGTGAAATTCAATGTTGTAAGTGCCAAGGACGAGGGAATATGGCAAACCAATCCCCAAACAAGAGAACATTGATATTATTGGAGAATGGTGAATATGTGTCTGATGGTGAAGAAGGGGAAGCACCAGAAGAGAAGGGTATTTCTGATTCTGAGGTAGATGAGACACTAGAGATGGAGACACCTCAAAGAAAATTGTGTGTAGTTCGAAGTGTTTCGAACATCCATCCAAGGGAAGAGCTTGAGCAACGTGAGAGCCTCCTCCATACGAGGTGCATGGTGAATGGGAAGCTCCTTTCGGTTGTGATTGATGGAGGAAGTTGCACCACTGTGGTAAGTGTGAGTTGTGTGAAGAAGTTGGGGTTGAAAACAATGGTTCATCCAAACCCCTACACTCTTAAATGAATCAATGAGGATGATTCGATTAAGGTGGCGAAGCAAGCCTTGCTAAAGTTTACCATTGACAAGTACAAGGATAAAGTAACGTGTGATGTGGTGCCTATGCAAGCGGCGTATGTCTTACTTGGGAGGCCATGACAATTTGACCGAAGTGCTCAACATGACGACGTCACCAACAAATACACGTTGTATCACCAGGGTAAAAAGATTGTATTGAAGCCTCTATCTCCTAGAGAAGTTTATGAAAATAAATTACAAATGCAACAAATGCGAGAAGAGGAAAAGAAGGCTCAATCCGCTAAAGGTGCAAAGAAGGGTTCGAGTAGCTTAGAGTCCAAGGCATTGATGCTAGCTCAACAAGGAGATACTAAGGAAGCCCTCTATGATCGAGTGCCTATGATTATCGTCTTATACAAGGGATTGCTACTCAACCAACAGTTGGTTCATGAGGTACCACCTAAGGAACGAGTGGTGCTAAAACAGTTTGAGGATGTCTTTCCAGAAGAAGAACCAAAGGGATTATCTCCAATCTGCGGGATAGAGCATCTAGTTGACTTCATTCCTGGGCTATCATTCCAAACAAGGCAGCCTATAGAACGAATCCACATGAGACAAAGAAGTTTCTAAGACAGATAGATGAGCTTATGGAGAAAGGACATGTTCGTTAAAGCATGAGTCCTTATGCAGTTCCTGTCATCCTCGTGCCAAAGAAGAACCGTGAAGGATTTGTGTTGATTGCCGAGCAGTCAACAAAATAAATATTAAGTATCATCATCCTTCTGCTTATGCAGCTCCTACTTATTGTTCAGAACCCTCTCTTTCAGCATTCTGGATTAGGATCGTGAAGCTTTCCCGATCACGGGCACCAGAGCTTCTTCTTAATACATATTCGTTGCTTGACTTCAGATTGAAAGGCGAGCTAAGAGAGGACAAAGTCGCTTCAATACAAGGCACTTGAAGACTTTGATAACCGAGCTAGCCCGGGAAGACTCTAAACCACCTTTTTGATGACACTTCTAAGATATAAATAAAGGCAAAGGCGCACAGAATACAAGATGTGAAGGGCTTCATGACAGCCTTTGTGGTAGGATTCCTAGCGGAAGCCACTTCTTCTTCGCTTGTAGGCCTGTTTTTTTTAGTAGAGGATTCACTCCCTTAAAGTCTTTCTTCGAGGGCTCATTGAGTAGATGACATGCTTGATGAGTTACATGGTTCTAGTATGTTTTCAAGATTGATCTAAGGTTTGGGTATCACCAAATTTGCGTGAATGAAGGAGACGAGTGGAAAACAACTTTCAAGACGAAGCATGGTCTCTATGAATGGATGGTGATGCCGTTCGGCTAAAAAAAAAAAATACTCCAAGCACGTTTATGAGATTGACGAATCATGTGTTGAGAGCATTCATTGGGAAGTTTGTGGTTTTCTACTTCGATTACATTCTAATCTATTCGAAGAACATGGAAGAGTACCTTGAGCTCTTGAAGGACGTGTTGAAGACCTTGAGAAAAGAGTAAATCTATGCTAATCTCAAGAAGTGTACGCTTTGCACCTCAAGTGTGGTGTTTCTGGGTTTCGTCGTGAGTGCTAATGGAGTTGAAGTCGATAAAGAGAAGGTGAAGGCGATTCAAGCATGGCCTACTCCTACAAGCAAGAGTGAAGTAAGAAGCTTTCATAGATTGGTTGGCTTTTATCGACGATTTGTGCCCAACTTCAGCACCATTGTTGCTCCATTGACCTCAATTATCAAGAAGAATTTGGCGTTTTATTCGGGAGAAGAGCAAGAGAAGGCATTCGAGTTCCTCAAGTACAAGCTTACTCATGCTCATATTCTGATGCTATCAAGATTGGGAATTGGTGATGTATTGATACAAGAGAAGAGGCCAATTGCATATTTTGGAGAGAAGTGTAGTGGATTTGTGCTTAATCATCCAACTTATGATAAAGAGCTTTTGCTTGTTCGAGCTTTGTAGACTTGACAACATAACTTATAGCCAAAGGAATTCGTCATCTATACTGATCATGAGTCTCTCAAGTATTTGAAGGCCCAAAACAAGTTGAACAAGAGGCATGCTTGTTGGGTGGAGTTCATTGAATCGTTTCCTTATGTGAGCAAGGAGAATGTAGTTGTTGATGCATTTTCACGAAGATACACGTTGATCACTACTGTGGATGTAAGGTATCTTAGGTATGAGAAAATCATAGGCATCTATGTGGAGGATTCTGATTTTTGAGAGATATACAAGCTTTGTGATACGCATGGAGAAGGGACGTACTATCGACATAAAGGCTATCTGTTTCGTGTGGAAATCAACTCTGCATACCACATACTTCACTTTGAGAGTTGTTACTACGAGAAGCTTACGGAGGAGGATTGTGGCACACTTTGGTGTAGCCAAGACATTTAGTTCCTTACAAGAGAATTTCTATTGGCGTAATATGAAAAGCGATGTGGAAAGCTTGTGTGCGAGATGCGCGGAGTGAAAACAAGGTTAATCGAAGGTGCAATCATCTGGGTTGTACACTCCACTACCTATTCCAACCTTTCCGTAGGTGGACATATCTATGGAATTCGTATTGGATTTGCCAAGGACAAAGAGAGGTCGAGATTCTATCTTTGTGGTTGTGGATCGATTTTCGAAGATGGCACATTTCATTCCATGCCACAAAACTGACGATGCTGTCAATTTGGAGGATCTGTTCTTCAAAGAGGTGGTGCGACTACATGGGATGCCACGCAAGCTTCTTGAGATACTTTTGGAAGACATTGCAGAGCAAGCTTGGAACAAAGCTCTTGTTTTCGACTACTTGTCACCCTCAACGGATGGGCAAACAAAAGTGGTGAGTAGTACTCTATCTCAAATGCTAAGAGCAGTCATCAAGAACAACATCAAGACGTGGGAGGAATGCCCACCACACGTTGAGTTTTCCTATAATAGAGTCGTGCATTCAACTACAAAGTATTCTCCATTCGAGATCGTGTATGGGGTCAATCCTCTTACTCTATTGGATTTGACACCTTTACCTTTGAAGGAGAAAGTGAACATGCATGGAGCTAAGAAAGTAGAGTATGTGAAGAATCTCCATGGGAAGGCTCGACTGAATATTGAAAGAAGGACGGAGCAAATTTTGAAGAACGTCAACAAGTATATAAAGGCTCAAAGTTTTGAAGCAAGATATTGGGTGTGGGTGCATATGAGGAAGGAAACGTTCTCACATCAAGGGAGATCCATGTTGTTGCACAGAAGTGAAGGTCCCTTTCAAATCATTTCGAAGGTTGGGACTAATGCGTACAAGCTTGACCTACTAGGAGAGTATGCCATAATTCGTAAGTGCAACCATCAACATTTCTGATTTTGTACCATTTCTAGAAGATAATTCGCATTTGAGGGCAGATCCTTTACAAGAGGGAGGGAGTGATGAGGTCATCAAGACCAAGCATGCTCAAGATGAAGGACCAATTACTCATGCTAGGGCTAACGCTTTTCGAGATCAAATTGTGAGTTATTTGGCTAAGGAGTTGGAAGACACAAGCTTGGATTTGCTAGAAGGAAAGTCCATCACGCTATTGAGCTTTGTGGATCAAGAGGAAAACGAAATTGGGCTCAAAGGGAGGGAAGGAGGGTCGGCCATGGATAAGCGCTCTCAAGGTGTGAATGGAATATCAAATGTGAAAGGAACCAAGGCGTGAACACAAGGAGGAAGGCACATTTCAAGGCTAGATTCAAGGAGGAAGTTTGACTTGTTCTTTTACTTGTTTGTTAAGGTTTTTGTTTTCCTTTTTCAAGTAACTTTTTGTTTTCCTTAGTTGTTATAGATTTGAGTCCGTGTGTCTGTAAATGGGAGAAGATCCATTGTAATTTTCATTCAAGTTTCAATCAATCAATTCAAGTGAAGTTTGTTAGAGTTCCTTTGAGAACATGTTTGCTTAAATTCTCCTTTGAGGATTCGGGAGGTTTGAGTGTCTCTTAGAAACTAGAAGATCACATCTAGTTGTGGCAAGTTCGACTATATCGGTTGGCCTTATCACGAGGTTCGAGATTTTTTGAATGGTTTCATATACCAATTGGTCATTCTCATGCGTTTGGATCTGTTTGAACGATGTCCGCAAGTTATATTTATTTTCATGTTGAAGAAGAAAGAAGAAAACCCTAAAAAGAGTTCGACGTTGTGAAATTCGCCGTTTATTTGTTGTTTGTGATGACTGATGAAGAAATTAGCTTGTTTGTGAGGGCATTAGCTTGTTTATTTTCTGTTTGTGATGAGTGAGAAGTGTATTTACGAGTGAGTACTGTTTTGTTATAAACTAGTTTTTTCCAAAAACAGGTGTTGTTGGGAGAAAGTTAATTGTGAATTTTATACCACTCTCTAACATGCTCCATTAAATAAAAAACAATTAAGAGCTAGATTTTTGTACATGCTCACCATACTTAGTGCTATCAACGGTTAATATTAAGGTTCATGGAGATTGGAATACTCAACTATTAGTTAGCAGAACCCCGTTGATATTAAGGTTCATGGAGATTGGAACACACAACTATTAGTTAGCAGAACCAGCTTTAATAGACTGATACCATATATATCATAAACCAGTTGGTCGCAATAACTTGATTTATTGAGAGAACGTTCATTATAAATCTTATAACACTCTCTAACCCTCTTAAATCATTTTGTATGTGGGTTGATTTAGTTTTGAACTTGTAGGATGCTCTGAGGGAGAAGTCCTAGAGATGTCTTCTGTAAAGAGATTATATTATCATAGCTAGCGAGACCCATCGAGGGAAAAAGAGCAACGTTTACCAAATTGATTAAGAAGAATGTTCAGTTGAGAATAGAATTTCTGGGGTTTTTGTGATGAATGATGAGGTAAGCAACAGACATAACTATAGTTTCTAGTAGGCCTCATCACCTTTTTCATAGATAGAATTGATTTATCAATTGCCTATTGGTATGCGATGTCATTTTGTCATGTAGGAAAACCCTCTTTTTGTCTCAATAATAAAAGTGACAAAACAACAAATATGAATGATTTTTCTGACAGCAATGCACTTGGAGTGAATAGCGTGATAACATCATCTTATGTGTTAGCATTATATTAAAACATTCATTAAGTATTAAGGGTATAATAGTATTTATATCTTCATCCTTTCTCTTCCCCTTTCCCTTCCCTCTCTCCTCAGTCCTCACCTTTCATTTACATTGCTTTCATTTGTTTCATTTACAAATTACAGTTTTGATACCTGAACTTAATAGGTATCAATATTAGTATATAATTTTTTTTACATTCGAGTCCTAAAAATATGGTTGGAACATTATGTTTTAGTACCTGAAATTTTTTCCTTTACATTCTGGTAAAAAAAACTATTTTAAATTTAGAAACGGGTCCTCTACGTGTGGCATGCTTTATAAATTATGGCATGCTTTATGGACTTGTGACATGCTTTATGGTTGTGGTATGTTTGAGAAGGTTGTGACATGCTTTGAGCTTGTGGCATGATTTGAGAAGTTGTAGCATGCTTTGAGGTTGTGGCAAGCTTGGAGGAGGTTGTAGCATGCTTTGAGGTTGTGGCAAGCTTGGAGGAGGTTGTGGCATGCTTCATGCCCCCCTTCCTTCATTCCTCCATTTGTCCAATTTTTCATAATACCAAGCGTGCCCTCCTTCTCCTTCCCTCTCATTTAAATGGAAAAATCATCCAAACGAAATGTTCTAATTGACGGGAGCTAGTGCTAGCACCATACTAACCAAAAAAGTGTTAGCCCACTAGCCCTCCCTACTCTTTTGGGTTCTAATATTAAAATTGTTAATGTTTAAGTGTTAGGTTATATTAATGTTTATGTCTCTCCATGGGTATTGCTTATATTTGGGGCAGTTTCTCCCATAGTAAAGGCTTTCTAAATTTCACCACTTTACTCGAGCTTTAGGACAGTTTGTTGTGGGAGCAGTTCACATCCATAATTTCATGATCAATAACTATGCGAGATCAAGGTTTTGAGCATCTTTCAAGTGAAAAATTGTGGATACAGAGGGCTGAAATATATCCTACGTCCAGAAACAGCTCATACAACAGCAGAAGTGGGATGCCCCTTTGAAACCCGGTGGAGGCGGGGGATCTTCAAATGGAAGAACTGGCACTGGCCATAGCAGTAATATACTAGTATTAGCTAATGGGTCTGATGTTCATAAGCCACGCAGGGAGAGGAAAAGAACTTTTTTGGCAGATGCAGGCTGCAACTTCATACATGTATTGATACCAATCAGTCTCTCATAAGTTTGTTCTATCGGTCTATCCTCGTATCTAGGGAGGGGCATTGGTGCGGTCAAACCGCCCTAAACCGCACCGAACCGCGTTCGCGGTCAAGCCAAACGGCACTGACACGCTAAAACACAACACCTAACAATGGCCAAGTGTAACCAATGAAAGGGACTGCAGTAACAGGCAAGTTTAATTATCAACCCGGTGTCTAGATCTACTGCTTACTCCGTGATTCTCTATTATCTAGCAAACTAGTTCGAATGATTGTTGTGAAAAGTAAAAGCAACAAGAAAGCAGTAAATTGTTCGGTTTCTAAAGCAGGCAAGAGTCACTCGGGATTGAGTCCCCCTAGCCCCTTAGTTAGGTTCAATTGCAATTCCCTAGGTTGATTTACTGTTGATTAGACTGCGGAAGATCCGACAGTAGCTTGGAATCTCTTAAGCTGACCAAGCCCTCTCAGTCTAACTACCCGGCAGACGACTAGTCTTCACCGGGATAGAAAGCTGAGGCTATGAACACAGAACTCCACTACTGGCGCCAAGAACACCAGTACAAAGCAGTAAACTGGCTAACTCTCATATAGCCAATCTCCTACTATCGAATGAAGAGGCTCTAACAACCTAATCAGATTCTATCTATCTCAGGTTGCAGCAGAAATTGAGAAAAGCTGATCAGACTCAAATCAATTCAATAAACATGCATCATTCGATTAAAATCAAACAGTAATATCATCCCAAGTCATTACAATCAAATCCCTAACACAAGGAACTAGGGTTCTTCATACCCAAGTGAGAGAAGGGTTCTACTCCATAGAGAGAGAAGAGAAAACAAGAATCGAATTAGTCATACTCATAACGATGAGGATAATCTGCTCCGGGATGATGATTTCCACTCCTATGACGATCTCCAGGCTCGATTCGATGAAATCCAGCTCTGAGACAGCTTCTAGGGTGTGTTCTTCGCACTTTCTCTCTCTAGTTCTCTGTTTTTGCTCTCAAAACACGATTCTCCCACTTCTGGCTCGGAATAGGCTCTAAAACAGGCTTTCCCGACTTGCACGGCCAGGGTGCACGGCCGTGCACATCACCATTCTGGCCGTGCGAGTCCAAAACGCAGCCGTACCATTTAGTTGGCCTCAGGCTAGGTGCACGGCCATGCAGGGATCTCGGCCAGCCCGTGCTCGGCCTCGGCCAGAGGCGCACGGCCATATGGCTCAGGTGCACGGCCGTGCAGCCTTCCTGGTCTGCCCGTGCACTCCCCAAACAGCTCGCCTTTCGTCCGTTCTTCGTCCAATCGACTCCAGACTCGCTCCTAAGCCTTCATTCACGTACTAGGACCTGAAATATCACAAACAAGCACAGCCTAGCGTGAAATCGGCCTAAAACACGAGAATCAACACCTCAAACGGTGTAAGAACGGGGGTAAAAATATGTGTAAATGACGGTCTATCAAACTCCCCCACACTTGACCGTTTGCTTGTCCCCAAGCAAACCAAGTCAGACACTAGGTAAGCTTACATATTTCAATCAACCAACATCGGGGACAAGTCATAAAGGCACAAAACACGTGAATCGCACTGGTTTTCAAACATCAATACATGCACAACCTCAATAACAACCTGGACAACCACCACAAAGGACATTCGAGTGCAGCAAATCGAGTAAAGGAAGAGTCTCCCTTCTATTCACTGGCCAACCTAGACTTGATTCAACCACTTACTCAAAACAGTCAACTCATGCATCCAACTCAAGACATCAGAATAGAGACCGAGCAATCTAGGTCCTCACCGGGGTACAAGAGCATATAGAAAATGAAAATGAATCACTCACTCTCGACCAGTGGGGTCAGGACAATTTGATGCGAAAGATGCACATGCTATTTCTCTCAATCCCTATCATCTCTTCACCATGATGGCAGCCTCTAAATGCTAGAGTTCACATATGGGGTGTCACCACTAACTAATCAGGAGGTCTTAGACACAGATTCAAATGACTGGCTAGGGTCTTGGACATGGGGAAAAGGCCTTTTAGGTGGTGGAAGTATTCATAACAAAAGGTTCCACATTTCCTAAACACACCATCACAGTCAAACAAACCGGTATTTTCTTTCTGCTATTCTGCATTACTCAATATCTTAAGAGCACAAGAGCGAAGGAGGCATAAACATCAGCATTTCCAAGCCAGACTGCTAAGAAACACTACTTACTGGGCATTATTCAGATTTTTGGTAGTGGCTCTCTTTTGCTTTCAATTTTTTTCTTTGTTTTTCTTTCATTTTTTCCTTTTCATTTCTTAAGAGAGCCACCACTTCTGCACATATTTCAAACATCTGCCCAACTTTTAAGCACGACCTCCAACACTCACATAGACTTTAGCAGAAACAGCAGAGAATATATAAAAAACCACTCTGTGGAACCTTCTAAAAGATGCAACAAGGGTGATTTTTTCCATTATAGACCAAAAGAAAGGATAACACACGGCTCAAAGGGGCTGACTAGGGGATATGACACATCAGGACAGTCAGTTTTGGGCGTGGGCTAATCCTATGCCCCCATCATCTTAGCTAGTGACAACGTGAATGCTAGACATCATGGAAGAGGGATCTATCGCACAAGAAAGAAACGAGCAGGCTCAAATCTCACATGGCTACCTATATGCTCTATCTCACATTCTGATACCCTGAACTAGATGCATAAACGACTGTCAAGAACAAGTAATCAGATCAAGTCAGATCAAGTCACAGTTGGCAAGCAAACAGTTGGAAAACTGAACCTCTAAATCGTTCTACTGCACATCTCAGTCCTCATCATAGGTTGTCCTAGTCGCAAACAAGTTGTCATGCATTAATCCGAAAACCAATCAATTCATCCATCAAAACACAGTGCCAATATGATCAAACAGCAGTACTTGGAGCCCTCAAATCGTAAGATTCGGACAGCGGACTAGGCTCCAAGCACCATCATAAATATTCCAACCGATACAAAGCATCCCCCCACACTTAAGCACGACATTGCCCTCAATGGAGCAGAGGGAAAGATAAGAGGAACGATGTTACCGGGTAAGAACACTGCTGGGGGACTGGAAGTGGACCAGTCAGCAAGAAACGAACGGGGGAGTGGACAATGCTGCACAAATCGAACATCAGAAACACACTAGCACACTGTGCGTTAGGGATAAGTGTTAGCCCAGACGGCTACATCAAACCACAAAGGAAAAACCAAAAACAAAAACAACCGACACTAAGTGCAAGCTCCGCACACATGGAGCAAACACACAAAAGTCTAAAATGAAAAAGAAAAACACACTGAGACGGGCAACGAGTACAGCCTACTCGTCGCCAAGATTGTCGAGGTCGACGTCGTTCATGAACGCATCATCATCATCAGCGCCAGCAGCAGCGTCATGTGGAGGGGAGTCATCCCAGGGAGTCCTCCAGACAGGTGGATCGCCCGGAATCAGCTGAAGCAGGTGCTGCTGAACCTCCTGCATGCGCCGGGACCGGCGCTTCTCCCGCTCGATGTGGGCGAGAGTCACGCCCTGCTGAGTCTGGATCATGTCCAACCTGAGCCGGTACTCAGCCTGATCCGCCGCGTACTGCTGCTGGAACTGCATCTGCTGGTCGAGGAGCAGCTGGTTCTGGATCCTCAGCTGCCCGAACTGCTGGGTGAAGTAGTCCTGGCCCTGGAAAGTGGAGCTGCTACCCCCAAAATGGAAGTCAGTCTGTGGGGGATCATCAGCAGCATCAGCAGCAGCATCCACCTCCTCGGGGTCCACCTCATCGGCAGCCTCCTCCTCTGGTACGGGCTCCGCGGGGATAGGAGGCTCCGGAAATCCCTCGACCCACTGAACACCGTTTCTCTCCCGCAACAGCAGCATCTTCCCGATCGTCGCGCTGCCAAAGATGAGGGTGTCCCCCTCCTCGGTGCACCCCTGCAGTGAAAGGCCAAAGAAGGTGACCAGGCGGGTGATGAGGGGGGCGCAGTGGAGGCTCTTCAGCTCTGTGGCCGTCTTCTCGAATGTCTTGGCCACCACCGAACGCAGGTGGAGAGGATGGCGGCGCTGGCGGATCGAATGGAGGAAGTACAGGGGCCTCTTCGTGATGGCGCCGGCGCTGTCAGATGCAGGAGTGTAAGACTTCGCCAGCAGGTGGTGGAGAAGTCGGTACTCGATCTGCAGGGTAGATGCCTTCGTCCTCCCAGACTTGAAAGGACGCGTCTGGCCAGGCTGAGCCAGGCTGGTGTACAGCCTCCGGAAGTCCACCTCCGGTGGCTCAGTAACCTCGGTGACGTAGTCCACACGGTCGTCGAGGTCGAGGTCGAGAGCCTCGGCCAGCTCGTGGTAACTCAAGGACCGGGGGACACCGCCCAGCCTGAATTGGACGGCTGTACTGTCCTGGCAACTGGTCGTGGAGTTGTGCTTGAAAGTCGTGTAAAACTCCCACACCGGCTCGTAGTAGACCGTCTCGCAGATCTGGAGCAGACGGCGCCATGCGGTGTTGGCGACCGCGGCGGAAAGCTGCTCATAGCAGTGCAGTCGCCGAAACTCCCGTTTGGACCAGCAATGGTGGGCGCCAAACGGGGTTTCCACGACCGCCTTGAAGCGCTCTGCGGTGGGGCCCCTCCTGAGATCCCGGATGAACGGGTGCTGGAAATTAGGTTTCGCCATTGCCCTGCAAAACAACAACCCAACGTGGAACCAAGAGAGCTAAAGAAAAGGTCAAGCCCACCCCCACACTTAAAAACAGAAAGCAGCCTAACCATGGTTTCATCCATAGTTCGGGGGTCAAAAACTCGATAAATCAAGCATAATCTGTGTGGGGGTGCACATTCACAAGAAAGTAGGCAACTCAAGGTTCACATCCATAGCAAATACACCCTCAAACTACATCATTATGGGCCCCAACCGGTGGCCACAACATGGCATGGAAGGGACTGCAACACCTAACAATGGCCAAGTGTAACCAATGAAAGGGACTGCAGTAACAGGCAAGTTTAATTATCAACCCGGGGTCTAGATCTACTGCTTACTCCGTGATTCTCTATTATCTAGCAAACTAGTTCGAATGATTGTTGTGAAAAGTAAAAGCAACAAGAAAGCAGTAAATTGTTCGGTTTCTAAAGCAGGCAAGAGTCACTCGGGATTGAGTCCCCCTAGCCCCTTAGTTAGGTTCAATTGCAATTCCCTAGGTTGATTTACTGTTGATTAGACTGCGGAAGATCCGACAGTAGCTTGGAATCTCTTAAGCTGACCAAGCCCTCTCAGTCTAACTACCCGGCAGACGACTAGTCTTCACTGGGATAGAAAGCTGAGGCTATGAACACAGAACTCCACTACTGGCGCCAAGAACACTAGTACAAAGCAGTAAACTGGCTAACTCTCGTATAACCAATCTCCTACTATCGAATGAAGAGGCTCTAACTACCTAATCAGATTCTATCTATCTCAGGTTGCAGCAGAAATTGAGAAAAGCTTATCAGACTCAAATCAATTCAATAAACATGCATCATTCGATTAAAATCAAATAGTAATATCATCCCAAGTCATTACAATCAAATCCCTAACACAAGGAACTAGGGTTCTTCATACCCTAGTGAGAGAAGGGTTCTACTCCATAGAGAGAGAAGAGAAAACAAGAATCGAATTAGTCATACTCATAACGATGAGGATAATCTGCTCCGGAACGATGATTTCCACTCCTATGACGATCTCCAGGCTCGATTCGATGAAATCCAGCTCTGAGACAGCTTCTAGGGTGTGTTCTTCGCACTTTCTCTCTCTAGTTCTCTGTTTTTGCTCTCAAAACACGATTCTCCCACTTCTGGCTCGGAATAGGCTCTAAAACAGGCTTTCCCGACTTGCACGGCCAGGGTGCACGGCCGTGCACATCACCATTCTGGCCGTGCGAGTCCAAAACGCAGCCGTACCATTTAGTCGGCCTCAGGCTTCTTGCACGGCCAGGTGCACGGCCATGCAGGGATCTCGGCCAGCCTGTGCTCGGCCTCGGCCAGAGGCGCACGGCCATATGGCTCAGGTGCACGGCCGTGCAGCCTCCCTGGTCTGCCCGTGCACTCCCCAAACAGCTCGACATTCATCCGTTCTTCGTCCAATCGACCCCAGACTTGCTCCTAAGCCTTCATTCACGTACTAAGACCTGAAATATCACAAACAAGCACAGCCTAGCGTGAAATCGGCCTAAAACACGAGAATCAACACCTCAAACGGTGTAAGAACGGGGGTAAAAATATGTGTAAATGACGGTCTATCACACGCCAAAACACAACACCAAATTGCGACCAAGTATAATCGCAGTCCGGGAATGCAGTAACAGGCAAGTTCTATTATCAACCCGGGGTCTAGATCTACCACTTACTCCGTGATTATCTATTATCTAGCCAACTAAGTTAAGTGATTGTTGTTTAAAGCAAAAGTAGTAAGAAAGCAGGAAATGGTTCGGTTTTCTCAAGCAGGAAAGAGTCACTCGGGAATGAGTCCCCCTAGCTCCTTAGTTACGTTCAATTGTAATTACCCTGGGTTGATTCACTGTTGATTAGACTGCGGAAGATCCGAAAGTAGCTTGGAATCTCTTAAGCTGACCAAGCCCTCTCAGTCTAACTACCCGGCAGACGACTAGTCTTCACCGGGATAGAAAGCTGAGGCTATGAACATAGAACTCCACTACTGGAATTGAATTCAAGTACAAAGCAGCAAACTGGCTAACTCTCGTATAACCAATCTCCTACTATCAAACGAAGAGGCTCTAACAACCTAATCAGATTCTATGTATCTCAAGTTGCAGCAGAAATCAAGAAAAGCTGATCAGACTTCAATCAATTCAATAAACATGCATCATTCTATTAAAACCAAACAGTATAATCATCCCAAGTCATTACAATCAAATCCCTAACACAAGGAACTAGGGTTCTTCATACCCAAGTGAGAGAAGGGTTCTACTCCATAGAGAGAGAGAAGAAAACAGTAATCAGAGTAGTCATACTCATAAAGATGAGGAAAATCTGCTCTGGGATGATGATTTCCACTCCTATGACGATCTCCAAGCTCGATTTGATGAAACCCAACTCCAAGATAGCTTCTAGGACATGTTCTTCGCACTTTCTCTCCCTAGGGCTATGTTTTTGCTCTGAAAATCCCATTCTCTCACTTGGGGCTCGGAATTGGGTGAAAAACCAAGATTTCCCTACTCACACGGGCAGGGTCTGTGTTGAAGTTCGGTCGTCCGTTTTGTCTCGGTTTGGTGTTTTCGTGGAGGGGAGGTCGAAAAATTGGGAGAATGTGATTTTTGGCCGAAAGGGGAAAAAAACCCGGACGTGGCGCAAAATACCCGACCAGGTATTCTTGTGCAATGGTCGGGGCCCCCTTCTGCCTTCCGGGGTGCCAAAAGGGAAAATCCCCGACCTTGACCCAAAAATACCCGACCGGGTATTTTTGGTTCACGGTTGGGGATTTCTCAACCATAGAACGCGGCGTTTCCAAAACCCCCGGTCGCTTCTCTCTCTCTCTCCTCTTATATTTTCCAAATCTCCCTCTCTCTTCCTCTCATTTCCTCTGCCCTCTCTCCTCTTTGGTTGCCGCCGGCTGCCCCTCATCCGCCGCCATCTCCGTTGCCGGCCATTTTCCGGCGACCGTCCGACGGGTTTTCCGGCTAATTTTCCAGCGAGTTTCCTGGATTGTTTTGGGCGTAATTTTGGGTCCCTCACCCGTTCTTCGCGTCTAGTCTACAGTTCTACTTGAGGTCCTAGGTGTGTTTCTTGTTAGTTGTTCTTTGTCTTGAAAATCGAACTATAGATTTTAGGACCGAGAACTGTGTTTTGCATGGCATGCTTGAATTAGATTAGGGTGAGGGATGCCGTGAGTATGAATGGCTATGGCTAATGTATGTGTGTTTCCCGTGCGATTGAATTGGTCGGTTATGTATGATTCTTGCCTTGATTGCGGTTGAGTTGCTTGCGATTCAAACGTTTGTGCTTAACTGTTAGCCTAGGTGGTCCTTAAGTGTTGATTTTGCAGGATCATGTCACTTGATCACCCGTTCGTGCAGGACCTGCGCCTGCACCCGGATTACGCCGACCAGTTCCGCAAGGTAACCCGCGGAATACTCCAGCGCCACCACCATCCGGAGTGGGGAGTCTTTGAGCAGCTCTACTGCTTGAACGAGTTCTCCATCGCCATCAGCCACCGTGAATGGCGGACGCTGCTGACCATCAAGGAGCCCACCTACACAGAGCTGGTGTGGGAGTTCTACACCTCCTACCACTACCGCTACAAAGCAGCCCAGGACTCCCTCGCTGTCACCTTCAGGCTGGGTGGCAGGCCACGACAGCTGACCATTGACGGGCTGGCCTATGCCATGGGGATCTAGTACCACCCCTACTCGCACCACGAGGTAGAGATCCCGCACCCGACGGACTGGAACCAGGACTGGTTCTACCGTCGGATAGCTAGACGCGCCTATGGGACAGATTACTTCGACGCTGGCCAGACATCCGTCCGCACTCTTAGGCCGCAGTGGCACATCCTCAATCTGCTGATCACCCTCTCCATCGTCCCCAATGTCACTGGTTCGCACAAGATTCCGAAGCGGGTGCTCTACGCCATGTATTCGATGGGGTACCCGGAGCACATACTGCACTTGGGTTCTTTCGTGGCTACCACCTTCTCTCGGTGCCACGGAAAACCCAACCATCTCTTCTGTGGTCCCCTGATCACCCGACTGGCGCGCCACTTTGATATTGACTTGGAGGGACTCACGGATTCCTCAGTACGGGGAGGCTCCACCCCCCTCAGCCGGGACGTGCTTCACAATGCACTCCTCCAGGCCACTGATGGCACCCGCTCCTGGGTGAATGGGTTGTCCTTGCCCCCTGAGGAGGATGCAGATCTTGATGAGGATGAGGACGACGACGACTACACTGACGAGTAAGTGGCCGATGATGATGATGATGATGGCGGGGCCATGGATGCTGATGAGCCGGAGCACCCTCTCTCCCCACCAGGGGACCTTTAGCCACGACGGAGATCCGAGAGAGGCGAGTCCTCCTCCGGTCCTTCTTGTCCGTCGATGGCTTCTGGCCCGTCGATGGACTTCTGCACGGAGCAGTTCCAGCATATGGAGCTCTTGTTCCAGCAGCTCAGGCTTCGAAACCAACAACTCATGGACCACCTGGTCCAGTTCTACTAGCAGTATTCGGTCCACCAGGCTGAGTACCCCTCCCGGATGACGGTTGTGGATGAGCGCCTCGACAGGATCGAGGCTCATATGGGAGTCACTCGTGCTCACATCGAGCGAGAGCGGGATGGTAGCCGCCGGATGATGGAGTACCAAGAGCACCTACTCCAGTCTTGCCACCCGGCTCAGGAGCACCACTGGACCACCCAGTGGGACCACTCACCACCCCCGCCACCACCGCCAGATGGGGACGACGACCTCATGGATCAGATCGACTTCACCGGGCGCTAGTAGGCTGTACTCGTGGCCCGTCTTGTGTTGTTCTTGTTTGATTCGTAGTGCAAACTGTCTTGTGTGTTGGTTTATTTTCTTTCTTTTTCTTTTGGATGATGTACTATTGGGCTGACCATTGGACCTAATGTATTGTGGCTGAGCTTTTGTTTTCCCTTTAGTTGTGCCTTTGCCTCTGACTGGTCCCCTCTCCAGTCCTCTTCACTCAGACTGGTCCCCTTCCAGTCTCATGCAGTCCGTGCACACCGGTAACATCTTTCCCTTATCCTTCCCTCTTCTCCATTGAGGGCAATGTCGAACTTAAGTGTGAGGGGGATGTTTCTCTTTTGACTGCATTAGACCTGTTTGTGTGCTTGGAGCCTCGTCCACTGTCCAAATTTCGATTTGAGGGCTCCAAGTGTGTGTTTCCTTGCAAATTGCCTGCTCAGTATGCTTTGAATTGACAGTCTCTGTAGTAATGTGCAACCTAGGGAGGTAGTGTAGCACTATGGAGGATGTTGAAGTATAAGATTTTTCCTATCTAGCTCTCTGCTGTGCCAGTTGATTTTGTGAATTAGTGGAGCTAAGACCGTTGAATTCATGTGGTAATGGTGACTCTGATTGGATTGTGTTATGGACTCATGTATCGAACAGGGTGCTCATGTGGGAAATGAAAAGTAGTTGGTCCTCCATGTCGGAATCATTGAAATCTTAAACATGGGGTAAGCCCAATGTGTGTGGCACCGTTCATTGCACAAAATCGGGTTTTGGAAGAGATTTTAGTGATCCTTAGTGGGGTACTCCTACAAGGTGAGGCTAAGCTGTCTCTAGTACAAGTAAAAGTTTCACCAGTTGAACGGTTTGTCTACTTGAGGATGTGTTTTTAAGGGCACGGATAGAGCTTCCGACCCCCCTTAATTTCATTGACCCTCCACACGAGTTGAGGAAAAGGAGTTAAAAGAAGTACTAATAAGGGTCGACCGTGCAAAAGACTGCAGTTGGAACCCCCGTCAAGTGAATGAAAAAAAAAACAAAAAGAAATATACAATGAAAGTGAAAAAAGGGGTTCCAACAGTGAAATGAAGTGAAAGAGCACCCCCGGTACAACGAGTCTTTGGTTGTGAATGGTGTGAGTCCCATTATCCATGAACTGGCTGTCTTACTTCTACATCTTATCACGATCCTGGCTTGAGTCTAGTACTCGCATTGAGAGAGATAGGGGACGTCTTAGAAGACCAGTGGACCTCGTAAGCTGATATATGATCTAGGAAATCCTCTACCGATGATCGGGGTTGTTGTTGCTATAGAGGTCTGGAGAGTTGCATTGGTTTGAGTTAGGTTTGCTTCGGGACAAGCAAACGGTTAAGTGTGGGGGAATTTGGTAGACCATTTATTGCACATGTTTTTACCCCTATTCTTGAGCCGTTTGAGATGTTGATTCTTGTGTTTTAAGCCGATTTCACGCTAGGTTGTGTGTTTATGTCATATTTCAGGGTTTGGTGTTGGCATCGAGGTGAAGAAACGAGTTTTGGGTCGAAAGGAGCACATTGGAGTTGAAAGTGCTGGAGGAGCAAAATACCCGACCATGAGTAAAAATACCCTGCCAGGTATTATTCTGAGCAGACCGGGGAAAATCACTTTTGGGCGTTTGAGAAGCAGAAGGGGGCCGGGCATTGAGCATAAATCCCCGGTCGGGTATTCTTGACCTTGACCGGGGATTAATCCCCTGTCCTCGACGGTGCGTTTCAACAATCCCCGGTCGCCACCTAAAATACCCGACCGGGTATTCTGACGGGGGATCGCGATTGATAGCATCTTAAGGGAAAAGAAGGGCAAAGTTGAAGGGTTCCAATTTTTAGAGAGAAAAAGCGTATACCTAGAGAGAGAAAGTGACAAACCTAATTCTTCAAGCGCCTTAGATTGATCTCCATCACCATTGGAGCCCGGCTTGAGTTTGGAGAAGTGCTGATTGATTGCCAGAAGCAGAATCTCATCCTCCACAGTATGGTTTCCGCATCTGAGCTAGATTTCCCATCTCTCTCTATGGAGTAACTTTCTTATTCACTTGGGTATGAAGAACCCTAGATTTGTATGTTAGGTCTAATTGTATGAAACCAAGTACGAATTCAGTGATATAATTATATTCAATTGATGTTTTATTTCTTGAATGGCATGAATCCTGATCAAATTCCTGTTATTTCTGCTTTGACCTAGAAAGAGGAAAACTGCCTAGGTTGATAGAGCACCCTTGATTGAAGGTAGTGAATTGGCGACTTTAGTCGAGGAGTCAATTCACTATTATTAACCGAATTTACTTCGGTAGAGGAGGTTTGGAGACCTTTAGTCGAGACTGCAGACTATTTAAGAACCTCCCGCAGTATAACTATCATTGAAATTGAACTTGGTCAATTACAATCTGGCTTAACTGCAGTTTAGGGGGAACCATATCCGGGTGACCTCTCTCAACTTGACAACAACCTTTAACTGATTTGCTTGTTTGCTTGTTCGGACCTTCACTACACTTTCACTACTAAATAATAAGAACTCACGGAGTAGTCATCACTCTTAGGACCCGGGTTGACATTAAAACCCAAACCCGCTATACTATGCTCTAGTAGGTGGTTACACTTGGCCATTTTCTAGAGTGACGGTAGAAGCGAGTCAGTACCTGACATCTCGAGATCAAGGTCCACGTAGTTCGATTAATGTTGATTTGTTTGTATGGAAGTAGATTAAGCTCGTACCAAAATTAGTTGAAGTGGTTAAATATAATCGATAGTAGGGGTGGGCATTGGTGCGGTCCAAACTGTACCGCCCGCTCGAAATCACTTGTGTGGTCGGTCCAAACCGCACCACTAAGGTTGCGGTCTCATTTGCGATCTAATAATTAAGCGGTTTGGGGTTTGCGATACGGATAGACCGAAACCGCGCGGTTGCGGTTCAAAATCTCTAACCGCTAAATGCCTAAATCCCTAATCTGAAGGTCGCCCTCCTGTTCTCACTACACACATACCCGATTTATCCTTCCCAGCGTCGGCGCCACCGACCACCTCACCACAAGAGGTCAAGAGCAAGCCTCGCCGGCAAACGACCAAAATCTTGAGCTTCTCGTCACTCTCGACGTCATGCACCACTAAGAGGCGAGAACTTCCCAGTAACGATGATGACCCTTCCCCTGGCTTCCCTCGGCAGATGAGCAGATTCTCACCTCCTCCGGCCTCCGCATCCCGGCTCGCACCGTCGTTCTGGTACTCCATCCCTCTTCATGTCAACCTTTCCTCACCCCGACCTTGTCGCAGCTCCGCCAAGGTGGCGGCCGAAAAGGAACTTAGAAAGCTTTCTCGCATTTGCTAATAGAAAACGGCACCTTCAATATAAATGGGATTTATGGATTCGGGGGTAGTTTGCCCCTTCGAGCTCTTTGCATCTTCGTGGATTTTCTACTAGTCATGGAATCTATATATTAGGTATGCTTGGTGGATTGATTAGTTGAGAATGGATCAAGGGTCCAAATTGATTCAACTGCACAGGGGATTTGAGACCTCGGAGATGAGCTTCGATGGTCACTTTGCTTATTTTATCTTTGTTCTTAATATATTCATGTTGTTGTGGCTGGTTGAGATGGTGGTCACTCTGTTTCCAACTATTTTCTTTCATCTGCTTTATAGGGTTGTAATGAATCTGTGAAAAAAGAAGATACAATTTGCAAAATGAAATCAAAAGGCTCGCAGGGAAAACGAGCTCGAGCAGCAGTATCTAGTGAGGTGAGTTTCTTGACTATGGTTACGCTCTTAGTGTGACTGGTTTTGTGGTGAGTCTGTTTGTGATGATGAAATCGATGTTTGTGATGAATGGTGAAGAAAGCAAGATTGTTTGAGGGGGTTTGAGCCTTTGACCATCTAAAGTTTACTACGCACAAACTGACCACCACTGCCACAGTGTTACTACGTCTGAAGCTGCTGCAGAATTGCATGACCAAGAGTTACCAGGATCGGGTTCTCGCTAAGATTATGTGTATCATTCATATTTCCAGAGTGACTTGACTGACTGACTTATGGCAGCAAATAATAACATGAGTCTTCAAGTTTTATTCTCCTTTTGAAAAGTTAACATTTCAATTTCATATGTGTGTCTGACTCTAGCTTGCTGATGTATCCAACCATCAAGTTAATATTTCAGTTTCATATATTTGTTCTGTAGAGAGCTCCTTCAATGTTCAAACTATGAACAAGATTTGGTAAAGCAGCATCCTTTTTGGATGTGTTTGACTTTGGATCCCAACTGAACTCGATCAATATTCAATTTTTGTATAAAAAAACCCACAAAAGAGCAAATAATGCACCATGAACAACATATTTACTTTGTTCTAATATTCAAAAGTTGAAGCATATTGCTGGTTTAATGACAAGTTCACTGTCCTGCAAATAATGAACCATTCTCCAGGGAAAGTAAAAATTCTAACCGCTGGCTTCATTGTTGAGGCTTTAGCTGTTTGTAAATGTATACATGTTGGCTGCCTTGTTCTCTTCATTTTCCTTTTCTTTGTAGTTCTGGGTTCTGCCAAGTTGCATTCCTTTTCTTTGTAATTCTGATTTGATGTATTTGATTATGGTGATAGTTAATCTTGATCAAGACTCTAATATTGGTCTAATTGTTGTTCTTTAGGTTGAATATGATGATGTTGCGATGGAGTCCTTAAGTGGGGAAGAGATGGAAATTGAAATGGATGCAAGTATAAGTAGTGTGGCTGCTGCTGATATTGGTTCAACTGAAACTCAAATTAAGTCAACAAAGGCAAAAGGCAGGAAGCTTACATCAAAAGTCTGGGTTCAATTCAAGAGACATGTGAAGGATGACAATTTCAAGGCATCATGTATCAAATGTGGGAAGACTTATGAATCTAAATCACGTAGAAATGGAACAAGTGCGCTTCTCAGACATATGGAAAAGCCATGATAGAAAAGGTACTGCTCAACAACTGTTGAATACAATTAGAGTAGGCTTAGAAGAAAGTAACGAAGTTGTGTTAGGGAACTGGAAGTTTGACCAAACCGCTATAAGGAAAGGATTGACTTATATGATTATTGTGGATGAGTTACCTTTTAGGCAATCAGGATTACTAGTTAAGCTTAATGGCATCGAAGATGAAACTGAAATATGAGAAGTATTGGGGAGATGTTGACAATACGAACAAGTTATTGTACATAGCTGTTGTGTTAGATCCAAGACGAAAGTGGTGCTTTATTGGTTTCACTCTCAAGTGGATGTATGATGATGATAAAGCTTCTAGTGATTTGGCAAGTGATGTTGAGAAGGCTACTTATGAGTTGTATGCTCATTATGAGAATCAAGTTGGTGAAGCGACATCCTCCTCTCAAACAGACCAAGATGATGACAGTGGGAACGTGGATCTAATTACGGAGTATATGAAGCAATTACAAAAAGAAAGAGGCGTATTAAACAAAATTTAGTTAGATAGGTATTTGAAGGAGGAAGTTGAAGCTCCGAGCAGACTCTAGTCCATGTGTAGTTGAACAAGATTCAGAGGAGATCGACAATATCGATGAAGGTAACTTTCTTACAATAAAAAAGAAACTGTGAATCTGAATTTTTGTTTAATGATCAAGTTGATGATGCCATTTTATGAATTTCAGAGCTGAGCATGGTGTTGAAGAATATTGAGATCTATGATATTCCACTTCCTCGTACGAGTCCTAATGTACAGGCAAGGGCAAACACATAAGGTAATTTATCTAATCATCCTCTTCATTATTCCATGAAATTTATGTAATAGGCTGTTGTGTCCCTTAGATTTGGATAGATTGTCAATGATAAATGATGTTGGCTGTTGTGTCTCTTAGTTTGGATAGACTGCCAATCCAGCTTAAGATATATTTGTACACTGGACCATAATGTACTTAAGCCAATCGAGTATGTGGGATAACAACTGCCATGGCTGCTGCATTTTGCTTTGTGATTCTCATCATTTTCCTCTACTGGGTTTGTGAGTTTGAGTCGTAAAGCAACCTCTGTTCAATTTGTACATTATGTTTCCCCCCTTCAATGCTGATTTTGGTGTTGTGTTCTACTAGTTGTTTGTTGTACCGAGCTGTGCGTTGTTCTGCTAGTTGTTTGCTGCTCTTACTTTCTCCTTTGGTTGTTGATCTGATCCACAGACAGACTGTAGCATTTGATCCCTCCATGCTAAACTGATCCTGAAAAGAACCCTAGCTACATAAAAGAACCCTGCTACATCGCATCCTCCACTGCTTACCTGCTCTGTTAATTACCTCACAAATGTGATCAATATAGCTCTATTAAGTAATGACTAATTAGAACTAGCTAGCCCAAACTAATGAGATAGACTATGGTAAAAGATACATGATAATGGTGTGGTCGATGATAGATTGATTAGGTTACTAATGGAGGTGGTGGGGTTTTGGTTTTGGGGTTGCAGGTGGTATGTAACAATGCCTGCTCTAATAGCAAATCCATTTCGATTCTGTCAAATGCAAGGCTGGCATGGCTATGTTCAGTCTTGGTCAGTATAATTTCAAAACTCAAATGTGTTTTTGGTAGATATTATTTGTTTTGCTTCTATGGTACTGCATTTTGCTTTGTGATTCTCATCATTTTCCTCTACTGGGTTTGTAAGTTTGAGCCGTAAAACAAGGTTGCTTTTGGTGATGCATCGAGGGTTATGGGTATTTGAGCTTTATGACTTATTCAACATGCTCACTGTGTTGCTGTGTCCTAAACTTGGATTGGTTTAATTTTCGATTCTGCAGGTGCAGGGAGTTATTTTTGCGGCCTGAGTTGAGGAGAAGAAGAAGCTGAAGTCTATTTTTGTTTTTTGGAACTTAGTTAAGTGAGAGAACTGAAGGTCCAATTACTTTATGGAGTGCATAAACCAAAGTAGTTTTGTTTTCTACTGTTTGATGTTCTTGCATTAGCTTATGTAGTTAAAAAGTACTTTTGGTACTTCTCTTACAGCCATATATAATAGTTTACATGTATCCCATAAATGTGAATACAACCAAAGTAGTTTTTTTTTAACTTTTGCGGTTTTATTTGCGGTTGCAGTCCAAACCGCACCAAGTCTCTAACTAATGCGGATCGGTTGGACCGTACCAATAAACTTGCGGTCTTGTTTGCGGTGCGGTCCAATTACTTTGCGGTGCGATGCGGTTTTTATCAACACGGTGTGGTGCGGGTCGCACCAATGCCCACCCCTACTCGATGGCTGTGACTTTTCAAAATAATTAATCAAACACTAAGTGGTTAATTTCACAATTTGGTGCGCTCAAGAACAAGGGTTGAATCCTTGCCCCGTTGTCAATTAAAGTGATTTGTTCTGCGCGTTTTCGAACGGTGATGGTGGTTTCGGGTTACTTAAGAAATAGGAGGATCAAAACTGTTATTTTCTGACGGTATTTAGTGTAAATTTGTCAATTGAGAGATTAAGAGATAAGAAAGTAACTTACCTCGTCAAATCCGACGCAGAGGTAGTCTTCCCTTTTTTGCTTTCTTCTCCATCGAAACCGAAATCCCTTTCTCAATCCTCTCAACAGCGCCCAACACAGTAGACCACGACCAGCGGGGTAAATGACGACAAAGACAGCGGTGAGGAGCTGTTCGGTTGCGGTTGCGGCGGACCTGCGAGACGTACGGATGCAGCGGCAGCGTGGAGTAGTGGAGCGCGGAGGGAGCAAACGGCCGGTAGGGGATGACGATGGAGGCGCGGATGTTGGCTGCGACAACGCTCGTCCGTTGGTGGCGAAACTCGACATAGAGCAGTGAGGGACGGAGTAGCTGGGGCGTGGTTCGGTGGTGGTGGTCTGGGTCGACAACGGGACGAGGCTGGTCGGCTGCGCCCGACGAAGGTCAGTATTTTTTCTATTTTTTTAACGGTTCCCTACTGATTGCAGAAGAAGGTTTTTTGGGGTGGCATGAATGAGTTTGTTTTTCTGGGAATGACGCGATGGAAGGATGATTTGGTGGAAGGATGTTTGGATTTGTCTTTGTGGAAAGATGACTGCTTACTAGCCACGAAGTGTTTTCTTGGTTCCTGTTTGTGTTTGTGCGTTGTTTGAAAAGAAATGGCAAATTGCTGGTTTTCTGGAAAGAATTGCGATCATAGATTGAGCAAACTGCCCCTTTTCCTCCTCCCTTTTCTCATCTTGATGCCTCTTATTATAGGACAATCGAAGAACACTAAACACCCCTCTTTCAACTACTTCAGCCTACTCCCATCTCTATAATCAGTTTTTTGTGCCCAAATTCAGTTTTTCTTCCTCACTTATTGAATTCTCTACTTTGGACAGTTCACACAAGCATGGAGTTGATTTCTTATCTCTGTTCTTTTGCAGCCAACAAATGAGGGATGGAGGAGCAGAGGAAGAGCGGGTCTGGTGTGTTGAACCGAACCAGTTTGATATGGTATGTGGACTGTTGGGTCAAATATGTGGGTTTGATATGGTATGTTGACTGTTTTTTTACAGATTGGGCTGGAAGTCCGAATATGTAACAGAGTTGGATTTTAATGGGCTGATGAATTTCTTGGGTTTAAATCTATGCGGTTCAAACCAAATTATTTAGTTCGAAATTAACCCGGACGAAAATGGGTGTCAACACTTGGCCAAGCATATTGCACTCAAACTGTCGCAATGCACCACTGCCTGATCATGATGTAGACTGAGATCACCAACTAGTCCCTTCAACCATTTTCCTCCTTAGCAGCTTCTGTCAACGCAATTTACTCTGCATGAGTATTATACAGTGTCACTGTCGACTGCAGAGTTTCCTTCCAGCTCACTATAGAACTCCCAAGAGTGAATACATAACGGTTACCGATCTCCTCGTGTCAACATATCCAGCATAGTCCGAGTCTTAATACCCAGACACCAAGCACTCTGTATCACTTTCGAAGCTAATCCCCACATCAGGTGTACCCTTAAGGTACCGAAAGATCCTCTTCACAGCATGCCAATGCTCCTTCCCAGGTTGTATCATGAACCTGCTGACAACACTAACAACATGTGCAAGATCAGGTCTAGTGCATATCATAGCGTACATCAAGCTACCTACTGCACTAGCATATGGGACTCTTGACATGTACTCCTTCTGAGCCTCTAACTGCGGTGCATAAGTTGAGGATAGATGAACATTTGAAGCACTAGGAGTATTCAAAGGGAGTTGTTAAAGACATGTCAAACCTCTATAGTATCTTCAAGATGTATCTCTTCTGTGACAAGAAAAGCTTCTTCTTCGACCTATCCCTGTAAATCTCCTACCCAAGATCTTCTGAGCAGCTCCCAAATCCTTCATCTCAAACTCAGCACTGAGAAGCCCATTTAACTTCTGGATATCAGACTTCGACCTCACAGCTATGAGCATATCATCCACATACTTAACAAGATAGATCATCAAACCATCATCCACCTTGCCGTGATACACACACCAATCATATGGACTTCTATTGTAGGCCAACTCAAGCATGTAACTGTCAAATCTCTTGTACCTGACTCGCTCTAACTATCACAATAAAATCTCACCTAAGGTTCAAGTATAAACCTTAGATGGGTGCAATATAGGGCAAGTATGTTTAAATATCGACCCGGGCCGGTCCATGTACCGCTACTTCGACTGTTTGAAACATTATCTAGCGGATGAGTTTTGGTAAAAACAAATGTTGAAAACTAAATTACTTTGCAAAGGTAAAATGGATTTGATTCTAGTTGAGAAACCTTCACCCGGGTGTTGCTCCCCCTAGCTAACAATTATGACTTGAAGAATCAAACTACCGAGAGTGGTTAGGGGGTCATAAACCACTGGGAAGTCTAACAAGCAACCAAATTGACCCTCTTAGACTCTAGGTTGAGGAATGGGTTACGATCCAAGCCACTTATGTGACCCTCTCAACCTATCGACTAAGGAATGGTTAGACTTCACCCTCGAATTGGAGTTCGGAAGGCCACCCACAACCAAACCCTAAGTGTTTAATATGAATTAGGAGGTTTTCCCTTTAACTAACCTAGACTAGGGGGCATAGAATGCCCAAGGAAACCCATCTCTAGTAGAGACTCTTAAGTTAAGGAGGGTTCTCTCTAACCTAGCTTATGAGGCATTGAATGCCAAGTAAACCCATCTCGAAATGATCCTCTTAGGTTTAGGAGGCATTGAATGCCCAAGGAAACCAAACCTCTTGGGTGAAGGAGGTTTCCTCTCTAAACTAGCCTAGGAGGCATGAAATGCCCAAGAACCCCATCTCAGTAATGAACCTCTTAACCTAAGGACGTTTCCTCTCTAAACTGGCCTAGGAGGCTTGAAATGCCCATGAACACCTAATGAACCTCATAACCTAAGGAGGTATCCTCTCCAATCTAGGTTAAATTGACAATTAGATTCATGGGCTTTCACACAACACAATCATTTCTGAATAATACCTCCACATTCACATTAAAATACAACCACACACAAATCATTAAATTTATACAAGCATTCACATAATTGTAGCTAGGATTTACAAACACCCAAGTGAAAATAAGGGACTAATCCATGCTAGGAGAAGGGAAAACACAAAAGAGGAACTACTCCTGGTGCTGAAGAAAACCCAAATCCTTGCTTGGAGATCAAACCCTAGCTTTTCCTCTTCTTTGGTTCGTCACTTTCTCACTCTAAAATCTGAAGAAGGAAAAGTTTTCTCACTCTAGGTCTCTCCCCTTCTTCCTCCCTTTAGCTTTCCTTTTAAGCGGGAGATCGCACTGAGTTCACGACCTGAGTTCACGGCCGTAAACAATGAAACGCTTCTGTGAACTCAACGCTGTGACCAAAACGCAATGCTTCTCTTGCTGGAATTCAAGGTCATTGGCCCCTGTTCACGGTCTTAGCGACCGTGAACGACCTGGGCCTCAGTAACCTGAAAATCCCCTCTGTTTGCTCCTCGCTTCACGGGTCATGGCTCCAGTTCACCGTCCAGTAAGACCTTGAACTCCAACGTCTGGTCGTGAACTGCGGTTGTCTCCACCTCTTTGCCCGGTCTTTGCTCCTTTTCTTCCAACTCACGACTCTGGGTTTGGTTTTACCTGTTAGGATATGAAACACACAAGCAACCTCGCGTAAAACCAACGTTTTTGGAGTTCAATAAACGTCAAAGATAATCGAGGATAAAAAGTGTACAATTAGGCCCGAATCACTCCCCCACACTTGAACGTTTGCTTGTCCCCAAGCAAACCATTTCACACAGGGTAATCTCTCAACCTAACAAAATGCTTTGGGGACAAATCAAAGTGCACAAAGTGGCGAATCTCAATGGCTATTGGCAATTAACACATGGACTGTTGCAAGCAATACCGACATCTACTACAAAGGACATTCGAGGTCACCAAAAATGGGCAAACAAAAAGTTCTCACCTTGTTCATGAATCAATGCAAGTCTCAACAAGTTCACTTATAAACCACAACTAACAATGCATAACATTCAAGTTGAGGGAATGAACGAATGGGCAACAAAGGTCCTCACCGGGGTATGATATGGCATGCATAGCAAGAATGAATCACTCACTCTCTTGACCAGTGGGGTCGAGACGTTTTTGGTGCAAAGAATGTGCACAATCATCAACACTCGGCCCTATCGTCTCTTCACCATGGCGGCAACCTCTAAAGATTAGAGTTCACGGGACGATTGTCATCACTATTTTGTCCAGAGGTTTTAGACACGGGATCAAATGACTGGCAATTGTCTTGGACATGGGGAAAAAGCTTTTTGAGTGGTGGCAAACACATCATGAGGTCCTACATCTTCACCCTAAACCCGAAGGTTCTATTGTTCCGACTAAGAACCTTCCCTACAAACAATGGCCACTAGCATAGGCCAAAAACCTTGCTTCTCCCTTCCAACCTATCTGAAGAGAATAACGTGGCTATTGCTGATTAAGTAGCTAAATATTCTTAATTGATTATTTAGAGGAGTTACCTTATGTTAGATCAATAACTTAGGAAGGTCTCTAATAGACCTCTGTGTATATATTGACAGCCCAAGTTAGGCTAATAATAAGAAGAAGAAAAGAACCGAGGAAACAACCTCAGGATTCTCCAAAAACTTTCATGGTATCAGAGCCTACTCTGACCTAATTCCGCCGTCGATCTGACCGTATTCTCCTATCCCTCTTTCCCTTCTTCATTTTTCTGGAAAACCCGCCATCTTCGTCATGACGAAAGACGATTCCAGTCACTCCTCAACGAATACAGAAGGCAGTGCTCCTCCAACAAACAACTTCAGCACCGTAACACCAACCTCCACCGATTTTTCCAGCATCCTAACGAGTTACAAGCTCGACGGGAAGAACTATCTCAAATGGTCAAAAACCGTTGAGATGAATATTGCAGCCAGGAGCAGAGGGAGGATATCTGACCGGAGCCATCAAGCGCCCCGAAGCTACAGACCCCCTGTATCAAAACTGGTATGACAATGATGCCCTGGTCCGAACATGGTTGATCCATTCCATGAAGCCAAGTATCGGGGAAAACTACCTTCTCCATCCCTCTGCGAAAGCAATCTGGGATGCAGCCAGAAACACCTACTCAACCGTTGATAACACATCTGCATTGTTTCGGATTGAAACACAATTGTTTCAACTCAAACAAGGGGAGATGGATGTCACAGACTACTTCAACTTGCTGGGACACCACTGGCTGCACCTAGACATGTACGAGGCAATCGATTGGGAGACCCCTGGAGATCAAGAGAAATTCAAGCAGTACATTGAGAAGAAACGAACCCTGTATTTCTTACTTGGTTTAAATCAAGACCTAGATGAGATCAAGGGTCGGATGATGGGATTGAAGCCTTTCCCCGGCATCGAGACTGTCTTTGCTGAGATATTAAGGGAGGAGAGCAGACGTCAGCTGATGCTCAATCCTAAGCCAAGCCAAGGGGAAAGTTCAGCGTTAGCTGTTCGTAATCCTCAGAAGAATAAGCCACAGGACCACCCAAGTCAAAAGCGGGATGACGATGAGTCCGAGCTCTATTGTGACAACTGCCACAAGCATGGTCACGTTAGAGCTTATTGCTGGTACATCATCGAATTCCCAGCCAACTGGAAACCAAAAGGAGAAAAGAAAAACAACAATAATGGGGCTGGAAGACGTCGAGCTCATGTGGCAGCTGTGGCATCTGAGAAGAAACCAGAACCTGAATCAACCCCTACTCCTTTTACCAAAGAGCAAGCTGGTGCCTTAGAGAAGTTCTTCAAAGCAATGACTATAGGGCAGCCATCCCAACAGAATCAAGCAGGCATGTTCACAAGCCTGTTTGCTAACCAAGGTAAACAGTTTACTGCTCTTTCAGTCCAATCTACATCAGGTGTTAAGTGGATAGTTGATTCAGGGTGTTCCGATCACATGACTGGAAATAAAGAATTATTAAGTGACTATCAGAGATATCCGACCAAGGCTGGGGTAAGAATAGCTGATGGCAGCCTATCTCCTGTAGAAGGAATTGGAAGGATCCGACTAAATCAGTACATAGAGTTATTCCCTGTCCTACATGTCCCCAAGTTAAACTGCAATCTCGTGTCAATCAGTCAGATAACTAGGGATTTGTCTTGCAATGCTATATTCAGTTCTAATCGTTGTTCCCTGCAGGAGGAAGGCTCCGGGAGGACGATTGGAACTGCTGAAAGGCATGAGGACCTCTTCGTCATTGAAGGACGTGGTGATGAAGAAACAAGAGGAACAAGGAGGGCTCTAGCTACTAGTAGTACTGATAGGATAGATGGCCAAATCATGTTATGGCATACACGATTAGGTCATCCCAGTTTTGGATATCTCGAACGGTTGTTACCAAATTTGTTTCGGAATAAAAGCTCCAAGTTGTTGCAATGTGAAACATGTCAGTTGGCTAAACACACTCGAAGTGTTTATTCGGGTTTGAGTTATAGACCAACCCAACCGTTTGCAATTATTCATAGTGACATATGGGGACCCACACGAGTCAAGAACATCAATGGAGCTAAGTGGTTTGTCACTTTCATCGATGACCACACTAGACTTACGTGGACATTCTTGATGAAAGAAAAATCTGAAACAACCAGTGTGTTTAAGGAGTTCTACCATATGATTCTCACTCAGTTCAAGACAAGAATACAAGTCCTCAAGACGGACAATGCTCATGACTACTTTAATTCAGTCTTAGGGACGTTTCTTGCACAAAATGGGGTTGTACATTGCAGCTCTTGTGTAGATACTCCCCAACAAAACGGAATTGCAGAACGGAAGAATCGTCACTTATTGGAAACGGATAGGGCACTACTATTTGGAAATCAAGTTCCCAAACACCTATGGGGAGAGGCTGTATTGACTGCTACATACCTCATCAACAGGCTTCCTAGTCGAATCCTTAAGTACCAGACTCCGAAAGATATCTTGGTTCAAGCATACCCTCACACAGAGGCATATCTCTCGGATCTGGAACCAAGGGTGTTTGGCTGTCTAGCTTTTGTTCATGTACAACAACATCACCGAACGAAGCTAGACCCCAAGGCTCAGAAATGTGTGTTCATCGGGTATTCCTCTCGACAAAAGGGATACAAGTGTTATTCCCCCATCACACGGAAGCTATTTAATTCCATGGATGTCACCTTTTTTGAGAATCACTCATATTACTCCCACACTGATGTCCAGGAGGAGACATTGGAACAAGAACATCAAGGGTGGGAAAATCTGATTGCTTTGGATTGTTTTACTATGCCAAATGTCACAGTAACTCCTTTACCAGATGTCACTATAACTCCTCCAACAGCTAATGAAATACCAGTTGGGGATCAGGAAAGGAGACCCGAACAGGTAATTCGAAAGATGTATCAACGACGAAGGAAAAACCACACTCGGAATAGGGCTGAACCAGCTGAAGCAGATTCAGTACAGCCAGAAATGACAATTAGAACAGAAGATGAGGCTTCGGACAATGAAGAACAGCCACCTCATAACAATGTTGATGAAGCAGAAGTCGAAGTGAATAATCAGCAGGAGAATACTGAAGCTAGTGTGTATCAACCGATTGCTCTACGAAAGGGAGTGAGGTCATGTACTAAACACCCCATTCAAAGGTACGTCAGTTATGGACAGCTAAGTAAGGAGTACAAGGCATTCACTAGCCATTTGGACTCAACTCCTAGGACCATTGCAGAAGCAATGCAGCATCCTCAATGGAGACAAGCTGTTCTAGAAGAAATAAGAGCATTAGAAGAGAATGGAACTTGGAGGATTGTGCCTCTACCAACCGGGAAAAAGACAGTTGATTGCAAGTGGATATTCACCATCAAATACAATTCGGATGGAAGTGTTGCAAGGTATAAGGCAAGGCTGGTAGCTAGAGGATTCACACAGTCATACGGCATAGACTATCAAGAAACCTTTGCTCCCGTGGCAAAATTGAAGACTGTCCGAATACTAATGTCCATTGCAGTTAATGAAGACTGGCCACTGTTTCAAATGGATATCAAGAACGCCTTCCTAAATGGCAACTTGAGTGAGGAAGTGTACATGGAGATACCCGAAGGAGTGGAAAATAAGCATGGTAGAGGCTCAGTATGTAAACTGGAGAAGTCACTATATGGACTAAAGCAATCACCACGAGCGTGGTTCCAGAAGTTCTCTAAAACTGTGATGGCAGATGGGTATTCCCAAAGTCAAGCCGATGACACTATGTTTATCAAACATGGACAAGAGGGAAAGCTCACTATCCTGATTGTCTATGTTGATGACATAATTGTCACTGGAAGTGATACTAAAGAAATCGAGAAACTGAAGGCTAGACTGAGAGAAGAGTTTGAGCTAAAGGATCTCGGTGAAATGAAATATTTTTTGGGAATGGAGGTGGCCAGGTCACATAAGGGACTGCTTATATCACAAAGGAAGTATGTCCTTGATCTATTGGAAGAAACAGGAATGACTGGTTGTAAACCGGCAGATACACCGATGCAACCAAACATCCAGTTCAACACCGAATCAGATGTGAAACGAGCTGATAAAGGGCGATATCAGCAGCTGGTTGGGAAGCTAATATACCTATCCCACACACGGCCAGACATTGCATTCGCCGTAGGAGTGGTAAGTCAGTTCATGAATGATCCATCAGAAGAACACCTGGCAGCAGTGACACATATTCTAAGATACTTGAAAACAACTCCAGGACTGGGATTGTTTCTCACAAAGAATAGCACCCGAACAATTGAGCTATATACCGATGCAAGTTGGGCTAGTGCAATAACATCAAGGAGATCTACTACTGGTTATTGCTCATATGTTTGGGGTAATCTTGTGACTTGGAGGAGTAAAAAGCAATCGGTGGTTGCTAGGAGTAGTGCCGAAGCAGAGTACCGGGCATTAGCTCTTGGCATCCAAGAAGCTATGTGGATTCAAAGAGTCCTAAAGGAACTAAATTTGCCTGGTCAAGAGAAAGTGCAGATGTACACTGACAGTCAGGCAGCCTTGAGCATTGTAAAGAATCCAGTCCATCACGACAGGACTAAACATGTCGAGATAGACAGGCATTTTATCTCAGAGAAGGTTGAATATGGGGTCGTGGATGTCAACTACGTGCCTTCAAGACAATAAACAGCTGACATACTCACAAAGGCCCTAGCTCGTGACTTACTGGAGCATTTCAAGAACAAGCTCGGTCTTCATAACATCTACACCAAGCTTGAGGAGGAGTGAAGAGAATAACGTGGCTATTGCTGATTAAGTAGCTAAATATTCTTAATTGATTATTTAGAGGAGTTACCTTATGTTAGATCAATAACTTAGGAAGGTCTCTAATAGACCTCTGTGTATATATTGACAGCCCAAGTTAGGCTAATAATAAGAAGAAGAAAAGAACCGAGGAAACAACCTCAGGATTCTCCAAAAACTTTCACTATCACCCGTCATGAACTACCTTTAAGCGCTCTTCCTCGGTCTTTCTTTCTATCAAATTTCGACTTGGTGTTGAAGGAGTTCTAAAACACAATTATGAGGGTTTCAATGGCTTGCATGCCAATAAACCCAGTTTCTAATCTTTTGTGGCACTCTCTACTTTATTGACCCCGATTTATTACCTCTTTTTCGTTTCTCTCTTTTTCTATCTTTCTACTTTCCTTTTCTTTCTATTTCTTTCCCTTTTGAGGGGGGTGCTAGAGAGTTAAACACTTGCCACACTACTTGTAACGACCAATGCTCTTTTTTAAGATCTCGCTCCAACACTACTCTTTTCTCTTTCATTCCTAACAAGAACCGAGCACAATCCTCCTATGTAGAACCTCAATGGAGCTCAAAAGAGAGAGGTCTGGGACACAAGGACGACTCACGTATGGACACGAAGAAATGATGGGGGGTCGCTCTATCAAGCACCATTAAGCTCACAAGAAAAAAGCTACTAACATAAGAACGACCCCCAAAGTCACAAGGCTCAAAGGGGTTGACTAGGGTTAAAACATTTCGGGATAATCAACATTTGAGCATGGACTAATCCTATGTCTCCATCATACTCACTAATGACAACTGTGATGTTACTCGCCATTGTAAGAGGGATCCAAGCACACAAGAATAAAACGATCGGCTCAAAACTCACATGGATACCTAGTCACCCAATCATCCATTCCAGGACAAGTGTTACCGCTTTGTTTGGTGAGTGAAAGGTGGGATTTTCTCTGGGTAGGAGATTTAAGCTTCAAGGAGAAGTCAAAAAACACACATACACAAACAAAATACGACTCGCTCGAGGCGAGATTATTACACATCACAATACGATAGTAGTAGAACAAGAGAAACTTGCTAATCTCCGTTGGGTTGCCTCCCAACAAGCGCTACTTTAACGTCTTAAGCTAGATGGAGATTTTGGACTAAGCATCTTGCAGGAACACCACCTCCTTTTGAGGAATTACCTCTCCGCCAAGGTAATTTTTTACGCGGTCTCCATTCACTTTGAAAGTTTGTTGCTCTGGGTGGGTGATCTCCACCACCCCGTATGGGAACACTTGCATTACCACAAACAAGCTCGACCATTTTGACCTTAACTTCCCGGGGAATAATCGCAACCAAGAGTTGTACAAGAGAACCTGCTCTCCCGATTGAAAATCCTTCCCCCCTTTCAGCCGCAAATCATGCAAGCGCTTCGTCCTTTCCTTGTAGATCTTGGTATTCTCATAGGCATGGAGGCGCCACTCCTCGAGTTCAAGCACCAACAACTTTCTTTTATTTCAACACAAAGTAGGCTCCATATTCAATAGCTTGGTGGCCCAAAAAGCCCTATGCTCTAGCTCTACAAGCAAATGACATGCTTTTACATACACCAAATGATAAGGCGAGATGCCTATTGGGGGTTTTGTAGGCCGTGTTGTACGCCCATAGAGCATCATCGAGTTTTGTGGACCAATACTTGCGGGATTGGTCCATGGTCTTTTCTAGTATCCTTTTCGGTTTCCTATTTGACAACTCTACTTGTCCACTTGTTTGAAGATGATAGGCCATTGACACCCGGTGGGTAACAACATAGCGATCGAGGAGTTTGTCGAATTGCCCCTGAAAATGAGTTCCTCGATCACAGATGATGGCTCTCGGGGTCCCAAATCGTGAAAACAGTTTTTTAAGAAATCCGCAGACCCGTCTTGCATCATTGGTGGGAAGAGCTTGAGCCTCGACCCACCTCGAGATGTAGTCCACCGCTACTAAAATGTACTTGTTTCGGAAAGATGAGGGAAAATGGTCCATAAAGTCGATGCCCCAAACATAAAAAAAATATCACATATAATGGAAATCGTTTGGGGCATCTTATTTTGGTTAGACAGGATAATTACATTTGTTTAATGAGATATATTGAAAGAGATTTATACTTGAGAGTGTGGAGAGAAATCTCTTAGAACGTTATTTACCAACCATATAGGTGTAGGGGTTACTGCAACCTCCCAGGTGTGAGTTTTAACTGGCTGTTTTTCTTTTAATTGATTCCACGTTTAAAAGCTACCCCAGATTCTAACGGAACAAGATCAAACAGGGTATTTTATGATCTCGTTATTATATATTTTCTCACTCTCTCTTCTCTCTATAATTTCAAAAAATAAAAAAGTCAAACGTCTCCCAAACTAAACAGGAGAAAGCAAAGGGTTTGGGACTCTATATATATAGTTCAATTATGTATGGGTTTGGGATTTTTTTACCGTGACTCTTGTATCAATTGCCGATTGCTCATGTATGGCTTCTCTCTTTTTTTTTTTTTTTTTGAAGAAAGACTTAGAGCTATGATATAGTGAACGTTAGGACTGATTATGTGGTCCGGGTTATTTGGTTTTACCCGAAACCAGACCGTATAACTCGAACCGGGATCGGAAAAAGTGGATAGCAAACAATGAAATCCAATCTTTGGGCTTAGATTTGAGGTAAAAAAACCGTTTGGAACCAAAACATAACGAACTCCTCACCCTTTGATTCCTCAGGTCACTCAAATTCCCACAAGCTCAATCTAAAATCAATACCGAATTGGGACCGAACCAGGTCAAGACTGGACTCTATCCAATCCAATCTTTTATCCTTATATTCTCAAAAAGACTGGACTGGCACTAGATCAATTCAGGCCAATTTAACCGGACCAGACCGTATAGCCACACCTAGTGAACGTACTTACTTGCAAGTTGGTTTTTTTTTTTGTTTAATTTGTTGGCAAAATACACTTCCATAGCCATAACTTTTACGTTTGTGACAGATATAGCCACAACTTTCGAAATACACGAAATAGTCAAGATTTTGATAGTTGTTTGACAAATCTAGTTATTTCAATTATAAACTTTAATGGAGTTAGAGATTCCGTTAGTTAAGTTAACAGCACGCTGACTAGAATGCCAAATTGACGCACACGTCAGCGACAACTCAGCCTCACTTGCCATGCCATAATTTACTTAAAAAATATTTCAAGAAAAATACACTTCCATAGCCACAACTTTCACGTTTGTGACAGTTATAGCCACAACTATTGAAATACAAAAAATGGCTAGAATTTCTATAGTTTTTTTTTTACAAATCTAGCCAATTCCATTACAAACTTTCGAAATACACAAAATAGTCGCGACCTTGTTCTCGATTTCTTCTCAGGGCTCTATTTGAGAGGGAATACAACGAATCGGGCCAATTGACAGTGATGAATCGAGCTTCACTCGAAATAAGAACAACTACACCCGCAACGGTTTCGAGGAATTGGAGGCAAAAATGCATTGCTAGCTGCCAAATCCTTCATTCCCAACCGCTCGTTCTCTGTTCCCACCGGAGAAACTATCTCCTCTTTCATCGTCGTCACTGATAGGGGTGGAAATCGGTACGGTATTGGTATCCCAATACCAAATACCGAAATCCCGAATACTGAATTACACCCTAAAGTCTATCCCAATCCCAATCCCAAAATAATTTCGGTATCCCAATCCCTAAATATTTCGGTATCCCAATCGGTATTATTGAATGCGAAATTAATTACTTTTGTAATTAATAATTAAATATATATATATTATATTTAATTATTTAATATATGACAAAGAGACTAAGCAAAGAGTCTTGAGTTTGGCTAGTGCTAGGATATGGATAAGGAGAATGGAGAATGGAGGAGAGGTGGCATCTCAAGTTTTTGTCATTAGTAATCTTCAATTTGATGATTGGAGGCTGATAGAATACTAATTCTAGTGTTTGCTTTTTGTTGTTATAAAAATAACAAGAGATTGGTGTTTCAGGGTCGTGTAGTAGTAAATGAGAGAGACTAGTTGAGAGGATAAAATACACACTATATTATATTTCGGTATTGTTCGGTATTTCGGTATATACCAATCCCAATCGCGTAATCTCTAATACCGAATAACAATTGAAATTGAATTCCAATCCCAATCCCAAGAAATAATACGTGTATTCGGTAATATCAAATATAGACAAATTTGGTACGGTATTCGGTATATCCCAAATACTGGTACCAAACTTCCAACACTTGTCACTGATGCCTTCTTCTCCGTGACTGTTGTCATCTTCTTCCCATCAGCCTTTTTGCCCTCTTTCTCGTCGTTTTCTGTACTCTGCCAAGAGTTCGAGGCCTTCTTTAATCCACGTGGATCGCCAATGCAGCATTTCTGTCAATCCAGTCATACTGTTAAGTGACACCGTTAATGGAATGGACGGAAGTGGCTATTTTGTATATTTCAAAAATTGTGGCTATATATGTCACAAACGTGAAAGTTCTGGTTAGGGGTGGAAATCGGTACGGTATCAGTATCCCAATACCAAATACCGAAACTCTGAATACCGAATTACATCCAAAATTCAATCACAATCCCAATCCTAAATAATTTCGGTATCCCAATCCCAATTCCTAAACATTTCGGTATCCCAATCGGTATTATAGAATAAGAAATTAATTATCTTTGCAATTAATAATTAAATATATAAATTAGATTTGATTGTTCAATATAGAACAAAAGAGAGACTAAGCAAAGTGTCTTGAGTTTGGCTAGAGCTAGAATATGGATAAGGAGAATGGAGGAGAGGTGACATCTCAAGTTTTTGTCATTGTTTATCTTTAATTTGATGAATTGGAGGCTGAGAAAAGACTAATACTAGTGTTTATTTTTTGGTGTTATGAAAAGAACAATTGATTGGTGGTTGAGGGTCGTGTAGTAGTCAATGAGAGAGTTTAGTTGAGAGCATAAAATACACATTAGCTTATATTTTGGTATTGTTCGGTATCTCTGTATATACCGATCCCAGTCCCGTAATCCCTAATACCGAATAACAATTGAAATTGGATCCCAATCCCAATCCCAAGAAATAATACGTGTATTCGGTAATACCAAATATAGACAAATTCGATACGGTATTCAGTATACCCCAAATACCGGTACCAAACTTCCAGCCCTAGTTGTGGTTATGGAAGTGTATTTTGCCTAAATTGTTTTGATTATAATTGTAGGTCACGCCCTTCTTTGCTTTATTAGAGATTTGTGCAAGTTCTAGTCTAAGTTATTAGTTTGAAAAATACTACTTTTTTCTATAGCACTGTTATTTTTTTTTATGTTTATAAACTTGAATGGAAACATATTATGTGACTTTCTAGGTACGTACAAGAGATGAGTGCAAATTATGAAGTGACATGTATTGTCATGAAGTTTGATTGTAATGATAGTGCGTATGAATTCTATAAAGCATATGCACACGGTATTGGATTTAGCGTAAAAAAGAACTTCATCAAGCGTACAAAGTCTGGATAGGTGAAACGAATGACATTTAGTTGTTCTACGCAAGAAAAAAGGGTATTGATAAAAGGTTTGAGAAGGTAGCCTACGAAAAACCAATAACAAGAGTGGGATGTTTAGCAGTGATGACATATCAGTTGAAAAATGCTGGCATGCTTGAGATTGTTAAATTTGAAGCAAACCATTACCATGAGCTTACCCCTACTTCGATGAAACATATGTTGAGGTCCAATAGGAAGCTCAGTTATGCTCAAAAAACTATTGCAAATAATGCTGCAAAGGTTGGGTTGCCAATCAATGGGACTATTGATCTATTAGCAATGTAGAATGGAGGTCGCCACCATAATGAGTTTTTGGATACAGACTACAAAAATCATATTGCTTCATGAAGACAAGATACAATGATTAAAGGAGATGGTCCGACCATTATAAATTATTTTCAAAAAACACAGTCAGTGGATCCATCATTCTTTTATACAGTGCAGCTTGATGATGATGATCTTCTTATGAATATCTTTTGAGCACATGGCAGGTCAATAATTGATTATAAGCACTTTGGAGATGTTGTATGTTTTGATACAACTTATAGAACCAATAAGTACGGCGGACCTTTTGCTCCCTTTGTTGGGGTCAATCAGTTTAAAGCGACGATAATTTATGGGGCGGCGTTGCTTTACGAAGAAACCATCTCATTGTTCAAATGGTTATTTGAAGCTTTTTTAGTGCAATGGGAGGAAGACAACTAAAGACCATATTAATAGATCAATCAGCTGCCATGGCAAGAGCCATTGAAGAGGTATTCACTGAAACTCATTATCGTTTATGTGTTTGTCATATTTATCAAAATGCTGCTACACATTTAAGCCATGTATTTCATTCCTCCAAGCAATTTTCTAGTGACTTTGGTGCCTGTGTATTTGATTACGAAGATGAAGACGAATGGCATCAAACTTGGGATACTATGCTTACTAAATATTCTTTGGAAGACAATGAATGGTTGCATGGAATATTCCTAGAAAGAAGAAAGTGGGCAATGGTTTATGGGCGTCATATGTTTACTGCTAATATGAAGAGTACCCAACACAGTGAATCAATAAATAATGTGTTAAAGAAGTACTTGAAGCCAAAACACAATATGGTGTACTTTTGGACCATTATAACCGATTGGTGGAAGATAGAAGGTACAAAGAGCTTAGATCATGAACAAGACTATCCAATTGTAGCTGGAGTTAAGGCAAAACCAATTGTTGGGCAATCAAAAAAGAGATTTAAAGGTCCATTAGAGCGACGAAAAGGTAAAAAGTCTCGATCAAAGTCACAGGTTTATATTTCTCTCTCCCTTTCCTTCATTTAAGATATGCTTGTTATTCTATTTAATGACATTAAGGAACAAATTTCAAATAATATATTATATGCGGGTTAAGGAGATGACAACAAATATTTGTCAACATGAAAGTGATATTGAGTTTCAAGTTCAAACTTATATTATATCCTTAATATATTTTTGTAGTCAAAAGAACAAACTTAATTTATTTCTTATGCGTACATATCTAATCATTTTATTGTATTCAACTACATATTATTGTTTATGTTTTAAGGGACAACAGGGCTACTTTAATCTCAAAGAAACGTATCCTTCTAATTTTAAAACGAAACGAAGATGACCTTCCGTCTACTTAACCGTTAATTGGCTGTCAAAAATGGATGGGAAATTACCCAAATGGCCCTCACTTATCCATAATTCATTTATTATATTTTTATTTTAAAAAATAAACATAGCCAATCGGTCCCCTTTAATTGACCCACCCTTTCGTCTGCCTCATTCCTCGACCTCGCGGAAGACTCCACCAAGAGATTCTGGTGGACCATTGGCGGCGGTTGCTCCGGCTCTTCCTCGCCGGCGACTGGAGAAGGGGCGTCTTTCTCCCAAGCAGCAGCGACGGTACTCCCCTTCAATCGAGTCTCCACAAACAACAACCACTTTAATCCCGCAGCTGCTTCTCTTGCGTTGAGTCCGTTGAAAAAGAATTCTTGCAGATTTCCTGAAAAACCGGCGAGCCGTGGCGGCACCAAAGCAAGAGATAGACAACAAAGTAGGAAAAGACCGGGTCGTCGATGACTCCAACCAGGAGAACATGACTCGCCTACACGCCATGATACGATAGGCGTCGTGCATGAACCTGACGGGGCTGATCTTGGTGTCGCGCGTGGCGTCGGAGGACATCCCGATTCGCCGGTACCATTGCCCATCGGGACGCGCTTCTTCGCAAATTCTGTAAACTTCTCCGGAACGCGGAGATGTTTCCCGACCCGAACGAATTTAGGCCGGAGAGGTTCCACGAAAAGCTTATTCAAGCATTTGACTTTGGAAGTTTTAATTTTGGGGGGAGTACTGCCATGGCTCACTGCCTCTAGTTCTTTTTTGGGGGTGAAGAGAGTTTTAATTTTTAATTGTGTGTGATAAAAAATTGAAAAAACGAATTTATGGTAAGTGAGGGGTATTTTCGTCATTTTTTCAATTGATTTAACAGTCATTTAACAGAAAATTAGATGGAAGGGCATCTTCATTACGTTTTAATATTAGAAGGGTACGTTCTTGCAAAAAATTAATAGAGGGGTACAAACTGATATTAACCCATATAGATATATTAAAGTTAAAGACCAACAATAAAAATATGAGCCATATGAGTAGTACAATAGCTAGCTTGAGGGTTCACCAAGAAGTTTTAGAATTACACGACGGATACTATTGTCACCGCCCTCAAGTACCACAAGGTCGCTATGAAGCAAGCCAACGAACAACAACAGCAGTTGCAGCAACGAGAAGGAGGGAAGGACCAACTTCCATGTTTTGAGCAAGAACCAAAGGTGAAATCTCGGAGGAATCCAAGGACATTACCATCAAGCAGCGGCAACACTAATTTCTGCCACAATAATTATCACTATGTGGACAATTTCACCTCTTCCTCCAATAATTTGTCTCATCCCCTGCCTCCACCACCTTCGTGCTCTTTCCCTTGGACCAACTCTCCAATTCTCCCACCACCATTTGTTGGAGGAGCGACCCAGGTTTCTCCTTAATCAACCATTGAAAACATAACTGTATAGTTGCTCTAACAGCCTCCGAAATCAATCCTTCATTCCCTCCCTCCATTTATCCATGGTTGCTGATTTGACTCTTCTTCCCCTGTTTCCCCCGATTTGGTATCTTGTTCTCAGATCCCACCCAAATCACTTGCCCGCTACACATTTCTCCGTGAATCCCGTCGTTGGAGATTGATTGGGGGCATTTCTCAATCTGGGCTTTGGTCGACAAAGATGTCGCCCAGTTCAATTTTAATTCCTCCTCAATCTAAGTTTTTATCTTTTAATTTATTTTTATCTTTTTAATAGTTAGAAATGTGGTGGAAAATAAATTAATTGTATTTAATTATTTTTTAATTGCCACGTCGCATATTTAGCGGTCAACTTTAAGAGTTGACTGCCACGTAAGCAAAAGTTAACTGAGTTGGACGGAGAGTGACCAAACGTGAACGGTTTCAATAAACTGAAGTACCACCAATGGATTTAAATATTTCGAGTGACCTAACTTGAACGTTTTTTGTAATCTCAGTGACCAACCAGCCAATTAACCCATATTCCATTTGTGTCCTGAACTATTTTTCTGTTCGTGTTGACCGGTATTGACCGTTAACATTTAACGGAAAATCCAGTCAGCATCTGACATGGAATTTTTTTAATAAGAATAATTATTGTCTTTTCAAAAAAAGGTAACTAAATAAAATAAAAAGAAAATACCCTCACCCACTCATCTTGTGTCATGACTTGCATCCCCTTCTCCCCAAAATTGAATGTCGGCCACAATAAACCTCCTCTCTTCCTCGTTGCCACCGCTGCCACAGTAGGGTTTGTAGAGCCAGTGCAGCAACACCGCCATCGCTCTAGAGTCCCAAACCAACAACACAACAACACCGCCGCCATAGTAGGGTTTGTAGAGCCAGCGCAGCAACACCGCCGCCACAAAATACCCTCTCCTACTCATCCGAAGCCAGCGCCCACCATGGAGGATTTTCTTGTCTGAAATCCGTAGTCGCCGCCGCCGCTCTCATCATTGTCGTCAGTCCTCGCCGCTGTAGCAGCCAAGGAGACGCTGAGAGGAATCAATGTACGTTGGCAGAGGGAGGCGAGTTTCTTATTCCAACTAAGGTGAATCAATACTTTCCCCTGCCTCCTCCGACATCACTTCTCTTTCAACGCAAAATCGAAGCTGGGTTTCTGAAATTGAAATTGCGGAAGGCTAAGAGGTGGAAAGTGTTGGAAGTTGGAACAAATCCAACATAAAGAAATTAGAGCTGGAAAGTGTTGAGATTGCAGTTGCTTTCTTCCTTTCTCATCTTAGTTACCAGAAGGAGGAAACAACCAACGCCCAGAAATTGGAGGGAGGAGCGACGGGCGGAATCGGGGAGGGGGGACTCGATGAAAATGGCTTTTAAGTTTTTTTTAAATTTTTTTAAATTTATTTATAAATTAATTGTTTATTAAATATGATGTGGTAATGACGTGGCATCAATTTGTCTGCCACGTCGACCACAATCTGACATCGTTTTGAAAACCGTTTGGTCAACCGTTATCTTTAACGGTCAACGAAATTATCAGGATACAAATGGAACAAAGTATGATAGTTCAGGATACAAATGGAATATTTGATACATTAGGACACAAGTGGCATTTTTTCGATAGTTCGGGTGTTGTAGTGGTATTATCCCTAGCTTACAATAAAAGGAATCGTAATAGGAAAACTAAAGTAGTCGCATGATGTCTCATAATGCTCAACCAAATGTATAAAGTTCCAAATGAATGGCAGTGGAGAATGATAACGGCTTGAGAAACTTTTAAGTCTTAAATATGAGCATATGCGTAAACGTAACGGTCTAGGTTGTTCATATGAGTCGGACACCAACAATGAAGTAGAAGCAAAAAAGAGGTGGTTAACAAAATTTTAAATAATTTGTGAATGATAGTCGGCTTGATCGAATTCAAAATACCTATACTTTTGGGTTGTGCTTTTCATTGAATTGAGGTTCGAAAGGAAAATGAAATTTAAAAAATGATAGCGGATTGAGCGGAATCCATATACGAAACTTCTAATCAAATTTCTCTTCAAAATTATAGGGAAACAAAAAGAAATAGTTATGAATTTTGACAATAAAAAATTAACTGTATAATCCCAAACTTATGAATAACCACTTTTTCATCAAATTTTAACGGACTATATCTCAATTTTTAATTTGAATTTCAAATTAATTATATTCTACAAAATAACATTTACTTTCATATATTCTCGAATAAAACACACTAATCGTGGTGTTATGTAATACATAGTATAAAAATATATCATGGTGGTAGTAAATATACCTTGTTGGTATATCATATCAACAAAATTCATAATTGAAACATATTAAATTAAAAAAATGTAATTTTCAATCTCAACCATTAAAGTGATCAAAGAGTTTGATATTTGATGATAAAGTATGCATAATTTTGGTGTTACGTATATAAACTAATTCAAGGTTGTCTATCTTTGCACCCAGAAAGAAATTACGTGGAAAGATAAAAAGGAAAACAAAGGAATTGAAATATCATTAGTGAAGAGTAAATTTTTTATTTTAATAAATTTTCATGAATTCTCAAATTTTAATGCATATAAAAATTGAATTAATTATTCTCTACAAAATGGCACCCACTTTAATTTATTTTAGAACGAATGCAAAATATCCATGATATACATAATGCCTCAAAAATATATTATTTTATAGATTAAAACTATTTTTTTTTTTTTGAAGTCCGAGCTAGAACGAAGAATACTCAATATCCAATTCAAAAATTAATGTATTATATAAGATTCATTTAGATCCCAATCATTTGTTTGATGAAAGTGTTCGAGATTGGTTATAAATTTTACATAATTTTGAGGTTATGTATTTCAAATATAACTTAAGATGACAACTCTGCAAGTACGGAGAAAATAATAATGTTAAAATAAAGATAAAAATTGTATTAGATAAAAGTAAATGCAATATTTTCATTAAGTACGTATGAAAAGAAAAAAGAAGTATGTAAAAATGAAGTGATTGAAATTGCATTAAAGGAAAATTAATGGTACCTTTTTTAATAAAAATGTATGGATTCTTCACCATTGAGCAAATGCTTATGTGGCAAAATGTTTCCCCACAACAGTAATAAATAAGTTATAAGATAAGATTTGCTTATCCTTAATATATTTTGTAGTGAAAAGAACAAACTTAATTTATTTCTTCTGCGTACATATCTAATCATTTTATTGTATTCAACCACATATTATTTTTTATGTTGTTAAGGGACAATTGGGCTACTTTAATCTCAAAGTTTAACTATTGGCACAACAAGACATAACTATGAAGAAAGTTTTGAGTGCACAGTTCCTTCAAACAACATTTCATACACCTAACTGTTACAAGTATGTCGTTGAAACTACTATTACTGATTCGGGTCAAAATGCATACATTTTACCCCATTTTTCCTTAGATGTTTGAGGCGATTTCACCCAATGGGGCTTGGTTTTACGCTAGGTTGTGCTTTGTTTTGCTATGTTTCATATCCTATCAGGTAAATGAACCTGGGGTACGAAATTTGGACGAAAAGGAGCGAAAACGGGCCAAAAGGAGAGGACAGTTGCAGATCACGGTAGGAGCTAGGAGTTCACGGCCGCCAAGACCTTGAAAATCGCGCCTCGTCCGTGAGTCTTATATCGTTTGAGTCTCATTTCTGGTGTTTTAAGCCGATTTCACGCTAGGTTGTTCTTGTTTGTGATATTTCAGCTCCTGGTACGTGAAGGAAGGTTTCGGCACGAGTTCGGGGTCGATTGGACGAAGTTGGGACGTTTGCGAAAAGCTGAGGAAACCACACGGCCGTGTGACTTGGCCGTGTGGAACCCCTTTGCGCGGGCAAAGCCACAATAGCCGTGTTAGGGCCCTTTTTGGCCGTGTGGGATTCCCAGAGAGTTCACACGGGCAAGCAATATTTCTACACGGCCGTGCAGTTCTGGCCGTGTAGCGTACATTGAGTCACTTAATCAAACGCCGCGTTTTGAGACTTCACACGTGCTGTTGGGGATTCCACACGGCCGTGTGGTCGTGGAATTCTGGGTTTTAACCCAATTTCGGGTCTTTGAAGAGGGAGACGAACTTTCAGAGCAAAAACATAATCCTAAAGAGAGAAAGTGCGAAGAACAAACCCTATGAGTGATTTTGGAGCTGGGTTTCATCCATCAAGCTTGGATTTCATCCTTGGAGTGAAGATTATCATCCCAGAGCAGATTCTTCCCATTGTTATGAGTATGACTGCTTTGTATTCTGTTTTCCTCTCTCTCTCTCTCTCTCTATGGAGTAGAACTCTGTCTCACTTGGGTGTGAAGAACCCTAGTTCCATGTGTTAGGGATAATGATTGTAATGACTTTTGGATTGATGTATTGTGTGATTATAATCGATTGATGCATGATTCATGGAGTAAATTGAAGCCTGATCAACTTTTCTTGATTTATGCTGCAACTTGAGATAGATAGAATCTGATTAGGTTGTTAGAGCTTCTTCAATCGGTAGAAGTGAATCCATTATACGAGAGTTGGTCGATTCACTTCTTTGTACTGGAATCCAATTCCAGTAGTGGAGTTCTGTGTTAATTGTCTCAGCGTTCTATCCCGGTGAAGACTAGTTGTCTGCCGGGTAGTCTGTCTGAGAGGGCTTAGTCAGCTTAAGAGATTCCAAGCTACTGTCGGATCATCCGCAGTTTAATCAACAGTAAATCAACCAAAGGGAATTAAAACTTTGACCTAACTAAGGAGCTAGGGGGATTCATTCCCGAGTGACTCTCCCCTTTCTTAAGAACTTCAAACCATTTCCTGCTTTCTTGTTGCTTTTGTTTGCAATAACTCACCACACTTAGTCCCTCTAGATAACAAGTAGTCACGGAGTAGGCAGTAGATCTAGACCCCGGGTTGATAAATTGAACTTGCCGCTATTCTGCATTTCCATTCTGCGATTGCGCTTGATCGCAGTTTGGTGTTTTGTTTTAGCGTGTCAAGTTTTTGGCGCAGTTCCCGGGGACCTCTAGGTTATTGTAGAAACGTTAAAGTCTTTTACTTTAGCATTTTATTTATTGCATTCTCTCTCTTCCACCTGTGTGCCTTCACAGGTTGCTTTTGTTGATTGTGTGCAGGTAGTGTATGACCTGTAGCCAGTCGGGAGAACTACTGTCGTTAGACCAAGAGCTTGAACGGACTTGTAGGAACTTCAAGCGAGCTTTAAAGGCACGACTGGCCGCGGAGGAGGCTCTACCGCTCTAGCACAGCTGCACATCAACCAAGAGGAAGACATGGGTGAGCCTCAAAACAATAATGTGGTTGTCCCCGACGAGCACACCATGGGATACTACTGGACTGCCAGAACCGTGAACATGAGGTCGCCCATCCAGCACCCTCAAGTTCCAGACAATAACTTCCGGGTGAGAACCTCTGTCATCACCATGCTGTGCGACTCGGTGGTATTTCGTGGAAAGGAGGGGGAGTGTCCCAGATCGCATCTACGACGATTCCACGAGCTCATCGATGGGATCAAGATAAATGGGGTCCCAGCTGATATCATCCAGCTGAAATACTTCCCATTCACTCTGGAGGGGCAAACCAAGGAGTGGCTGGAAACTCGGCCTCTAGGATCGATCACCACGTTCGCCAACCTGGCAGACAAGTTCCTCACCCACTATCATCCTTCGTCAAAGACAGCGGACCTGCAGAAGCATATCACCCACTTTGCCCAGGAGGAAGATGAAACCATTCGGGATGCTTGGGAAAGATACACCAGTCTTTCCCTGAAGTGTCCCAATCATGGTTTCAATGGCGCCTTTAAGGTGGGCACCTTCTACCACGCCCTCTTCCCAAAAGATAAGCAGTTGATTGACTCGGTTTGCGGTGGGAACATGCTAACCAAGACCCCGCCGCAGCTGAATCGACTCCTTGAAGAGATGGCAGAGCAAGGATATGATTGGGGAACTGTCAGGAGATCGAGACGAGCACAAGGTCGGGGTGTGCATGCTGTAGCCAACCAGTCATCTGAGTTGGTGCAAGTTGTATATAAGGTGGTCTCAGCCATTGATCGTTCTGGATTGGTTACAAGGACAGGACAGCAGCAGGCAATGCATTGCCAGTGGTGCGAAAGCTCCCATCACACTGTAGAAGACTGTCAGGCGATGAGGGAGTCGACTACACCCAGGAGCAGATGGACTTCATCGGCAATGTCAGGCGTTTCGACCCCTAAAGCAACACTTATAACGAGGGGTGGCGCCAGCATCCCAATTTCTCCTGGAGTGGAACTAATCCTAGGCCACCAGTCTCCCAGGGATCGCCAGGCTTTCAGAGACCTCCTTACCAACCAAGACAAGGGCCATTCCAGCAACAGCAACAATCTCTCTATCAGCCCAGACAGGGGCCAGTTCCTTCTCAGTCACAGACGTGGCCATTTCAGCAGTAAGGTGCAGATGTGCAATCCCCGCAGTCCTAGTACAGAGCGATCTGATGGTCGATTTGAGAGATCTGGTGGGTTCTCTGGCCACCTCCAATGCGAATAAGTTCAGCAACATCGAGCAGTTCATGGAGAAAGCCTCAGGTTAATTCTCAAACGTTGAAGCTGGCCAGAGAAACACGCAAGCTGTACTGCGGGATATCCAGACCCAACTCGGGAGTGTAGCACAGAGAGTTCCGGGTACTTTACTTGGGCAGACCATTCCCCATCCGCGAGACCCAAATGAACACTGCAAGGCCATCGCTACCAGGAGTGGCAAAGTGACTACGGATCCACCTGTCCAGGCATGACAGGAGAGAGAGACCTCTGCTTCAGCACTTCCAGCTAATGAAGAAGAAGTGGAGAAGGAGTTTGAGGTGCCTACTCCTAAGCCACAACCAGTGGTGAAGGAGTGTTCTGCCATCCTGCACAATAAGCTACTAGAGAAGCGAAAAGACCCAGGGAGTTTTACTATCCCTTGCATGATTGGTAGTTTGCATGTAGGAAAGTCCTTGGCGGATTTAGGCGCAAGCATAAACGTAATGCCATATAAACTGTTTAAGAAGCTAGGCCTAGGTGAACCCAGTAATACTAGGATGAGAATTCAAGTTGCTGATAGATCCATTGTGCACCCTAGGGGCATTGCAGAGGACTTGATAGTCGCAATAGGGTCATTCTCATATCCTGTTGATTTTGTTATTCTTGATATAAATGAGGATGTGGATGTGCCTTTAATACTGGGTAGACCTTTTCTCGCCACCGCCAAGGCGCTTATTGATGTGAATGATGGGAAGTTAATTTTGACGGTCGGGGGTGAACAAATCACCTTCTCTGTTTCTAATAATATGAAACACCCCTAGCTCCATGATGATCTAGATTACTATGATGTCATTGCAGATTTTGAGACCGCACTCGCCATCATGAGTGCGGGTAGTGACGATTTCCTCGAGTCTTTTCTTTTGCTAGGGGAACAGGCATCGCAGGAGTTGCAGCTCTTGGAGCACGACGAAGCTGCGATTCGGCGAGAGAAGCCATTCAAGCCGATCCCTATCTCGCCCCGGATCGCCACATCATTGGAGGAGCCACCAGAGCTGGTGCTTAAGCCCCTCCCCTCTCACCTGGAGTATGCATTTCTTCGGGAGGGGAATAAGCTCCTAGTCATTATCAGCTCGGATTTGAAACCCGAGCAGAAGAGCAGACTGGTGGCTCTGCTGAATAAGTATGCCTGCCCATGGCATGGAAGATAACTGACGTCAGAGGCATTAGCCCATACTTCTGCTCCCACAGAATTCTGATGGAGGATGAGGTTAAGCTAGTCAGACAGCCGCAGTGGAGATTGATCCCTAACTTGGGGGCAATGGTCCTGGCAGAGATTGTGAAGCTGATGGATGCAAGGATCATCTTTGCTATATCTGATAGCAAGTGGGTCAGTCTCACTTAGGTGGTCTCGAATGTGGTCCCGAATGAGAAGAACAAGCTGATCCTGATGCGGGCCGTGACTGCCTGGAGAGTCTATATCGATTACCGGCGCCTGACGACGCCACCAGGAAGGACCATTTTCCCCTACCTTTCATTGATCAGATTCTGGAGAGCTTGGCTGGCCATGAGTTCTACTGCTTCCTGGATGGCATGTCCGGATACTTCCAGATGACCATCGCTCCAAAGGATCAGGAAACGACCACATTTACTTTCGCCTTCGCTACTTTTGCTTACTGGAGGATTCCATTCGAGTTATGTAATGCAATGGCGAGGATTCCATTCTCGGTTTACGGACACTCCTTCACTCATTGTCTCCATAACCTGGAACTTATCCTGAAGAGGTGTTAGGAGATTAATTTGGCACTCAGCTGGGAGAAATGTCATTTTATGGTTCGTGAGGGGATTATGCTCAGGCACAATATCTCCAAGCAGGGAATCAAGGTGGATCGCGCGAAGATAGAGACGATCAGTAAGCTACCTCCTCCCATTTTTGTGAAGGGGATCCGTAGCTTTCTAGGTCATGCAGGCTTCTACTGGCACTTCATCAAGGACTTCTCGAAGATTGCCATGCCTTCGACCAAGCTGCTGGAGAAGGATGCACCATTGCATTTCACTCCTGAGTGCACAGCTGCATTCGAGACTTTGAAGGAGAAGCTTACCCATGAACCCATCATGGCGACTCCTGACTGGTCTCTCTCCTTTGAGCTGATGTGCGATGCGAGTGACTATGCAGTCAGAGCTGTTCTGCGTCAGACACGCGAGAAGCACTTCCAGCCCATCTATTACGCGTCAAAAACCTTGAACGATGCAGAGGAGAACTAAACCACCACTGAGAAAGAGCTACTTGCCATGGTGTATGCATTTGACCAGTTCTGACCCTATTTGGTGCGCTCTCATGTGGTGGTCTACACAGACCACTCCGCGATTCGTTATCTGATGAGAAAGGTTGATGCAAAGCTTAGGCTCATCCGCTGGATCCTCCTTCTGCAGGAATTTGATATCGTGATCCGGGACAAGAAGGGAGCCAAAAATGTTGCTGCAGATCATCTTTCACGGTTGGAAGCACCTCTGGTGGACAAATTCGTGGAAGAGATCAACGACTCCTTCCCGGGTGAGCGATTGCTGGCGATGACCTTGGTAGAGAGCGTGGACCTTTGGTATTCTGACTTTGCAAATTATCTGGTGGGCAAGCAGCTACCGAGGGGGATGACCACTCATGCAAAGTGCAAGTTATTCTCCTACCTGAAGCGTTATTTTTGGGAGGATTCTTACCTCTTCAGGGTCAGAGCAGATGGCATGATCCGGCGCTGCGTCATGGAGCACGAGATGGGAGACATCCTGTCTCAATGCCACGAGGGACCTACTGGAAGTCACCATGGAGGGAACCGCACAGCGCGGAAGGTGCTATAGTTGGGCTTCTGCTGACCCTCACTAATCAAAGATGCAGACACCTTCGCACGACAGTGCGACCGCTGCCAGAGGTTAGGTAATATTTCTTCCCGGGATGAGATGCCCCAACATATATCTCCCGTTTGTGAAATTTTTGGTGTTTGGGGCATCGATTTCATGGGCCCATTCCCTCCATCCTTTGGAAATTTGTACATATAGGTTGCGGTAGACTACGTCTCGTGGTGGGCAGAAGCTCAAGCCATGACCACCAATGGCGCCAGACGGGTCTGCTCATTTCTGAAACAGTTGTTCTCCCGGTTCAGGACACCTCGCGCCATCATAAGTGATAGAGGAACCCATTTTCAAGGGGAATTCACTAAGCTCCTCTCTCGCTATGGTGTTAAGCATTAGGTGTCAGTGGCTTACCATCCCAGACGAATGGTCAAGCCGAGCTGACGAACCGGGAGCTTAAAAGAATTATTGGAAAGACAGTCGATCAGTCCCGCATTGGTACTTCACCATATAGGATTGTCTATGGGAAAGCGTGTCAATTGCCGATAGAGCTAGAGCACAAGGCCTTCTCGGCCCTTAAGATGCTAAATATGGATTTGAGTGTTGCAGGTACTGAACGTAAACTGCAACTGTTGGAGTTGGAGGAATGGCGTTATCACGCCTACGAGAAGACGTTTCCCTACAAGGAGCGAACCAAGCGTCTCCACGATGCTCGATTGAAAGGCCCGAAGGAGTTTCAGGTTGGTGACCGTGTTTTTCTCTTTAATGCATGCCTAAAACTCTTTCCGGGCAAGCTGCGTTCGAGGTGGTCGGGACCCTTCACCATCACCCAAGTATTCCCGCACGGTGCGGTGGAGATCTGCAATGCTCAAACTTAGCCATTCAAAGTGAACGGCCACCTCGTAAAGTTGTACTTGGGATGTGATGTCGATCACGCAGAGCTGCTAATCAAACTCGAGGACCCTTAGTTCCTCTACTGGCGTCCAGCTAAAAGACGGTAAAGAAGCGCTTGTGGAGAGGCAACCCCACCACGGTTTGCATTTCCTTTCCTTTTTCTTTTTAATTTTTGTATTTTTGAATCATGAGGTGCTGTGGAAGGTTCGGATGCCTCTTTTTCGTGAAAACTGGTCGAATCCGGGGCTCTGGAATTCCACACGGCCATACCTAAATTCTGCACAGCCGCGTGGAAATCGCCTTTGGCCGGGTGTAACCCCTGGAATTCTTGCACGTGCAAAAGGGTGCCCCAAACGACTGTGTGGATTCCTCGGCCAGGCCGTGTGAATTTATCGGCCGCACACAGGCAGCAATTGCACCCACACGGTCGTGTGGGCTTGCACGTGGGGCGACCCGTGCGCCTATAAAAAGGGGTAACACGGCCGTGTGGCGCCTGAAATTCAAACCCACTCGCTGGAAAACCACACTTTTGGCAATTTTCTGGCCATTTTTGGTCGGTATTTCGCTAAACCAACCTCATATCCCATCTACCCTCCTCCTTTTTGGACTATCCCTTCATTTTGAGGCGATTTGGGCCGGATTTGGGTTGCCTGAGGCGATTTCCGGCGATACTCCGACGAGGCTCCGACGAGCATTTTCGGGCAGAATTTTGGGGTTTCATCGCTTCCATTGCCTTTCCCTCATCATCCCCTACACCTCTACTTGTGTCTCCGGGTTTGGTTTTGCCCTTTACCTTGTGATTTGTTGAGAATTGGGCGTTAGGGTGTGTATATAAAGAACCACATTGAAATATGCGATTTGATTGCATTTGATTGAGGGGAAGGCTTGGGTTATGTGTGGAATGTGTTGTGGGATGTTTCCCTTTCTTGATTGAGCCCTTGTGTGCTAGGAATTTGTCCATTCTATGCTTAATTTAATAGTGCACACAAGGTGTTCGATGAAATGCCAGTTTTTCATACTATTTTGTGGGAGCCGGTTGGGGCCCTTAATGATGTGTCCGATTGTGTGTTTGCTATGGATGTGAACCTTGAGTTGCCTACTTTATTCTTGATCTGCACCCCCACCCAGATTAGCTTGTTTGCTCGAGTTATTAACCCACAAACTATGGATGAAACTATGGTTAGGCTGTTTTCTGTTATTAAGTGTGGGGGTGTGATTGACCTTTCCTATGGCTCTTTTGGCTCCACTTTGGTTCACTTTCTTGGAGGAACATGTCGAAGCCAAACCTTAAGCATCGGTTCATCAGTGATTTGAGGACGGACGCCCACAAGGATCGATTTAAGCGAGTCCTGGCCTCTAAGTTTGGGAAGCATCACTGTTGGAGCAAGAGGGAATTTCAAAAGCTGAATTGCTACGACACCCTCCTTGTTGTTGCTCGCAACCGAGCATGGTGCCGCTTGTTGACTGTGCACGAGAAGGTCTACTACGAGCTGGTGCTAGAGTTCTACATCACCTTTGTGCACACCGAGACCACCGACTAGCAGGACAGCGCGGCCATCAAGTTCAGGCTGGGCGGTGAACCTCGCTCCATGAGCTACCACGACTTTGCTGTCGCCTTCGACCTCGACATGGACACTAGCGATGAGTATGTCACCGAGTTCGTTAAGCCAGTCGGTGTTTCCTTCTCAGCTCTGTACAAGCAGCTAGCTCAGCCCGCTCAGGACCCCTTCACTCCTGGTCGGACGAAGGCCAACACTCTACAGATAGAGAATCCTCTGATCCACCACCTGCTCACGAAGTCTTATACTCCTGCTGGCGACAGTGCTAGTACCTTGACCAAGCGGTCCCTCTACTTCATCCACTCATTCCGCACTCACCACCATAACCTCCACCTAGGATCTGTGGTGGCGAGGACTATCGACAAGAATGCGCAGACTCTGAGGACCCTCCACTGTACCCCACTCATCACCCTGCTGGCCGACCATTTCAAGATCCCCTATCAGGATTGCACAGAGCAGGGTGGCACCTGGTTGTTCGGAGAGGACACGTTCTCGAAGATGCGCTTGTTGGGGGTCTCCCACGGTGTCAAGTGGATTGAGGGCTGATAGACCACCGATTGCACGTATTTTACCTCCATTCTTGAGCCGTTTGAGATGTTGATTCTCGTGTTTTAAGCCAATTTCATGCTAGGTTGTGTGTTTATGTCATATTTCAGGGCTTGGCGTTGACGTTGAGGCGAAGAAACGAGTTTCGGGTCAAAATGAGGACGTTTGGGTTGAAGGGTGCTGGAGGAGCAAAAATACCCGGCCATGAGCAATAATACCCGGCCTGGTAAAATTTTGAGGAGGCCGGGGAAAATCACTTTTGGACGCCAAGAAGGAAGAAGGTGTCCCGGCCAGAGAGCGAAAATACCCGATCGGGTACTCTTGACCTCGATCGGGTATTATCCCATGTACCTATGCGGTGCGTTTCGAAATCTCCGGCCGAGCACCTGAAATACCCGACCGAGGATTATGGCCGAGGATTGCGAGCAGCTAACTTTTAAGGAGAAAATGGCCAATTTTGAGAGGGCTCCGAGTTTTAGAGAAAGAAAGTGATACCTAGAGAGAGAAAGCAACGGACCAGAATTCCCAAGCGCCTTAGATCGATCTTCATCATCAGTGGAGCCCGGATAATGCTTGGAGAAGTGTCGATTGACGACCAGAAGCAGAACCTCATTCTTCACAGCATGTTTTTTTCTTCTGAGCTAGAGTTTGCATCTCTCTCCATGGAGTAACTTCCACATTCACCTGGGTATGAAGAACCCTAGATTTGTATGTTAGGTCTGATTGTATGAACCCAAGTATGAATCCATTGATTTGATTATATTCAATCGAGGTCTGATTTGTTGAGTGGCATGAATCCTGATCAAATTCCCGTTGTTTCTGCTTTGACCTAGAAAGAGAATATCTGCCTAGGTTGATAGAGCACCCTTGATTGAAGGTAGTGAATTGACGAATTTAGTCTATGAGTCAATTCACTATTCTGTACCGGATTTACTTCGGTAAAGGAGGTTTGGTTCGTTAGGGCCTCAATCTGTTTAAGAACCTCCCGTCGTGCAGAACTGTTCCAGTGTTCCGTCTGTCCCTGATGACTGGTCCATTTCCAGTCCCCCGGTATTCTTTATTCCCGGTAACATCGTTCCCCTTATCTTTCCCTCTTCTCCATTGAGGGCAATGTCGTGCTTAAGTGTGTGTGTGGGGGGGGGGTGTTTATCTTTGACTGCATAAATGAGTTTGTGTGCTTGGAGCCTACTCCACTGTCCAATTTGATGAATTGAGGGCTCCAAGTACTATTCCCTGCAATACCTTGCTCAGTATGCTTTGATTGGCAGTCTTTATGGTGATATGCAACCTAGGGAGGTAGTTGTAGCACTATGGAGGATGTTGAAGTATAAGATTTTTCCTATTAATCTCTCTGTTGTGCCAGTTGATTTTGTGAACTAGTGGATTTAGGACCGTTGATTAATGTGGTATTGATAACTCCTCTTATGTTGAGTTGTGGACTCGTGTATCGAAAGAGGGTGCTCATGTGTGAAATGAAAAAGCAGTTGGTCCTCCATGTCAATAACTTTGAAATTTTGAGACATGGGGTAAGCCCAACGTGTGTGGCACTGTTCATTGCACAAAATCAGGTTTTGGAAGAGATTTTAGTGATCCTTTGTGGGGTAGGCCTACAAGGTGAAGCTAAGCCGTCTCTAGTACAAGTAAAATTTCCACCCATTGAACGGTTTGCCTACTTGAGGATGTGCTTTTAAGGTAACGGATATAGCTTCCGACACCCCTTAATTTCATTGACCCTCCACATGACGTGATGAATAGGAGTTAAAAGAAGTACTCTGGCGAGCGACAGATGTACAAAAATTGCTCTTGCTCACCTAGTAAGGGCAGACCGCACATACAAACTGCAGTTGGAACCCCAACAAAGTAAAACAAAAGAAAAGAAACGAATAGTAAGAAGAAGGGGTTCCAACAAGTGAAATAAAGTGAAAGAGCACCCAATACAAAGAGGCCTTTGTTGTTGAATTGTGTGAGTCTCCCTATCCATGAATTGGCTGTCTTGGTTCCACTGCTTCTCACGATCCTAGTTTGAGTCTAGTACTCGCATTGCGAGAGATAGGGCACTTCTTAGAAGACCAGTTGACCTCGTAAGCTGCTAAATGATCTTGGAAATCCTCTACCGACGATCGGGGTTGTATGTGGCTGTAAAGGTTTGGAGAGTTGCATTGGTTTGAGTCAGGTTTGCTTGGGTACAAGCAAACGGTTAAGTGTGGGGGAATTTGATGACTTTATATATACACATGTTTTTGTCCACCATTCTTATACCGTTTGAGTCTCATTTCTGGTGTTTTAAGCCGATTTCACGCTAGGTTGTTCTTGTTTGTGATATTTCAGGTACTAGTACGTGAAGGTAGGTTTCGACACAAGTTCGGGGTCGATCTGACGAAGTTGGGAAGTTTGACAAAAAGCTGAGAAGACCATACGGCCTGACCTAAATTCCGCACGGCCGTGTGACTTGGCCGTGTGGAACCCCTTTGCACGGGCAAAGCCGCACTGGCCGTGTAAGGGCCCTTTTTGGCCGTGTAAGGGCCCTTTTTGGCCGTGTGGGATTTCTAGAGAGTTCCCACGGGCAGGCAGTATTTCTACACGGCCGTGCGGTTCTGGCCGTGTAGCGTACATTGAGTCACTTAATCAAACGCCGTGTTTTGAGACTTTACACGGGCAGCTAGGGATTCCACACGGCCTTGTGGTCGTGGAATTCTGGATTTTAACCCAATTTCGGGTCTTTGAAGAGGGAGATGAACTTTCATAGCAAAAACAGAGTTCTAGAGAGAGAAAGTGCGAAGAACAAACCCTAGGAGTGATTTTGGAGCTGGGTTTCATCAATCAATCTTGGATTTCATCCTTGGAGTGAAGATTATCATCCCAGAGCAGATTCTTCCCATTTTTATGACTATGACTACTTTGTTTTTTGTTTTCCTCTCTCTCTCTCTCTATGGAGTAGAACTCTCTCTCACTTGGGTGTGAATAACCCTAGTTCCATGTGTTAGGGATAATGATTGTAATGACTTTTGGATTGATATCATGTGTGATTATAATCGATTGATGCATGATTCATTGAGTCAATTGAAGCCTGATAAACTTTTCTTGACTTCTGCTGCAACTTGAGATAGATAGAATCTGATTAGGTTGTTAGAGCTTCTTCAATCGGTAGTAGTGAATCGATTATGCAAGAGTTAGTCGGTTCACTGCTTTGTACTGGAATCCAATTCCAATAGCAGAGTTCTGTGTTCATTGCCTCAATGTTCTATCTCGGTGAAGACTGGTCGTCTGCCGGGTAGTCTGTCTGAGAGGGCTTGGTCAGCTTTAGAGATTCCAAGCTATTGTTGGATCTTTCGCAGTTTAATTAACATTAAATACCCAAAGGAAATTACAACTTTGACCTAACTAAGGAGCTAGGAGGATTCATTCCCGAGTGACTCTTCCTTGCTTAAGAACTTCGAACCATTTCCTGCTTTCTTACTGCTTTTGTTTGCAATCACTCTCACCACACTTAGTCCCGCTAGATAACAGGTAGTCACGGAGTAGGCAGTAGATCTAGAGCCCGGTTTGATAAATTGAACTTGCCACTATTCTGCATTTCCATTCTGCGATTGCGCTTGGTCGCAGTTTGGTGTTGTGTTTTAGCATGTCAGTTCCATAAGGTTTTTGCACACCTCATAGGACCTCGACTAGCTCATGGTCGCTGGATTGTGAAGTGCATAAGTAAAATGGTGCACTTTTGTTGAAGATCACGGTCCCCAGACAATGTTCACGACCATGAACTGGGACCGTGAAATGCCTTCGATGTGGGTATATAAAGAGAGTTGACCTGAAGGAAGAAAATGGGAGAGCCTAGTGAGATAACTTCTTCTTCTTCTTCAAGACTTCTAAAGAGGGAAAGTGACGAGCAAGGAAGAGGAAGGAGGCTAGGGTTTCATCCAAGCTCAAGGTTTTGGGAATTTTCACCTTCAAGGTTGATTTGCACACAAAAGGAAGAAAGCATTCATCTCCACGATGTTTTCCTCTTCTCTCCTTTGTGTATTCCTTCTACCGAGCATGGAGTAGTCCTTTATGTCACTTGGGTGCTTGTGTTTGAATGCAAGTATTGAGGTATTTTCATGGATGTTGTGTTTTCCATTTCCAACTACTTTCCCAATTTGACCTAGGTAGAGGAAAACCCCCTTCTTGTGAAGAGGCTTTCAAAATCTGGGTTTCCTTGGCCTAATTGAGTCACCTACCTAGGAAAACTTAGGGCATACCTCTTACTACGTTTAAGCACCTTGTGTTGGTTGCGATTTAGCCGTCTGGACTTTGGTTCAAGGGTGATGCCTTGGCAACCCTTAGACGATTGGTTAAAATAGTTACCGAGGTAGCTTGATTGTTTCCCTTGGCTGATTGGCTAAGAGAGTCACCTATGTAGCTTGGCTTGTAGCCCATTAGCCAATTGATCAAGAGAGTGAACCCGATTCACTTGTTGCGCTTCCTTATGGTTAGTAACCACCTTTACCATACACGTTCATTCGGTTTAACTCACCTTTATAGCTAGCTAGTGGGAACAACACCCGGGTGAAGCCTTCTCAACTGATGTTCACACCATTTACTTTTCCTATCACTTTAGCTTTGAATCGTAGTTCCAACCAAAAATCAATTGCTAGATAATATTAAAACAATCGAACTAAGGGTACATGGTCGGCCCGGGTTTGGCTTTTAAAACATACATTTCCTATATTGCACCCAATTAAGGTTTATACTTGGGCCTTGATTGGGATTTTTATTGTGGTATTCGAGACGAGTTAATTACTTTATATTTTTCTTAGATTTTTATTTAACAATGTTGTTAATTTGTACCAATGCCGAAGGCAATTGCAAATTCACATGTTGATGCACCAAAATAGCGAACAAACCTAGGAGGATTTGGATAAGCTTTGAATGACCATGGCGAACTACTGGATCTAAAGAGAGAAGAATATGGAGTTTTAATGTAAACAATGAGGTCCAATGACGGATAAACCTACTAGTAACCACGAGTAAAGCCCAACATGAGCTTAATGGAAGAAGACTCAGAGCAAACCAATTCATGAACCAGTGGCGTCTAGTGTTGGATCCAACCGCATCCCAAGCAGACTTGGTCAAATCACGGAGAAATTTTCATCAGAGATTGCTTATAGACCAGGGACTGCAGCCCACGAAGAAATGTAATGGTGGTTCCAGTTGCCACTCATGGGCCCAAGCCCAATTGAGGTCCAGAAGGCCTTGCTTTGGGCGCAAGTTAGTAAGACCTTATCCTAGTCGAGTTATGAATGTTTTGGTCCTCTAGAGTTCTTCAATGCTTTATCCAAATTTCTTAGGTTGCTTTGTACCTTCAAGATCATTAAAAAACATACCAAGGAGGCATCAAAGAATACAATAACATTACCTACGTCTATTAAAGGCTCATTGATCAAATAATTATGATTTAGAGAAGAAATATCATTGCAATAATCAAAGATACATTGGTATAAGGGAAAATGTATCAAGAATGGGAGTGACAACACGACGACGATGGCTGCGTGCCTGAGCTCTCCACTGGTGGGGAGGAGGAACCCCTAGCGGGGTTAAAATATCTGGTATGTCATCACGAAGCACGCCTCACTAAGCATGACCGTAGAGATGTCACTCATCATCTTCTTCTTCTTCGTGAGGATATCCTTGAGGAACTTTTCATGCATGGGCATCTGGTTCATAGCCTCCAAGAATGGAAAATTGATATGCAGTTGCTTGAGCATGCAAATGAATTTCCCAAACTTCTCCTCCAAGAGGTCTTTATGCATCATGGTGTAAGAAGGCAGCTGAGGCTTCTATCCAGCCACTATTGGCTTCAGAGTTAGCGTTTTAGCCTCCACTTCATTTTCCTGCTCCGTCTCCTTTGCTAATTTTGGTTGAGAGATTGCCACACGGATATGGCGCTGAGGAGGGAAATCTCCTGTCACCTTCCCACTCAGCAACGAGATGGTGTGTAGTGATTCGCTCAGATCGTGCTTGCCCGAGCATCTCCTTAGAGCTCGGGTAGTAAAGGCTTTAGTCAGGTTCACCATTTGAGCATCCAGATTCTACATAAACACCTGATGCTCTCTCATCGTTGCTTCAAGGGAAGAAAACTTCTTTGCATCTATACCATGAACCTGTCAATAACCCCAAATTGCTAAATGTTGGTTAGCCTTTCTTGAATAGGGTCAGTCTGGGATGGGCTCCGTTGAGAAGCGGGGAAAGAGTATGGCTGCTGGATCTACTGCTGCTTGAAGGGGGTTTCTATTGGAACTCTAGAGGGTCTTGGAGTGTAGGTGGCCTCAGATTTTTTGGTGCACACCAAGCAAAGTTGGGCTGATTTTGCCCACCTGAATTGTAGTTGTCGCCATGCTGGTGCCGGATTGAGCATTGGTAATGAAGTCCACTTGTTCCTGAGGGGTGGTAGCATGTAGCATGGCCTGGAAAGCCTCCAGTACATGGTTAGTGCTCCACAAGGTAGTGCCTGAGAGATTGACCATATCACAGATGTAGTCTTCTTCTTGATCAACCTCTGAGGATGCTTTTGGTTGTAGCCTCGAAGGAAGTATATGGGTACACCTGTAAAAATCATCTGCTCCTTGTCTTTGAAGCCCGTCTAGGGATTTTAGAGTCATGGCCTTGAGCATCCATCTCCTCAAACAAGTGAGTCATATGAGATGGGATCTAGTCTAACATTTCTCCCTTTTATAAAGAGTCTATGAGCTAGCGATCTTTCTGGAAGAGCACGGGGTAAAAGGTACCCACCTTGAAATTATCATCACATTCTTTGTGTGGGCACTTCAAGAACATACTAGAATATCTCTCCCACGCATCTCGGAGGGTCTCATCCATAGTTATGCTTTATTCATTATATAAATTACGCATTAATGCATTATTGAGATATTTTCCCACCTAATGATAATGTTCTTCTAAACTAATACGATATTGAGATTTTTTCGGAGGGAATGAAGGAGTTAGATGCTTCTTCTTTTCTTTCCTTTGGTCCAATTGTTACATTGGTTAACTCGGTTAACCAATTAACCAAACTGATTAACCGTTAGTTTGATTAAGTTCATTGTTGTATTAGTTTGGTCGGTTTGGTTTTTATATTTTTTCATGGTTAATAGAATTTAACCTTAATTGGATTGGTAATCACCATGGTAACCATTTAAATACTCCTATATGATGTAGTACATGAGTGCAGTCATCTGGTGCATGCCTTAGTGGTGTCTTGTAGCTAGGAGAGAGGTGTTGCTCTAAAAATACTAGGTCATCTTTATGCGAAAGGTTGTAGTATGGGCAATGTGAGCCTTGGCTAGGTAGGACGGCCAGTGGTGCAATTTTCTTCAAAGACCCCCTCACGCTTATGAGTGCATTTTTTTTTGTTCCATCTGTGCGTGGAGTTCCTTCGTGGAGATTTCTGGCCTCTCTTTTCTTCGATCAACAAATATTGCAATCTAGCGAATGTCAAAGATCCTCTGATTGGTTATCGCCTTAAGTGGAGTGACTTTGTTGGCCTGGGATCTAGGAAGGATGGTCTGCAACAGTTTCTTGTTTCCCTGATAAACTCACGACCCCACAATTCCAAACAAGGTGTCTGAAATCGTACCAGAGACTGTATCAGAAAAGTCATCGATATAGTATTTTATGATGAAATAGTGGTTTAACCATAGTTCATTCGTTAACCGACTACATATTTAGCCTCGGATAGTGGTATTTTGTGGTTGAACCTCGTGTACGTCACGATTTCACAAACCGCACCATTCACATTTCATCAATTCTTTACTATTTTTCTTCATAATTGATGCAAAATATAAATCTTCTTCTCAATTCTTGAAGATGAGCCGTCAATGAAGGATGGTTTTTCAATTTGTAGCACATTGCCCCTCCTTATACTCTTTCCTCGCCTACCATCACCCCAATCATAGCTATTGAGAGCCATATATTTAATTAGCCTTGCAATTTGCCTACTTCTTTGTGTTTTGAATAGCTCCTCCATTGGCGACATCAATTAAATTACGCAATTCATGAGTTAGCCCATTATAAAAGCTTTTCACTTGTAGCCAATCGGCTATGCCATGGTGTGGGAACTTGATTAGAGAGAGGTGAATCTTGCCCAAGCTTTGAATAATGGCTCGTCTTCCTCTTGTCTAAAAGTTGGTATTTACTTCTCGTCAATGTTGTCTTTGAAGGTGGGATGTCTCTTGTGAAGAAATTGTCACATAGATCTGTCCAAGAGATAATAGAATAATGTGGATGGTAATCCAACCACTGGTTTGCCGCTCCACACAAGGTAAAAGGAATAAGTCTTAGTCTGATCCTTCCTTATACTCTGTTTACTTTGATACTATCCGTAAGCTCATAAATTGCTTCGATGTGAGCACGTGCATACTCGTTCATAAACTCTTGTAATTGAACCTCATTCTGGATCATAGTAATCGTCCCCGGTTTGATCTCGTAATTTTTTTAGGGATACTAAGGTGACGAATCAAAGAATGCAAGTTCTTCACACTCACCCTTGAGAATGACCCCCATGGTCCTCGGCCTCCGTGGAGTTGGATGCTGAGGTTGAGGTTGTGGGTTGAGATTGAGGTGGTTGTTGTTCCACCGTCGGTTGATTTCAGAGTCTTGCTATTCTTCCACAACATTCAAGGGTTCTCTCAATCTCCATATTAAGAGGTACTGTATCAAAAGAATCTCTCCTTTGCATACAAATCAACTTAAAAACAAAAACTAAACACTCGTGACATACAAAGGGGGTAACAAAAACAAGAGAAGATTAAACTACTATATATAAGCATAAAAGTAAGACTAAACTAAACACTCGTGTCAATTGTTTGCACGGTCTGACTAACTATCCCATTCGGAGCCAAGTATAATCCAAAATGGCATTGCTAATATAGTGGTGACCAAACAATTGAACATTTGAACCTGAACCCAATGAACACACAATCCAATTTAACCCAAAACCCGACTAACCCGCAATCCAATGAGCCCAATATCCAGCTAACATGAAACTAGGAATGGCAATGGGTCTAGAACAGGTCGGGTACCATGATACCTGGACCTGTCCTGGCCTCTAACAAAATGCCCCAAACTGCCCCAAAGCCCGCCACGTGCTTGACACGGCCGACCCATAACCTGACCCACACGGGGCAGGTAAGACCCGCCCTGACCTGCCACAACTACTTTGAACATCTTTGACAAGATTTTCATTGTCCTATACGGTACACAGAATTCATAACTTGTCCAACTATAATTCATGACTGGTGACAAAACCCAGAATTCCAAAACGCCGAACATCTTTCTTCAACTGAAATTAGAAATGTTTGTCAAAATTATTCGTCAAAAGCTGAAAACAAAATATAGAATCTGCTAGGTTGCATCACCACTGCTGGAATCGCAAACTTGAAAATTCTTCAAGACCTCAGCTTCTATCGGTGAATCTTCATTTTTGCAAGCTACTCAGCAACTCAATTCATCTGCTTAATCAACCTTCTGCAAGCTGCATCACGTTATAACCAAATATAAGAAAACAAACATGCAGAGAATAAGTGAGAGAAACAAGCAAAGGAACAAAAAGAGGTAAGTTAAGATTTGCAGAAACATAATAGAAGCTTTTATTTCTTTACCTCAATCATCATTCTTCAAAATTGATGTTTCTAATTCCTTACTCAACTTTGACATAGCTTCATCTTGCTTGTTGGCAGGCTACAATGCAAGTAAGACCTACATAAGTATAATGAATCAATTGAACCAGTTCAGAAACCAGCAAATAAATTAACTAGCTAAGATCTGCAGAATATCAACTGAAAGGCAAAAGCTAACAATAATCAATAGAAGAATTAAATCAAGAACTACTTGATCTTTACATGCAATCATATACAAACAAGAAACTGTTTTCTGAGTTCTTACCTTCTTAGTGACTGAAACACTAGGCCTTCTTGTGATATTGGAAAGGAAGCGATAATGACAGTGGACTAGAGTTAAAAGATGGGGTGGGTGACAACAAAGTTGAGTTGTGGAAAATGAAACCCTAAAAGCCTTGGGTGTTTCTCATTCATCTTTGGTTTTAAATAGTCCAAGAGTGACACTACAAGACAAAGGTGTGTCACCTTGCTTTTGAAGAACAAAAGATAAAACATAACTAAAACTAAATTCTAAACAAACATTGACATTAAACTAAATTTGATGATGATGATTTCCTCTAAACCTTGTCGATCCACTTTGAAATTCATGGTCGCCGGTTCGAGTCTTGATGATCTTTCAATATCTCCTGTTACCCACCCCGCCCCCCCCCCCCCCCCCCCCCCCCCCCCCCCCCGCGCGCGCAAGCGGGTGAGCACATAATATGCACACCAAGCTTGGAGAGGATACAGTTTTGACTTGAGAATGTTGCTGCACTGTTGGCTAACTAACTTCCCTTCAATCTTCAAATGGTGAAGCTGCCGCATCTTGCTAGCTAACTTCCCAAACATCTTCTCGAAAGCTGCTGCATCTGTGGCTAGCTAGCTATGAAAACTTCTTCTTCTTCAACCGATGATACCACTACATCTTTGGCTAGTAGGCATCCCATCTTCTTCTTCTCTTCTTCTTCGTCTTCTTCTTCTTCAAATCCTCAACCCCCAACTCAGCATTGTAGCTTGAGTTTCTCCAAATAAACTCGGATAAGCCACTGCATCTTTGGCTAGCTAACTTTCCATTCATCTTCTTCAACTACTCAACCCCCAACTTCAGCTTTGTAGCTTCAGATTCTCCAAACAAATTAGGTTATGGTGCTGCTTTTTCTTGGCTGGCTGGCATTCCTTCAATCGAAAACGCCGCTGCATTTTAGCTAGCTGGCGGAACATTTACATCTTCAGCTTTTCTGCTTCGGATGGATCTTCAAAGTGGTAGAGATATGTTGCCGTTTTTTTGTGTTGGCCAGCATTCCATCCACAAACAGACTGAAATCAGCAGGGGAGTGCTTTGTTGGCTACTTCCCGCTGCTTCTCCAACATGACAAGAATATGTTGCTTCTTCGTTAGCTAGCAAGCATCTGAGATATGGGTTGGATATGCTGCTGACGATTTTGCTAGCTAACATTCCATCCGAAAAAGAACAGAAGTCAGCAAGGGAGTGCATTGTTGGCTACTTCCCTTGCTACAACTTTGGCTGCTGCCATTCTCTTCTTCTTTGCTGAAACAAGAACAACTTTCTTCTACTCTCCATATTGCTATTTAGTTTTTAATGTGCTGTAACTAAACTCTGCAGCTCCCTTCTTCTTTATTTGTTGTTGTTCTTTGACAAACTCAGACTCGGGAAGTTTAGATTCTTGTTGTGCAAGTGTTAGCAGTGGCTTCTCCTTCCCACACAATCATGAAACCCGGCATAAAACATTCAACCTTTTGAGGTTCTGCAAGGAAAAAGTCCCGACAATCTACCCACTCTTCATAGGCTCAATCACAATCTCACTAAAAACCTGCTCAATCACAGCTTGCAAAGCTTCCAATTCATTCACTCTAATGGAAACTAATTTAAGGGCAGCTTTTTTCGACTCATTTAACTTATCAGTTTGAGCCTCAAATTCGAAAAAGTTATTGTTTGACCCGGATTAGTGCCGGGTGATTAGTGTGGAACCTTGATCCGGACTTCCTTGTCTGATCTCCTCGGGAGAGGAAGAATCCTGTGGAGAGTCGGGGGCGGCCCCCGTGATCTACACTCTGATGCTCAAGTTAGTAAGGATAGATGATAGTGTAGAGAGAAATGTAGAGAGAGATAGGGTTTAGAGAGAGAACCATAAGTGGTAAAATATGGGAAGGGAGAAAAGTCCCTTTGCTTGGAGGGTCTGGCCTCCTTATATAGGAGTCGGAGGCATCCAATGGACGCCTCCCGTTGTAATGGACGCCCCCGGTAGACTGGACGCCTCCCGTCGATGGACGCCTCCCGGTGATGGACGCCTTCGGGTAAAGGACGCCCCCGGGTGGACTGGACGCCTCCCGGTGTACTAGACCCTATAATGGGCTTGGGCCCAAGGTGAGATGCTTTGTGGTGGGCTTGGGCCAGTATTAGGCGGTTTAATACTAGACCCAACATTTTCCCCTTTGCTTCTTGTATTCTGTAAGAATGGAAGGAGCAAAATAACGCGTTAAGGTGTATTAACTTTCCTTACTTGCGAGTCTGCATGATGCAGTATTGCCCCTTGTGCAACCATTGCTTGGTGATGGATTCCCCTGGTGATGGACGCCTCCGGGTGACAAGATGCCTCCTAATGATGGACGCCCCCTAGTGGATTGGATCTTCGCGAGTCCGAACGATGCGGTTTGCCCTTTGTGCAGCCGTCGTTTTGCTTCTTTGTTTAGCATTCGATTTCTTGAGTTAGAGCTCTCAAGTCGTTTGAGATTTCCCCACTAGCCCATTGCCGAGCGTGCTAATATGTAGGCCGTAACTGTGAGTTGTATGTGTTAAGTTGTTGGACCGCGAGATGGGCATGAGCTTGTGTGCATGTTAAGCGTGAGTTGTTGACTGGATATTAGGCGTTAGCTATGTGCTAGGGAGGGCAACCCCCACGACTTGAGAGTTTTAACTCAAGGCTACGTTTGTGTTTTGAAGATGCCACACCTGATGGGAGGCGGGATCGTGTTAGCTATACCGATGTCGCGCCTACTTGGAAGCGGATTCGGGCTTCTACCTCGAGGGTAAGCATCGCTTAGGGAGTGGGATGCGGTTTTATATCTGCGAAAGATGTGAGTGACTAGTGCCCCATATTATTAGAGCACAAACATAAGCATAGCATGCGTGAAATATGTCATAGTATAGTGGAAATGATTCTCTTCATGGCATATGAGATATATTTTGTCTAGCATGATTCGTAATAAGTATCTTCATGGCATAGGATATAAGATATATCTTGAAAGGGAGAAATTAGTTATAGGAGACGCTGTAGAGAAATGGTCGACATAGTGAGAGTCGCATTTTGATTCACAAAGCTGCTTGTAGTGCAATGGTATGCGCATCATCTTTCCAATCGTTGACGCGGGTTCGAATTGTGACAGACGCATCCAAATTTTCTTTTTAAGTGAGCGGCTTCTTGTCTGCCTATGGATATGGAGTGGATGTTGACGAGAGTGGAGGTGTGGGCCTCTGATGCTTGGGTCGTAAAAGTTGGAGACGTGGGCTTCAGTTCGTCAAGGCGGTCCGCGTTGAAGGTGAGTTATGCATCAGAGATGGGTCGGGAGGTTGACCGCTTTGAAGGTTGGTTGGCCGGACGCGTGGATCTTGATGTAATACGTGGCGGGACTTGGAATAATGGGCTTGGTCGGAAGCGGGCCTACATAATGGTTGTATTAGAGACGTGCCCTGGTCTGGATGTGTGCTTGGTGTGCTGGAGCGGACCGCATTGGTGATCTTTGCTTGCAGATATGGGCAGAAGGCGGTTCTTGCATGTTGGGCTGGGTGGATGCTGCACGGGCTACTTGTTGAAGGCGGGCTACTCTGTCGATGGACGTGAAGCGGTTGCTAGTCGGTTGGAAGCAGAAACAAGCTTGGATGCGAAACACAGCTTTCTATGCGTGATGGCCCAATTGCAATGAGTGATTCTGAAGGTTGCGAAGCGGTCTTGTTGATTTGGGCCTTAGAGATGGGCCTCAGCGAGTGCCCTAGGGTAGTGAAACCCTTGCTGCAGTAGGGAGAAAGTGGAGATTATGTTTAGCCGACCACGTTTCCCAAGCTGGCATCATTTGTCCGAGATTGCCTCGGTAACTCCGCCAGTCTCCTCTTTTTCACATAGACTGCTTTTTCTGAAAAAGTAAAGTGACCTTTCTCTACTTTAGGTACATGGACAGGTCTGTTTTTTGACTTTGAGAGACAAAAGTTGGAGAAGGTTGAGAACGAGTGGGTGACAGGAGCGGCGGCCACTAGTTCTTTTCATCGTCGGAGCTCCGGCAATGACATATCGCCGGCGACCTTTTGTTTTCCCTGCTGCTGCTTTGGTCGGACTTTGTCGCGGCTGTTGTTACTCGTAACTGTGTTGAGAGATGGGAGGAATTCCGAACGCCAAGATAGAGTGCCGAGTTCGCAAGAGAAGCGTCAAGCAGGTGGACTGTCCGACAAGGAAGCAGACTGGAGAAGAAGATGAACGCTCGCCGACATGAGAGAAGGGATAGTTGCTTGAATCCCTTTATTTTTTTTTTGTAACGAGGCAAAGATGAAGCCCCTGCCAATAATTATTATTGCCTCACTACTTTCCTCTAGATCTAGGATCTATTCAGTGGGATTTTGTAGTCGGAGCCGTCGGTGGTAATTAGTGGAGGAAGAATCGATTTCTTCTCCTCCTTCAGATACCAAACGAGAAGAATACCAAATCCTGGCCCCACGGTGGGCGCCAAAATGTTTGACCCGGATTAGTATCGGGTGATTAGTGTGGAACCTTGATCCGGACTTCCTCGTCTGATCTCCTCGGGAGTGGAAGAATCATGTGGAGAGTCGGGGGCGGCCCCCGTGATCTACACTCCGATGCTCAAGTCAGTAAGGATAGATGATAGTGTGTAGAGAAATGTAGAGAGAGATAGGGTTTAGAGAGAGAACCATAAGTGGTAAAATGTGGGAAGGGAGAGAAGTCCCTTTGCTTGGAGGGTCTGGCCTCCTTATATAGAAGTCGGAGACATCCAGTGGACGCCTCCCGGTGTACTGGACCCTAGAATGGGCTTGAGCCCAAGATGAGACGATTTGTGGCGGGCTTGGGCCAGTATTAGGCGGGTTAAAACTAGACCCAATAGTTACCTTCCTTCCGAAGATACTCTGTTTGATGCTTGAATTGAAGGGACCAGGCTCGTAACTCCATGCCTGTCTTTGCCTTTCGAGCCTCTTCCAGGAGCTTCAGGGCTTCAGTCTCCTACTTCTGCTTTGACATTACCGGCATGTGAGCTTCCTTTACAACCTTATATGGCTCTCGTCTGCCAGAATGATAGAGATTCCCTCAGCGACACCTTCGCCGGCTTGAGTCGACGATGGAAATCCTCTCGCATTGTGCAACGGAATCGACCAGTAAGTTGACCTAGACACAGGCGGTGGTTCTCGATGATTTCAGATCTTAAGGCTGCAAATGCTCGGCAGTGAGCTTTTTGTTGTTGTCAATCCGGGTTTATGGACACAATGGTCGCCATGGACGGGGTTTTCTAGAATTGGGAATCTAGATCTTCAACAGTTGTCGGAGTTGAATGAAGCGGCGCCTTTTGTCTCGAAACTGATTTGTCGGCTTTTCTCCCGATGTTGACGCTGACTTCTTTTCTCGTCGATTGGTCGGGCGGAGAAGGTGAGTTTCTGGTAGATGGGGTTTGTGAAAAAGTTTTGGGGAAGCAGGGATGGATCTCGATCTGAGCGAAGGACTGGATTTTTGCGCCGGCGGCGGAGATGGAGTGGAGCGAACGGTGGGTCGCTGGAGAGAACAGTGGGGTTTCAGTTTGAGAGGTTCTTCGATCTTTGCGGCGGAATGGTCTGCTGGGTTGTCAAGAAATCAGATCAAGCTGGCGACAAGACATGAGATGGGAAAATAAGGGATTTGTGAACGGAAATGGGTTGCGGGTTCTCAATTTGATTGGAATGATGAAGCGGTTGCGGTAGAAGGGATGAATAGGTAGAAAATGTGTTGGGAGATTTCGGAAGGTAGTGGGATAGTTTGGGATGTGATTTGGGGAGTTTTTTCCAGAAATAGCACCTTTAAAAAAAAAATTACAAAACTAGCACCCTCCCAAAAATATTTACAAAACTAGCACCCTTTTTTATTGACCGCACCCTTGTGATGCGTTTTACATATAAACCGCATCCTCCAGGTGTGTTTTATATGTAAACCGCACCTGGAGGGTGCGTTCTATTCTGGTGGGCCTAAACCGCACCTTGGCCATGCGTTTTCATGTCTCGCCTACATAAAACGCATGGCCGAGGTGCGGTTTAGGCCTGACCTACCTAAACCGCACCTTAGTGATGCGGTTTATTCCTCCAAGAACAAACCGCATCTCTAAGGTGCGGTTTGACCATGTAGACCGCACCTCCCAAGTGCGGTTTACATGTCAATAATTTTCCGACACCCGACACAGCCATGCAGAGAATTATGGACGTAGGGCTGCATGCAGACTAAAACCGCACCCTAGAGGTGCGGTTTTCACAATTTTTTCCCCTATATAAGACTTGCCGGAAAACCTCTACTCTTCACACCTCTCATTCTCTCTTTCATTATTCTGTTGTATATCTATATTTATTTAGTGTGTTTGCCATTAAGATTAACTCGTAAGTTTATTTTGTGTTACTTTTTATGCCATTAACATTAACTCGTAAGTTTATTTTGTGTTACTTTTTATGCCATTAACATTAACTCGTAACTTTATTTTGTGTTACTTTTTATGCCATTAACATTAACTCGTAACTTTATTTTGTGTTACTTTTTATGCCATTAACATTAACTCGTAACTTTATTTTGTGTTACTTTTTATTGTTATTTGTGATTTGTGATTTTTATGATATTAACTAAACTACGGTTTGTTTGTGTGCAGATGGCATTCCGTCAGTTAACGCTTGGCTTACGGTGGAATGGTTACACGGAAGAGACCGGAAATGGGGCCACCTACGTCGGTGGCAATTTTCAGAAAATAACGGTCGGTACCAGACCGAAGCTTGAAGACCTCCATCAAATATGCACTGACGTTACTTGCATGGATGGCACGAGAAGAGTAGATCGTATGGTGTACCGATACCCAAACAGAGCAACTGGGTCATTGTGGCATGAGGAATATACCATAACCACTCAAGATGACGTAGATTCCATGCTCGAATTCTTGAGGTCCAACAAATTGGCCAAAGCCGAGATGTTCGTTTACACCGAGCCAGCCGTTATTGTTGGAGGTCATTCTGGACACGGTCAAACATCTGGTATCCATGGTGGAGGTGAATTATATGACGATCATCCCTACCAAAGTTACCATGATCCTCATTCCTATTTTCAGTACCAAGATGGAGGGCAAGGTGCAGGCCATCATCAATCTTTCTCGTCATATGAAGAAGAAGTTCAACCGGACATCCCCAACCAAGCCCAGTACAACTTCTTGACAGGCAGCGGTAGTTTTCACAACTACCATTATGGAGCTGATGAAGGTGCCTTTCATGAGCAGGATCAGATGGAGGCTGCCACACAAGCACCAGTCAGCGACCCCTCTGATGAAGAAGGAGAGAACAACATCAATGCAGACAGCTCAGACCCTCTCGAAGGTGCTGATGATTCAGCACCAGATTCAGATTCACATAATGATCATGATGTGGCTCCTGACCGTGTACCAGTCCCCTACTACAATCACATTCCAGACGACAATTGGATGGTCGACAGCGACATGGAGCCGCCAGAGGTCCCAATATGGGGCCCACTCACTGGGTTTACGAAGGGCCAACAATTTGGCTCGAAGAAGGATGTGCGGCACGCCCTTGAGACTGAAGCAATGACTCGACATTTTGAATGGGACACAACTCATTCCAACACCAAAAGGCTCATAGTCAGATGTCGTAATCATCACGAGGGGTGCAATGTTAGGATTCGGGCCATCAACAGCAAGAGACACGGCCACTGGGTCATATCCCGTGCGGTCAACACACACACATGTGTGTCATCCATAACTTCCCAAGGCCATCGACAGTTGAAATCCAGGGTGGTTGCTGCGGCTATCAAGCATCTGATTGAGGCTGAACCGGATCTGAAGGTGAAAGTCATAATCGCTGACATTGCAAGTCGTTTTGGTTTTATGATTAACTATAAGAAGGCGTGGCATGGAAAGCAGAAAGCTATGGCCGCCGTCTATGGTGATTGGGAAGAATCATATGCATTCCTTCCCAGACTAATACTGGCATTGGAGGCGTCTAACCCGGGGACTGTGTTCTCCCCTCGATACCAAGATGAAGAGATACAACCTCCAGAGGCAGGTAACGAACGCCATTTTCGCAGACTGTTTTGGGCATTCAAGCCTTCTATTGATGGTTTTGGCTTTTGTATCCCTGTGATTACTGTGGATGGTACATTCCTTACCGGCAAGTACAAGGGCACTCTCCTGATTGCCAGTGGGGCGGATGCAAACAGACAAGTCTTTCCTTTAGCCTTCGCCATTGTTGAGGGAGAGAATGCTGATAGCTATGGATGGTTTTTCCGACAAATCCAAATCCACGTCACCAGGAGGACGAACCTGACAATAATCTCTGATCGGCACGCTGGCATTAGAGCAGCCATCTTAGACCTGGATCCAGCCTGGAATTGGTCCCAAAGGTGGTGCATACGACACTTCAAAAGCAACTGGAACCATCATTTCAAACGGAAGAAGCTAGCTGATAATTTGTGGTGGATTGGTAACCTCTCTATTGCTCTCAATTAACAATATCTTGTAATATCGGGAGTGGTGCACTTGTTAGACTCTTTCTAAAGAGATGCATGCCTAAGGAAATGGGGTTTTAAGCGATTATGATGGTCCTCCCATTTCCTGGGGAAATCGGGTTTTAAGCGATCTTCGGATCCCCCCTTTTTCTGTCAAACAGGCTGTGTTTCTAAGGAGATGTATACCTCTCCTAAGAGTCTAACGAGAGTCTGACCGTGCAGTTTGAAATTGTACTAAATTGAGGATCATTGACTAACAGGCGACTTTTCTGTGTGTTATTCAGCGGTTGCATACCAGGAAAAAAAATTTCAGGAGAAGTTGCAAAAGTTGCGCGAGTTATGCCCTGAAGGGGCACAGTGGCTGGATGGACATGACCTATCCATGTGGACATTTCATAAAGATGGAGGGAAAAGATGGGGTATTGCCACAACCAACTCAAGTGAGAGTGTCAACTCTGTCTACAAGGCCGTCCGTGCACTGCCAATCTCTGCCATTGTGGAGATGACTTTTTGGAAAACGAATGCATGGTTCGTTAACCATCTCCACTGGGCAAGGACAAACGAGGCACAGGGAAAGGTCCATGCCTATAAAGTCACTGAAATAATGGATAGTGACAATCGCAAGAGCAGTCGACATAGTGTAACCGTTATGAATCGGGCAACTGGTGAGTATAGCGGATGCCCAACTATACTCCCCCATCTCCTCCCAACTACTGAAGATGATCCTAAGCCATCCACAGCTAAGGAGATTGCTTGATTTCTTGGAGAAGAACACTCCTCCGATCATGCCTATGAGATAGACACGAGCATATCTCTCCTTCTCATCCTCCGAACTTTCCTCGGTTAGGGGGTGACTCTCGTAATGCTCTCTAAAATACTTCGTCAACCATGTAATTGAGACTTGGTGTTTCCTCAATGGTGGCATGCGATCGGTCGCATCAACGCAACCCTTCACCGGTACTTTCACTCCCAAATGACTGTGGATGAAATGCTGCCAACCGGGCATATCGTCACAATCCTCGGGGGGATGATCACTCACGCACACCGGTTTGCCGTCGATGGGCAGATGGGTTAGGATGGCGACATCCTTTAGCGTGATGGTGGCCTCTCCTTCTCTAAAGTTGAAACAATGGGTCTCCTTTCTCCATCTCTCGGCTAATGCGGTGATGAGTTGGCGATCGATTTGGATGCCGTTAAAATGCCTAATCGAGTCTAACCGTGCCCTTTTGAGGAATGGCAAGATAGCTGGGTGGAATGGGAGCACATTGGTGGTACCCCTGTAGCGGATTATTGTTTGTGCGTCCTAGGAAAAATGTACACGTTAATTATTATTAGTAAGGGTTTTTTTCCGTATAACTAAATTAATTAAATTAAATAATGCGACATAAAACATAATTTTATTATCATAAAAAGACATTTCATATTATCATAAAACAAACGTCCTAAATTAATTAACATAATAACATTGTCCATGAATAATAATTTAAAGAGGTACATACATATTATTCGTAAAACAAACATACTAAATTAATTAACATAAATAACATTGTCAATGAATAATAATTTAAAGAGGTACATACAAATTATCGTAAAACAAACATACTAAATTAATTAACATAAATAACATTGTTAATGAATAATAATTTAAGTAGAAACATACATATTCAAATGTTTGGTAAATAATTTAATCGTATTAGTTGTTTTAAATAATTTAATCGAATACAAAGAAACACTCGCTAGACTCTTAGAAGAGGTATACATCTTCTTAGAAACGCAGTCTTTTTGACAGAAAAAGGGGGGATTCGAGGATCTCTTAATACCCGATTTTCCCAGGTAATGGGAGGATATGATAATCGCTTAAAACCCCATTTCCTTAGACGTGCATCTCTTTATAAAGAGTCGAAGTAAGTGGCGCTATGTATTCGATTAAATTATTGAAAACAACCAACACGATTAAAAAATAAACATAAATTTATTTTATATTACACTAGGCACACTAACAAAATAAAAGAAGGAAAAATGGTGAAGAATTGTATGTACCGGGTGATCGTTCCAAACATCCCTTGACCGATGGTTGGGTTGGTCGTACAAGTCGGTTGGATCCACCGGTCCTTGCTCGAGATAATACCGTTGGTTGTATATATCGACGTCCTCCCCAACCTACGAGAAAATAACAACGAGGTTAGTACATAGATTAATTAAAAAACTTATAACAACAACAAAAATTAAACCAGAATAATGAGTACATACCGCTTGAAATTCATCAACATAAACTCCTTCTCCTTGCCACCAATCGGCCATTTTTTCGGCGTAATTCGGACAGAGCTTCGGCTCGACTCGGAGGGTTTTGAGGAAAAAACCTAAGAAATATTTTCTGATGGCAGATCGGACTTAGCCGCAACCAACAGACCACTATTTCCTAGGCTTTTGGGAGGGGAGGGTTTAGAGAGATAAATTGTAGAGAGAGAAGGAAGAATGGGTTGTGGTGTGAAGAAATGAGAGGGGGAGGGGGTATTTATACCCATCAGACCGCACCCCCCAGGGGCGGTCTGGTAATTTTGGCCTAAGCAAAACCGCTGCCTCCCGATGCGGTTTACGTTTCCCTAGGGCTGATCGCATCTCGGGCGTGCGATCTGCAGTCCTTGGCCCGGATCGCTCCCCTGGCAAGCGTTCAGCCGCCCGATCGCCCCTCCATCCAATAGTTTTGCAGACCGTTCCGCAGCTGGCGCGGATCGCATCGCTGGCGTGCGTTTCCTCATAGAGAACGCACCTCCATGATGCGTTTTATAGGTAAAACGCATCTTTCAGGTGCGGTTTACTTATAAAACGCATCATGGAGGTGCGTTCAATAAAAAAAGGTGCTATTTCTGTCAATTTTTTCATATGTGTGCTAGTTTTGTAATTTTTTTTATTTAGGGTGCTATTATTGGAAAAAACTCGTGATTTGGGGGTGAGATATGAAGAGGAAATCGTACCATATGCAATGGAGAAGAAGAATTGTAGTGTTTTTTTGGTTTATGATCTTAAAATTTCAGATCTGGACATAGTCCTTATTTTGTGGGTAGAAGGTTTTTAGGGTTATCTAGGATCTAGAGGCTCTGATACCATGACACCAGATTTGATTTGTGGAAAATGAAACATTTAGTCCAAGAGTGACACTACAAGATATAGGTGTGTCACCTTGCTTTTGAAGAACAAAAGATAAAACATAATTAAAACTAAAGTCTAAACAAACATTGACATTAAACTAAATTTGATGATAATGATTTCCTCTAAACTTTATCGATCCACTTTGACATTCATGGTCGTCGGTTTGAGTCTTGATGATCTTTCAATATCCCCTGTTAGTGGGTGAATCGTTTCTTGCCTCTCGTTTGTCATCTACCTCCTATACATGGAAATTGAAAAAAAGATTGAAGTTATAGAAATGGAGAAGATGACCATAAGACCTAGGATTGGGAGATGGGAATTGGAATCGAAATAATAAGACTGAGAGGAAGAATAAAGAATCATGATGGCTTATTGGGAAGGTAAGAATCAAAGATGGGAATCCAAATCGTCGACTCAAGAGCTTTAGAATCAAAAAGAATGTGAAAGGGGGAGCTTTTTGTGGTCTCGGCGAAAATGAGTCACAAATATGGGATTGGGAATTGGGTAGTTGGTAGATTAGAAAGGAGGCGACATAATTTCCTACTCCCCAACTGATATATGTGTGCATTGCGATGGATCGGGACGAGGCCGGGGCGGGTTGAGGTCACTGCCCACTGCCCAGACCTGACCTGGCCTGTAGCGGGTCGGGCCAAGACCCTCCCCATTTATGAGCGGGTCGGGTTTGACCTGTCCCAAAACAGGCTGGGTCAGGTCCAACCCGCTGGGCCGGGCCAATATTGCCATACTTACCTGCAACCCGAGTGAACCCAGCCCACACCCGCCGATTGACTAATATGCGGTGAAGGTATTTGTCGTTTTTCGAGGCAGCTTCTTCCCCAAAGTTGCATAAGTTCTCTGCGTGTGTTCCAACAAAAACCTTCCCAAAACCCTCCCTCCCTTCCGTCATTTCCTATACTCGGGGACCTTATCGGCGAACGGCGAACCAGAGATAGGCTATTTCTCAGTAGCGGGACGAAAATGGGATTGACGAATTTCATCCTTACCATCGCCGGAGTCAGCGCGGTGGTTCTCCTGCTGAGGAGCGACGTCAAGCAGTCGGCCGTTATCCTCCGCCGCAACGTCAAGCACATCCGAACCTGGCTCGAAGAAGAATCTGCTGCCGCTTCCAAGTAAGCCTCTCGATTTTAGGCAGGGGGAAAGTTCGATTTCCCACGTTAATTTTGCGCCGTTTGTTTGAACTTCGATTTTGAATCCAATTTCTGAATGAGAATCTATTTTGCTTCCAAGTTCTCTCCTCGGAAATTGGCTTTCTTACTGGGAATATGCTAAGCTCAATAGACGCATAGCGGTTTGAATGGGTGGGTTCTGGATTGTTAGGGATTGGGAAGCGCTTTTTACCATCTCTTTTTTTTTTTTTATAAGGGTGATATAGGTTTAAATTTTTGGGATTAAGGTACTACTGAAGGGATTCGAACCTGGGACCTCCAAGTTCTAGGCTAGTGGTATTACCACTAGGCCACACCCTTGTTCGTTTTTTAAGATGAAATTTCGGGTAATTATCATAAATGGTCACAAAACTATTCACTTTGTACAAAACGGTCACAAACCTTTAATTTTGCACGTTTCAGTAACATATGTTTGAACTAATAACAAAAAGATAATTCTGTCTGTTTCCATCCAAAATTCTGTTAGTTTGGTCCAGTCAGCTGTCACGTCAGCATCCACATCATCAAAATAATTAATAAAAAATAAAATAAAAACCAATCAAACCCTAACCAACCCAACCAATCTTCTACCTTCAACGCCATTGAACTCCAGCCTCCCCCACTTTGATACGAACAGAGTCGTGTACACCACACCATGGGCGCCGCGAAAGGATCTTCCTCTTCCTTAACCTCTCTCTTCGCGTATTTCTCAAACCCGTCCCGAGCCTCCCCTTCGCTTCCTGTATAAATTCAATCGCGCTGGCTACTGCCCCGCCGCCAGGGATTCAATCGTGGCCGTGACCTTGACCGGGAAGAAGTAGTTCCCATAGAAGCCGTCGGGGAGCGGAGGGTCCAACAGCTGGCGGCAGTTCGCGAAGAACAAGAGCTGCACCTCCACGTTGAGTGGAGACCGATCGCGGTGGATCTGTGCCTCCAGAGGCTATCGGCGACGGCCTGTTGAGCAGATTTTCCCGCCGCTGGAGCTGCAATATTTCTCTGCCCCCAACAATTCCAAGCTTTCTCGAACTGCAAGATTAAGGTGCCTCGACAAGGCGACAATAACATCGATCAGTCGGAGATCGACGAATAAGGGAAGGCAAGGAATCCATGGAGATTGTGCACTCTACGGCAGGTGGAAGGATTCAAGCTATTGGCGGCGACGTTTCAAGTTTGGGTATCGGGAATCGCTTGCTTTATGCCGATGGAGCATTAACAGAGTTCATCAAGGAGTTAATTAAGCTTCTTTAACAATGTGATTGTGAGCTTTCTCTCCTGGACGAAGTGTATGATTTTGGATTGGAATATGGAGATTGGATTGTGAGGATAATTCTTGGATTAGGGTTACAGAGAGAGGGCAACATATTTGAGTCTGTTCTCGGCTTGACTTTGTATTGCTATTAAGTATAATTTTTGGGTGGGGTTGAGTGGTTTGGTTGGATATAATTGGTTTGGTTTGTTGTTTTTTTTATTATTATTTATTGATGACATGTCATGCTGACTAGAGTAAACTAACGGATTTGTGGATGGAGATGGACGGAATTACCTTTTTGTTATTAGTCCATACATATGTTACTGAAACGTGCAAAATTAAAGATTTGTGACCGTTTTGTACAAAGTGAATAGTTTTATTACCATTTATGATAATTACCCATGAAATTTCTGTTTCGGGAGCAAGCTAAGTAATGTAGGCTCATTGTGCTGCTTTCTTTCTACTTGAGACTTGAGAGTCTGAGAGGCTCAAGGAGAATAATATGGTGCCTTAGAGGCTTTGGCTACCTTGTATTTTCAATTGCTTCTTTTAGAGGGTTTACAGCAGCTCTTGGAAATATATAGAGGTGAGTGAAGAACCATTTTGCATAGGAGCGGATGTGTTCATAATCCTGCTCAGTCTATGACTCTATGTTATGGAGGACAGAGTCATGTTGTGGATTTTTCATTTTCCCACTATATGGATTGCTGTTGCGAGGTTTAGAAAGAGAAGATGGGAAAGAAGTAGTTATTCATAGTATTAGTAAGGCATTCTCTTGAGAGATGGCTGCTTGAATGTTTACGTTTTGCCCCTCTTGCTGTCACAGAAGGGGGTACAGGACCCTATTTTTTCTCGGGCGATTTGGTACCCTTTCGAGGTCCAAGTAACAGGATCAGGTTAGGATTATCTTTGTTCTTAGGGGAGAAATGGTGGGAAGAACAACACTTTGACAATCTGGAAGTAATTTGATCATTGTCTTTAGTTTCTATTCCTCTCTATGCTTGGTGATTAGCATATAGTCAATAGCTATATAATGACTCTCTACTAGCGACTTCTACAAGCGTAGTCCTACCAACTGTAAATAGCCTAGTCTTAGGGGGACTTGAACTGATTAATCATCCAGTTTGTTCTATTTAATTGTATTCCGATGAAGGTGCACAACACACTTTTAGGCGGCTGTTGGTCTTATTGAAGTTTAGGTAATAAACTATCATGTGGTGAAACGTGAATAGATTACGCCCAACTGCTACGTTGTTGCTCATATGATTGTTTGATCCATACGGAAATGGGACTCATGGAGAGATTGTGATTTTGCTCGGCTGTTCTTTTAGCTTTTACAATCTACTATATGAACTAGGAGTCTCTCAATCTACAGGACTTAATTTGACCTACTTATTATTGACAGAGTTAAGTTAATGTAAAGAGAAACTTATTGAAGGGTGTTTGTGATACTTTTTCAGGGCTGATAAGGCAACTCCAAAGGAACTAGAAACCAAGGTTTCCCCTAAAGAAACACCCAAGGAAGAGAAGCTCTAAGCAACACCGAGTCTCAACTGCAGGGAAGCTTGCAATGTCTAGATAGGCATCCCAGGAGTCTAGTTAAGCTACTGTTAAATAGTTTCGGTCCAAAAATTTTATCGATTAATTGCGATAGCAGATATTTTGTCGAATTCTGGTCTCACTTTTCTCTTGTAATTCTCACTCATTAAATTTTGTTCAAACCTTGAGATGATAAACCAATCATGGCATTAAATATACCTAATGTGGATTTTGCCATATTTAACGATCCTCTTAGTGTTGAGATGAACAAATTTTTCTAGACATTTTGGTCAAAGACTCAGCGGTCTATTAAATAAAATACAGGTGTGATTATCAAATAGGAAAAAAAAAGAGATTATCAAATAGAGAAAAAAAAAAAAAAAAAGAGATGATGAACCAATCGTGGGAATATACCCAATGTAGATTTTGCCCTATTTAATGATCCTCTTAGTGTTGGGCTTCCATGAAAATCATAACGACTCAAGCCCAATAACTAGAGCACTTCAATTATGTTATATAGTATTAATACTTTAATGTACAATTTGAAGTTGTATCATAACATTAAATGTATAAATTTAGGTTGTACCATAAAGCAATTTGTACCATTATGTTATGATTCAACTTTACAACTTGAAGTTGTACCATCACATAAAGGTACAAGTTCAAGTTGTACCATAAAAGAATTTGTACAAAAAGTATAGGTACAATTTGAAGTTGTACCATAACGTTAAAGGTACAATTTCAAGTTGTACCATAAAAGCAAAAGCCTATAGCATTGGTGCTATATAGCATCGTAAAATTTCTCCAATGACTAAAGGTTGAGAGCTCCTAGCGATAAGGAGCTGAAACCACCTCAGATGTTTGCAGAGCGATAACTTACCTAGCTAAGGTTAGGCCCTAGGGGTGTCAGGTGTGCAACGGTTCAATCTAGTTAATTGGACTAAATCAAATTCATAAGAACTGCAGTTCAATAGTGAAAGACATCTTAGCACAAAATACCATATCAATATTACATTCACTTTGATTTTGTCTAGTTTAAATGTCGTAGTGTAGCACAGATGCTCGCATTAATTTATAAGTTAGAATCTTTTTAAAAAAATGGATCGAAAAGCTCTCTCCTCTCTCCTCACAATATGCTGGTCGGCGTTTGGAGGCTTGCTCACGGTGATCGCCGGTATCATCACGAGGTCGATTGCATGTATCTTGGACATAGCGCTAGCAAACCAAGGGATCGACTTTAGCATGCACCACCGATGGGAGCAAGGGAATGCCCTGAATCTTTTTGCTGCAAGATCAGATCTAAACGACTTGCACCGGCGTACTCCAGAGCCATCTTCGTGCAAACCCACAAATTCGAGTCGGAGAAAAGGCAAAACTTACCCTGACCCTGGCAAGCGCAAAAGGCAGCCAATCATGGAAACCATCCACATCGACAGTCGGGTGAAGAAAAAAGCGAGACATCGAGACCGCAATTGCCCGGGCTGGAGATTCATTATTCCGTCTTCCGATGAGTTAGATTGGGAGGAGCAGATTTTCCCTACGGCTTGTGATAGGGATCCTACCTATGCAAAAGACATGCGAACTACCTCTCATTCGACTGAATTCAGATCTCAGACGGGGGCGAGGTCGGTCAGAATGCAGAGATGGTGCTTCAAGCTCCCGTCGTCAGATGAACTAGATGGGGTTAATGAAATTGAGCTGTTACCAGGCTCTATCCTTGATCCAGGTTTAATCGACGATGTAACTGGGAGGAAAATGGAACCAGGAATCAGATCCCGCAATGGGGCGAGGCCTGGGGAACCACGGGATATTCAACCCCAGGGGATCGCTGGGTTCGACAACGGACCGGCGAGCTTCTTTCAGGCGGCCAAATCACGACGATCGGCGGGTCGAAGCTTCCATACTGGGAGTTGGACTCTTGCTGCCCGCATCGTATCCCGCCTTTCTCGATTTGGGGATAAACATTCTAACCGCCAAATCTTTTCAAAATTTCGAAATAGAGGCGCTGGATTATTCTCCCTAACTGAATGCAACGGGTGTATCCAGAGTCTCCTAAGGCCAAATAAACTCTCCAGAGTGCCTTTCACCCAACCCTCTCCTTGCTATTTAACCCGGCCTCCCGACCCATCACTGTTCATCTGCTCTCAGCAAAAGAACACTCGGGGGGGGGGGGGGGGGACGGCAATACAAGGCAGTCCAGCCACGGCAAAGTGCTTTCACTGGTGAGTGGTTGGTGTCCCTGTTGGATATCCATTTCCGAGTTGAATCGGATTCAATCCCCTTCCATGATATTAATTATATCCTTTGGAGCTTCCCTTGGTCGTTGAGGAACCATGTGGAAAGCCCTCTGATATGTGAATCGGATCCTCTGTTTTTGCAGGGCAACGACATGGCTTGCATTAATAGTGACCAAGTGGTGGAATTCTCGCTGGATGAAATCCAAGCAACCCGAGCTCCCAAATCACGAATGCTGATCGGCCGTTTATTCTCTGCTGACTGCCTCTCCCTTACTGAAATTCGGGACGCGGTCAATCGGCCATGGCAGGGACAAGGACGTATTATCGTCCGGGAGCTGAAACACGAACTCCTGGAATTCACTCTCCCGTCTGACGAAGCACGAACATGGGTGCTGCAGAGAACTCCATGGATTGTTGCGGATAGGATCCTTCACCTGCGGGCTTGGATTCCGGCGGTGTCCCAACGTACCTTTGATGATCTCGCTGTTGCCCCCTTTCGCGTCCAGCTCTGGGACGTTCAGGAGGAGTGTTGTACCCACCAGTTCGGCCGCAAGATAGTTAATTCGATGATTGGCCGTGTTTTGGAGACTGGTATCTTCTCGTGTTCTTCCACGGCACGGAAATTTCTCAAAGTAAAAGCCCTTATTGACTTCTCGCAGCCTCTGCGTTCTCAAATCCTGGCGACCAATGATGAGATGGGAGGTTTCTGGATTCGTTTCAAGTACGAATTCCTTCCAAGTCTCTGCTTCAAGTGCGGCCGGGTGGGACACTCACGCCATACCTGCACCTTCGATCCGCCAAAGAGAAAAGAGCGCTTCGGTCCTCATCTATCAACTAAGAACATGGGGGGTGAAGATCTTCGATGGGGAGGAGCTGCGGAACCAGAGCCGCCGTCACCCGAACTCTGTTTGGGTTAATCCGGCTGCGCACAATACCCAGGTGAAAGCGGCGGCAGCGGCTGTACGATCCCCAAAGAATTTGGCGCCGCCGGCTATAGCTCTCCATGGACCGGTGAACAGCCCTCTCTGGATGGGGACCTCGGTGGACCCGTTCCTTACAACCGAGGCCCACAACAAAAAGGGGCGAAGCCCGGGCCGAGTCCACTTAGCCAGAAGCCCACGAATTACGCTGGGGAGACAAGCTCGCAGGGGGAAGGCAAATAATGGGCCCACTGATGACCCAATGGAAGTGGATGGCCCATCCAAAATGTAGCGTATGTCGGGCCGAGCTAAGGGTCTCAGACCAGTCGCTAATGGCCCAAAGGCTGGAGGTCGATCAAGTAAAGCCCAAAGAGGGTCGGGCCAGCCCTCTATGCTGAAACCAGTCGAGGAGGACAAGTCGCCGCGCCTGGGCCGGAAGACACACAGCCGCAGGCCTGGTCGACAACCGATCCCCGAGCCGGACTTGACGAGAACTCAGTCGCCGGAGGTCAACTCTGAGGATGCCTCGCGCCGCCGCCGACTGATTCTGGAAGATGAATCCGAGGAGGAATTCGTCATCCAGGAGATTCCGCCTCCTGGGAAGGGGATAAGGCAGACTCTTTTTGCCGAACAGGATGGTCAGAATGAGATACCAATTGTTGATGCTGTTCCTTTAAGGATGATCCCACCAGAGCCGAGAGCTGTGTCAAAGTCGCCATCAGAGTCCCCACGAAGCCAAGCTCCTCGGGCTGCTTCGGGCCATAATGTTAAGGGGAATGACAAACAGTTTCGGGCGGAAAGGAAGACGGCAGGGACAACAAAGGGAAAGGAGCCACTTGTGGCGAGGAAGGAAGGGGAGAACCCGAAGATTCCCTCGGCGCGGTGGGACTCGGATGACACGAGCTCGGAAGAGGAGTCTCTCCTCTATGAAGTTCGTCGGAGGTCTCCAGAGGCTTATGGTACTCTTCGGCGGCTGGCCCGCTCCAACAAAGTTAATCAAGTGGTTCAAGCTTTTGAGAAGGGTTTGACCATGACTGAGGTCGAATTGCCGATGGGAGGAACGCAGCAACAACCTCTTGCCAATAAATCGAGTCTCGACATAAATGAATATGGCATCAATATCCTCGAGCAAGACAGAGGTACTAAAATAACGTCTCCTTGATGAGGTTGAGGGGGATATGGCAGAAGTACCAACCCCTAAAAAGCAATTTGTGGAGGAGAAGGAAGGAATTGAGAAGGTGGAGGAAGCCAGCCTCGAGTGGCCCCACCCGATTAAATGAGACTTCTGGCTTGGAATGTGAGGGGAATTGGAACATCCCTCACATTTCAATCGGCTTTCAGTATGGTCCATTCCAATAAACCGGATATCGTGTTTTTTTTCGAAACTCGATCAAGCCGGAGAGTAGTAGCCCGCCGTATGCGGGGGTTAGGTTTCCTTTCTTCTTGTTGTTTCTTTGTTGATGCTGTTGACGCTTCAGGTGGTCTGGTTGTCGCTTGGTCCCCTGAAGTCAATGCGTCGGTGTTTTATCATTCAAGTTTTTGTATTGGTGTTCGCATTAATGAATTAAATTTTGCCTACGTGGTATTCTTCGTTTATATTAGTGGCAATATCACTGTTCGCACTTCCCAGCTAAACCAGCTTCAGGGTCTTTGCAATGACATCCTTGACCCTTACGTAATTATTGGAGATTTTAACACTACTCTCCATGAGAGTGCGAAAGATGGGGGGAACCAATGGAACGTAGGCCAGGCCCTTAGACTTCGCAGTCTTATTCAGGATCTCGGCCTCTTTGACCCAGGGTATCAGGGGGACCCTTTCACTTGGACAAATAAAAGAATGGGGGCGGCCTGTATTCGTGAGAGACTTGATAGGGCCCTGTGCTCACAATCCTGGCAGGACCGCTTCCCGGAAACTCTGATTAAACACTTTACGGATCAAGGTTCGGACCATCGGGCTCTTTTGTTATCAGACAAACCCTATACTCACCAGAGTCGCCCTCTATTCCGGTTTGATGCTCGCTGGGCAGATGATCCGGAGGTTCGGGCCATGGTTGCCTATGTCTGGCAAGAGAGCATTGAAGGGACCCCTATGTTTCGCCTTTGGGAACGGTTCAAAAAACTCCGTCATCTTCTGTATGACTGAAGTAGAGCTGGGACCACGAATTCTCTGCGAAACATCCATACACTGCAAGGCAAAATTGATCGAATCAAGAAAATCCAACTGATTAACTGGGATGACATTCGTGAGCTGGAAATTGAATTAAATCGGCAGTGGGAAGCAGAGGAGATCTATTGGCAACAAAAATCTAGGGTCCACTGGCTCAAAAAGGGTGACAAAAACACTTCGTACTTCCACACAGTAACTAAAACCCGACGGAAAAGGAACTTTGTAGCTGGGCTCCAAACTGATAATGGGGATTGGGTCACTGATGAGAAGGAGAAAGCAGAGGTTGCGACGAATTTTTATCGTCACCTCTTCACTTCTGAAAACCAGGTCCCTAATATGAGAGATCGTGTCTTTTCTCTGCCCATTGACCAAAAGGTTACTCCTGCTATGAATGATTCCTTAACTGCGGCGGTTCTACCGGAGGAAGTGCGTAGAACAGTTTTTGCTATGGGATCGAAACAGGCGCCGGGATCGGATGGGTATACGGGCAAATTCTTCAAATCCTTTTGGGATATTGTAGGGCCGTCAGGGATTGAAGCTGTCTGTTCGTTCTTCTCGACGGGGAAGATGCTTCGTAGTTTCAACCATACCTGGCTCACTCTAATCCCAAAAGTGGATAATGTTGAATCAATGAAGCAATTGCGTCCTATCAGCCTATGCCAATTTGTGTACAAAATTATAACCAAAATTCTGGCGGAGTGGCTGGCCTGTATTTTACCTACGATTGTCTCGGCTGGTCAAAATGCTTTTATTCGTGAGAGACAGATTGTCGAAAATATCCTCCTCGGACATGAAATTATGCATTACCTGAAAATCAAAAAACGGGGGAAGAAAGGGTACATGGCTCTAAAGGTTGACATGGAAAAGGCCTATGATAGAGTCGAATGGACGTTTCTCCTTACGGTTTTGGAAAAGATGGGGTTTAATTCTGTCTGGAGGAGCTGGATTCATGAGTGTCTTCGGTCTACATCCTTTTCGGTGATGATGAATGGTACTCTGTCTGGCTACTTCACTCCCTCCAGGGGACTGCGGCAGGGAGACCCCCTACCACCCCTTTTATTTGTGCTATGCACAGAGGGGTTTGCGGCTCTCCTGAAGAAGGCTATCTTAGATAAGAAACTGGCAGGGATTAAGGTGGCTCCCAGAGCCCTGAGGATCTCGCATTTATTCTATGCTGATGACTCATATTTATTCTTGCGTGGAACGCTCCAAGAATGTGAGAATCTAATAGAAGTTTTGAATGAATATGAGGAATTGAGTGGCCAAAGAGTGAACCTGGAAAAGTCAGCAGTATGCTTCAGTCAAAATATTTTGATACCGGATCAAGAGTTCCTAGCAGCAGTTATGGGCGTCGGGGCAGTCGGGGTACATGATAAATATCTGGGGCTCCCCTCCCTTATAGCCAGATCGAAAATGGAAACCTTCCGTTACTTAGAGGAAAAAATCCTGGAACGCCTGCAGGGGTGGAAAAGGAGAACTCTGTCTTGGGCGGCTAAAGAGACCTTGATAAAATCGGTGGCCATGGCTTTGCCCCTTCATGTGATGTCCTGCTTCAAGCTGCCTCTTGCCCTGTGCCGCCTTCTGGACAGGCATGTTGCCCGATTCTGGTGGGGAGATGAGGGTAATCATTCGAAAATCCGGTGGGTATCTTGGCGGGACATGTGCCGGAGTAAACATGATGGGGGGATGGGCTTCCGACGGTTTGAACACTTTAACCAAGCCCTCTTGGCTAAGATTGGCTGGCAAATCCTCCAGGAGCCCCACTCTCTGGTTGCCAAGTGTACAAAGGGAAATACTTCCCGCAAGGGCATTTCCTTAACGCGAAGGCTCGCTCTCGTCCTTCCTGGGGCTGGCAGAGTATTCTTCATGGGAGGGAACTCTTAGCGATGGGGCTTCGATGGCAAATTGGGAATGGTCGTGCGGCATCCATATTGTACTCTACTTGGGTTCCCCAAAATCAGTTTGAGCCTATTCGATATAACCCACTAATCTTGCCGCTAGGAGGGGATCCCCCAGTTTCGGAGCTTATTTGTCAAGGGGAAGGTCGCTGGTGTGACTCTAAGCTTAACCAATGGTTTGACCCTGCTACCTGTCGTAATATTAAGGCTATTCCTCTCCCGTGTGGGGATGTGGAGGATAGGCTAATCTGGCATGATACGGCAGATGGTGCTTTTTCGGTGAAATCTGCTTACCATCTGGCGGTCGCCTTGGATAGGCGCAGGGGTCGTTGGAGGGCTGGGGTAGACTGGATGGATCGTCGAAGCTGGATCCGCCTTTGGGAGGCTAACATCCCGCCGAAATTAAAGGTGTTTCTCTGACAGATTTTTCGTCGAATCCTGCCTACAACAGAGGCCTTGCGGGAGAGAAAGATTGGGGTCCATCCTCGCTGCCCGGTTTGTTGGGAAGAAGAAGAGACTATGGAACACCTCTTTTTGGATTGCCAGGTAGCCAGAACTCTTTGGGGTGCTGCGGGCCTAGAGCATATCGGGGAAGGATTGCCGCGTCATTCTTTTCCCTTGTTTCTTAAGAAGGTCATGACTCTCATCTAGTGCCCTGCTCTGTTCATGGCCATAGTAGCTGTCCTCTGGCGTATTTGGCGCTCGCGTAATTGGGTGGTCTTTGAAGGTAAGCAATATAAAGTGGACGCATTGATGCGCCAGTTCACGCAGTAGTATGAGGAATGGGTGAGCCTCCCGGTTGATAAATCAAGTGCGGCCCCTGCTGCTGCGGAGGCCCATCCGTCGAACCAGGAGGAGGTGCCGGGGGTTATCTGTGGTTGGGATGGGGCGGTTCGGAGGGGTTCGCATTCTGCAGGAGGGATGGTGCTGATGACTCCGAACCGAGATCTCATAATGGCCACTGGGTTCCATTTCCCCGTCATAGAAGATCCTCTGGTGGTGGAATTACTGGTCTTACAGGGAGCGATCCGCTGGTGCATTGATCATGGGTTCTCTAGTGTGCGTTTCGAGGGAGATGCCAAGGTTGTCATTGAGAAGCTCCAGCTGATGGATGTTAGAGATGACAGGATTGGAGCGATATTGAAGGAGGTGCTGCATTATTTGTCCTGCAATCAAGGGTTTTCTGTTCGGTTTGTAGGTCGGTGTGCCAATAGGGTAGCCCATTTAGTGGCTCGTAAGGCCCTCACTCTGTACCCGGCTATGCACCGTCACTTTGATTTTCAGACCTGGCTGATCTCCAGGATGTAACTATCTTTTTGATCTAATATATGATTACCTTTTGTAAAAAAAAAAAAGTTTAAATGTCAATTCGATTATTTTTTTAACGAGAATAATCAGGAGTTCTACTTTCTTGGCTAGAACAACAAGAGACTATTCGTCAATTGTAATTGCTTACCTTCTGTCTCTCTTTCTCGCGTTTAAATACAATCCAAACGGCTAAGACTTGAAAGTCTTAACAAAGTGGAACTACCCCCGACTACCTGTTTCCCTACTCTTTCTCCACGTATGGTGGGAATTCTTATTAGACACAAACACAACTAATAACTACTACTACTACTAAGTGCTAACAAACTGGAAATGACTCTTTCAACAAATAAAGCAAAACCCAAAGACTATTCCTATAATTAGGGGTGGCTATATGGTCCGGTCCGGTTAAATTGGCCCAAATTGATCCGGTCCAGTCCGGTCCCAATTCGCTCTTGATTTTATATTGAGTTTGTGGGGATTTGAGTGGCTTAAGACCTGAAAGGGTGAGGAGTTGGTAAAGTTTTGTACTAAGTGCAAAGGTTTGTGACCGTTTATGCAAATTACCCTTAAGTTTTGGGTGTTGAGCTCTCTTATCCGGTCTTTATCCAGTTTTTGATCCGGTCCCAAACGGTTTTTTACCTCATATCTAAGCCCAAAGATTGGATTGGATTGTTTACTATCCGGTCCCGGTCCGGATTCGGGTAAAACCAAAAAACCCGGACCAAATAGCCAGCCCTACCTATAATGGCAGCGACACATGGACTTTTCCAGAAATAGCACTGTTTAAAATTAAATTCCAAAAATAGCACTCAATCCCGAAAATTTTAAAAAATAGCACCATTTCTCGAAAACCACAGGGTGGGGCCGCGGTTTTTGACAAAAACCGCACGAGTAGGGGGTGGTTTTGCTGACCGCATGGGGCCGGAGCGGTTTGGGTGCAAATCGCACCCCCAGGGGTGGTTTGTAATAATTTTTTTTTCAAATAATCACCATCAGTGGTCTTGGCCTAACTGGTTCTGTTGTTTCTCTGTATGCAAGAGGTCCTTGGTTGAAAACACAATCATCCCATATTATCTTTTTATTTAGTAAAGATTAAAAAAAGCAACATGTTGGTTCGAACCTCATTGCCAGGCTGATGTTGCTTTTAAGATCGGAAACCTCATTACCGCTTGGCTCCTGGCTGTGGGCAAAATTGAAAGGCAGGTTGGAGAAGAATGGATTCATAAACTAAAGGGGCTCTGCTCCATAGACCCATGCCACAACGACTTGGCCATTGAGACAAAGAAGGGCCATTTACTTGTTTCTCAGTTTTGTGTTCGGCTGGGTTGTGGTTCCCGAGCTGCCGATTCCCTTTTTCCTGTACCTTTGTTTTTTTTGTCTTTGCCCTTCCTTTTAAACTCTCTTAAACTTTATTTAATTAATGAATTTCACCCTTACAAAAAAAAAAAAAAAAGATTAAAAAGCAACATGTTGGTTCGAATAGTGATAATATAAATAGTTAACTAAATTTAGCACAACATCTAGACCACCAAATAACAACTTTTTTGTTTAAACAATTACATATTGACAAAGTTTTAGTTAGGGCTGAAAATTTGTCTGTCTCGTCCCTGTCCCGTCCCTGCCCCTGTCTGACCCGTCCCTGAAGGGTCAAGATGTATAACCGTCCCGTTCCGTCCCTGTCTCCTTCTTGACCCTGTCTGACCCTCAAGGGTTGGGACGGGACGGGACGGGCCGGGTCAGTGGGTCGACCCTAATCAACACACTACTTTTTTATAAATTACGTTTTGGTACCCAAAATTATTTTTTCTTACAATTTAGTACCTAAATTTTATTTTTTTACAAATAAGTCCATAAATTTTGATGGTAAAATTATGTTTTGGTACCCAAATTTTTTTATTTTTACAAATTAGTACCTAAACTTTTAAAACTTTACAAAAAGGTCCAATGAAGTAGGAGATATTTGTTGTTGCTAAGGGTCGCAGGGTCAAAACGTGACCCGTCCCTAAGTTGTCCCGACCCGTCCCGACCCTTACAGGGTCAACAAATGACCCGTCCCTAATCTGTCTTTGTAGACAAACTGACCCGTCCCGACCCTTAGGGACGGGACGGGTCGGGACGGGTCAGTGGGTCTTCAGGGACAAGCTTTCACCCCTAGTTTTAGTCCTTAAATATTGTTATTTCTGAAAAAAATCGATAATGGTTGGGCTACACAATCTCAGTAGTGTGAATTGGCTGGGGCTCTTAAGCTAAACATCGGTTGGACCGAGTTGAGTGATTCCTGGGCTCATTAGAGGACACAACTTGTGACCGCAATCTAAACGAAAACACGATTTTTTATAATTTTCGGCGATCGACATAAAATAATGATACGATCGGCCAGCTTCCAAACCAAAACATTTTGATAATTAACCAAAGCTTGAAATATTGCCTTTATTCGGCTATTAGGACTTTCCAACACAAGCTTCAATATTGATCATCATCTATAAACCATTTTTCTCGGCTATTAGTTCCCGCCTCTTTGCCTTTTTAATAAACCAACAACCCTACTTAATTTTACCATTGAGCTGAATGCACCAGTTAAATTAACAAACATAAACATGGCGCAAAACCTTTTCCTCCTTTCTCTCTTGGTTTCCCTTTCCGTCGTCGCCACCCATGCCTCTGCCTTGGCCGACCAAGTGGTAAACTTCATCGCCATCAATACCACGCCGAAAACAGCCGGCGGTGCTATCTTCACATGCCACGTCGGCACCAACTACACCTCTCACGTAATGTCCAACGCCACGAGGTTCATGTGGGCGAGAGTTTTCCACGAGACAACCAACGGTAGGCGTAGAGACTTCGCCAACGTGACTTGTTAGAAATCGAACAAAAAAATTAGGGTTATCGATCTGGCCGAGCCGCGGACTAGGTCGCTCTTTTTAAGACGTTTGCAGCACTGCCTTCGTTGCGCACGACAGACTATCAGTCGGTCGCCTTCAGGATAAAACAACCACTCTAATTTTGTTGCTCATCGGTTTTGTGCGAAAACCGGAGCTCTATGAACTCACTCTCTCTTGTGTTTTTGCTCTTCTGGGGTGTCTTTAGAGGGTCTAGGGGACTGCTATTTATAAGAGCAGAAAACCTAGAATATTCCCTCTTTCTTTGGGAATAAGCCACATTTTAATTAGGAAGATAATTACTCCCATAATTAAAATGCATTATATTAAGATAATTAATCCTAATTATCTCCAGAATATTCCTTTCATTAATTATCCATCTTATATTCGTATCTAGAAAGAATACATGATAATTAATTCAATATAGTTTTCAAAGCTATTCATTCCCAACAATCCACACTTGAATATTTTTGAAACCATCTCTGTGCATCAACAGATCCAACAGATCGGGCATAAGCGGGTATCGCGAAGATTTTAACCTTAGCGTAGTGGTTACACTTCCGATTTCATAAGGGTGACTCATAGTCTTGAACCCTATCTCAGACAATGTAGCACACCAGATCTTTTCATTGAGTGATATTCTCTCATAGGCCGTGCGTTTATGGCCATGCACGTTATCCCGGTTTAGTGAACGCTCTAGGATCTTTGTGTCTCCTAGTTCCATAGGGAGCGGCACCACTCCCACATTCACATAGGTGAGTCTATCAGAAGTACCCCCAAAGTAAAGTATTTCACCCCACATAGGGTATATATCTCATTAAGAGTCGTTAACTCAACCTCCATTGCTTAGGGATTCATGCTTCACTACGCATGAACTTTTGGCATACTACTCATGACTTGTTATTACCCATTGAACCCATTTCTTGGGATCTCTAGTCTATTGGGTCGGGTTACCATCACTTGTAGTCCATGGTTCGGTAGGCATAGTCTCATACCTTCGTGGTATTTTGGACTTTTCTCTATAGATAATCCTTTCGTCAAAGGATCAGCCAATGTAGTCAAAAGTGAGTTTCCATGTGGAAATCTTTTGGTGATCTAGAAGCGTAAAATCGTAAGTTTTTAAGTTTTAAAGCGGAGTTTTTAACTACATAAGTTGTAAAAACTAAGATTTTGTGTAGATGCGTTTTAGTGACCTAGAAACGTTAAATCGTAAGTTTTTAAGTTTTAAAGCGCGATTTTGACTACATTGGGATCAACTAGATTCTGTTAGGATCTTACATGATCCACCCTCATTGCTCCTATCGTTAGGAGTTCTCTAACGGTACTGTGCTTACGACGAATTTGTCGTCTCTTTTCGTTCTAGAACCGAATCCCTTCTTTAGCAATAGTTGTGGTGCTATCACAATAAATCAACTACCGGAGGGATCGTTCTTTCCCATAAGGGAATCTCTAGTAATGACCCTCTCAATCAACTTTCCTCTTTACTAGCCATTGCTAGCTCTATCATTTATGATTTCTTAGTTGATTGAGCCAAGATCGTTTACTTCTTAGAATTCCAAGACACACACTTCCAGTGATGTTTAAACATGTCCACTGGATGCCTTGGAATCTTCTATAGGGTATTCTCGTCCGCATCAATATACCCTACAATTACAGTATGAAACTGTTCTCTTAAGGTGTCTCATGATCCCTTTCAATAGAATTTCAATGCTCATACTAGGACAATCAGTAAACTTGCCAAGTACCCTCACTATGTTGGGTCTCATGTTTGTCAGCTGCCTCTCGCAGACTGTCGTTGCTAGTAGTTATTACTTTCTTACACCGACTTTGGTGCTCTTTTAAAAATTATAGTAGCATCTTCAAACATTTTGGTAAGTGTACAACTTGTATTTCTTATAGTTCTTAAACAAACAGTTAGATTGATCTATAAAAAAAATCTCTTTCACTGTCCTAGTCATTTGGATCTCTAAGCATAACACTTGGATCCTTCTTATCAAGGTTCTCACTCAACACGATTTTCACATTTATTCGTGTCATGAGTCTTTGCAACAAAGATCAACATGTCTTTTATAGTGCAAGTGTCATTCTCCAGTTTGTAACAAATGCACTTGTCACTTTCATTCAAAAACCATGAGAGAGAACCTGATATTCATGCCACTATTTTGAGTCTATTTCAAATCCTATCATGATTTGTCTAACCATAGACTCCATAAGCATGTTCAAGAATAACAACCTCTTAGGTTGTCCCAAGTAGATTTCTTTATCTAAGTCACCATTCACAAAAGAAGTTTAACATCCATATGATGGTTGTTATTCTACAATATTGGTGAATAGATATCGAAGAAATCTATAATTTTTCCTCTTCTCCTAAAGCCTTAGCTACTAGGCGATCATTATACTCATAAACTAAACCATTATGTTTCAATTTTTCTTTTAGGAATCCATTTATTACCTTGGCTTCATTGCCAGGAGGTAATTCTCAAAGATGTCAAATCTTGTTCGGTTCCACCAATATATTACCCAAGGCTTTACAACCAAGAGGCAACTCTACAAGATTCTAAGTCTTACTAGACTCCACAAATTCCATTTCGTTAATAATGGATTCTGCCACGAATCTGCATATATGTTGAAGTTCAAACTTCAAGCAGACTTGTGGGATCTTTCCTAGGGTGTAAATAACAAATTCATAACCAAAATCCTTTAGTGATTTATGGTTCATTTGTCTCTTATGAGTTCATACTCAAATTCATACCCCCACTAGTTCCATTATTTCTAATAGCAGGCAAGATATCACCCCCACTATTTCTCTATTTAAATGGAATGACATTAATGGATTCTGCACGCCAATGAGTATTTCATTTCATAAGCGTACGTGTTTATTGATAGCACAATCAATAAACACTCTCATGCTCATCCTATATTGCACTGATTCTCAAACTCTTTTCCATTTGAAAAAGTCATTTCATAAATAACCTTTTACGTCAAAAGCATGTCAAAAGCATCACATCTTTAATTAGTGCAATCAATAATAATGTGATAAAGCATTTCACATTATTCTCATTCACCCATTTCAAAAGAATCAAATCCAAAGATTCTGATTCTCTAATCACATATTTAAGAGTCATTCTACTTTATCAGCATATGCATACTCTCATGACCATGACTAGAGGTGACAATTGGATCGGATTCGTGGATCCGTGGATTGGATTCGTGGATCCATGGATCAAATGGATTGGATCCAATGGATTGGTGGATTGATCCATGAATCCAAATAACATCCAAGGCTTGGACCAAAATGTAAATTTTGAAAAGTTTAGGTACTAAAATGTCATAATGAAAAATTTTAGGTACCAAAATGTAATTTTACAATGATATTTTCATATAAAATATAAATTTTAGGTACCAAAATGTAAAATATAAAAAATATAGGTATCAAATCGTAATTTGCCATTTGGATCCATGGATTGATCCATGAATCCACTAATCCAATTGGATTTGGATCAAATGGATTGGATTAGGTGGATAATTTGGTGGATGAATTGGATTGGATTCATGGATTTGGATCCTAATTGCCACCTCTAACCATGACCAATAGTGGAGCGAGCAATACTCTACAACACTTTCTTAATAGCATATGTCTTAGTATGCTTATAGGTTGAGCATGGCATTGGATCACAGACAAAAGATTTGTTTTGTGCACCCGTATCACGTATCAATCCATTTTCTTTTACAAAAACCTTTATTTTAATTCGCGGTTTCATGTACTGTCACAACAGGCCTATCGATTTAAGAACTATGATTGGAACTAGAGTGTCATAAGCTTTGTGATTGAGATTCCCTTAATGTAGCCTTCCTCGTGCTCCTATCCTCCTTCCGACGAAAAAAATTATGAACCGCTATTTCGTGCATTATTCTAATGCGCTTTTTTTTTTTTTTTACAAAAGATAATCCATTAGATCAAAAAATGATAGTTACATCCTGGAAGACAGCCAGACCTGAAAATCAAAGAAACGACATGTAGTTGGGTACAAAGACAAGGCTTTCCTAGCCACCAAATGGGCTACCCTATTGCTACTCCGACCTACAAACCGTACACAAAAACCAGAATGGACAGCTAAAAGATTTATAACTTCGTGAAGAATCACTCCCATCTGGCTATCACGAGCATCCGCCCTATTAATTTTATCAATAATGACTTTGGCGTCGCCTTCAAAAAGCACCTCTGCGAATCCCAAATTCAGGCACCACCTAATGGCCTCACGAAGCACCAATAACTCAACAACTGGAGGATTAGTAATATGAGGAATCTGAAATCCTGCCGCCAAGAACGGATCACCATTAGCATCGACCAACACCATCCCACCCGCCGAATGAGAACCGGACCTCGTCGCCCCATCCCACCTACAAGTGGCTTGCCTAGTCGAAACCAACGACTGAGGACCTTGCATAGGAGCATAACGCGTTTGCGGACACTCGACAGGTAGGCTAACCCATTCCTCAAACTGTTGATTAAATTGTCGCATCAAGGCCGGGATCCCAAACTGCTTGCCCTCAAAGACTACCCAGTTTCTAGATCGCCAAATCCTCCAAAGAACAGCCACAACTTTCATAAATAGAGGGGCCTGGTGCACTAAATTCATCAGTCTCTTGAGGAAAAAAGGAAATGTGTGTCGCGACAACCCTTGGCCCAGATATTCCAACCCTGATAAATCCCAAAGCGCACACGCCACTAGACAATCCAGAAACAAATGTTCCATGGTCTCAGACTCCGCCCAGCAGACCGGGCAACGAGGGAGAACCTCCACCCCTTTCTCCCGAAGAGCTTCAGTGATTGGGAGGATTCTATTAAAGATTTGCCAACAGAAGACCTTTAATTTAGGCGGGAGATTAGCCTCCCACAGGCGTATCCAGCTCTGTTTATCCATCCAACTTGCCAACTGGCGCCAACGACCATTACTTCTCTCAATTGAAACTGCTAAATGATAGGCAGATTTCACCGTGAACAATCCATCCGGTGTGGCATGCCAAATCAGTCTATCCTCTAAATTCTGCCGCGACAGGGGAATAGCTCTGATTGCACTACAAGTATCCGGATCAAACCACTGAGAAAGCTTCTCCTCCGCCCAGCACCCGCCCTCCGGGCTGATTACTTCAGACACAGGAGGGTCCCCCCCTACAGGCAGCACCCGGGGGTTAAACCGCATCGGCCAGGGATGAACCTGCGGAACCCAATTAGAGTGCAGGAGAGAAGCAGTTTGCCCATTTCCGATCTGCCAACGTAACCCCTTCTCCAGCAGCTGACGACCATAAAGGACACCTTGCCAGCCCCACGACGGCCGGGATCTAGCCGTAGCCGAAAGGAATGAGGAATTCGAAAAATATTTCCCTTTGTAAACCTGGGCTAACAAGGAATCCGGCTCAGTAAGGATACGCCATCCAATTTTAGCCAAGAGGGCCTGATTAAACTGTTCAAAATGGCGAAAGCCCATTCCCCCCTCATGTTTACTTCTGCACATGTTACGCCAAGAGATCCACCGAATTCTGGAGTGCCCATCCTCAACCCCCCACCAGAAGCGCGCCACATGCCTGTCAAGAAGACGACACAGGGAAAGCGGGAGCCTGAAACAGGACATGACATGAAGTGGCAACGCCAACGCTATTGATTTAATCAAAGTTTCCTTGGCCGCCCAAGAAAGCGTGCGCTGCTTCCACCCCTGCAGCCGTGCCAGTAATTTCTCCTCCAAATATCGAAAGGTAGCCATCTTGGAGCGAGCTATTAGGGTGGGCAGCCCTAAATACTTATCATGCACTCCGACCGCCCCAACCCCCAGAATCTGGGCTAGGAACTCTTGATCTGGCAAAGAAACGTTCTTACTAAAGCAAACCGCTGACTTCGCGAAGTTCACCCTCTGGCCACTGAGTTCCTCATATTCATTCAAGACTGTTATCAGGTTTTCACATTCCTGAAGAGTGCCACGAAGGAATAAGTAGGAGTCATCGGCAAAGAAAAGGTGAGAGATCCTGGGAGCCCGAGGAGCTACTTTAACCCCCTCCAGACGATTCTCAGAAATGGCTTGCCTAATCAGAGCCGCAAAACCCTCAGTGCAGATAACAAATAGCAAAGGGGAAAGGGGATCGCCTTGGCGGAGTCCTCTAGTCGGAGAGAAATAACCAGAGGGGTTCCCATTCATTAGAATAGAAAACGACGACGATCTGAGACATTCATGGATCCAGTCTCTCCAGGCAGAGCTGAACCCCATTTTATCCAAAACTGCAAGAAGAAAGGCCCACTCAACTCTATCATAGGCCTTTTCCATGTCAACCTTAAGAGCCATGTAGCCTTTCTTACCTCGAGTTTTGATTTTTAGGTAGTGCATCAACTCATGCCCGAGAAGAACATTATCAATGATCTGTCGTTCCCAAATGAAAGCATTTTGGCCCTCCGAAATGATCTGGGGAAGCATCGTAGCAAGTCTCCCTGCCATGATTTTAGTTATGATCTTATAGACAAACTGGCATAAGCTGATTGGGCGGAGCTGGCGCATAGTCTCCACATTATCCACTTTGGGAATCAATGTGAGCCAAGTGTGATTAAAGCTGCGGAGCATGCGGCCAGTCGCAAAGAACGAGCATACCGCCTCAGTAACAGAGTTGCCCACAATATCCCAAAAAGCTTTAAAGAACTTTCCAGTAAATCCATCAGATCCGGGAGCCTGCTTAGATCCCATAGAAAAGACTGTTTGGCGAACCTCAGCCGGGAGGACTTCAGCAGTCAACAGATCATTCATTTCAGGGGTAACACTACGAGTAATAGGCAGAGCAGCCACCCTTTCAGACATATTAAGGACCTGGTTTTCCGAGGTAAACAAAGTCTGATAGAATGTATCTGCCAGAGCAGCCTTCTCGCGTTCATCCGTGACCCACTCCCCCTCATCATTTCGTAGCCCAGCCACAAAGTTTTTCTTCCGCCGAACCCGAGTGACCGTGTGGAAATACGAAGTATTCTTATCTCCTCTCTTTAGCCACCTTACCCGGGATTTCTGTTGCCAGTAAATCTCCTTTGCTTCCCATTGTCTACTCAATTCGACCTCCAATCGCTGGATCTCTTCCCAATCAATTGGGAGAGTTGATTTAATTCTATCAATCTCGATTTGAAGAGTTTTGATGTTACGCAACGAGTTCGTCGTGCCAGCGCGGCTCCAGTCATAGAGCAGGTGGCGAAGCTTCTTAAGGCGCTCCCAGAGGCAAAACATGGGAGTACCCTACACCTCTTCTTGCCAAACATAACTGACCATCGCTCTGACCTCGGGATTATCCGCCCAACGGGCATCAATCGGGAACAGGGGACGACTGGCTCTGGCATAGACCTTGTCCGATAGAATCAAAGCACGATGATCTGATCCTTGATCCGTAAAATGTTTAAGAATAGTATCAGGGAAGAGGTCAATCCAAGACTGTGAGCACAAGGCCCTGTCTAATCTCGCACGAATGCACGCAGGGCCCATCCGCTTATTAGTCTAGGTAAAAGGTCACCCTGGTAGCCAGGGTCATGAAGCCCTAAATCTTGAATAAAATCACGAAGACTAATAGCTTGGGCGGCATTCCAAGGAAGACCACCATCCTTCTCACTCTCATGAAGAGTCGTATTAAAATTCCCAATAACAACGTAAGGGAGCTGAATATTAGTGCACATATCACGGAGCTGAATCAGCTGGGAAGCTCGAATTGCAAGATTGCAACTAATGTAGACAAACACCACCACATAAGAAACATTTATTTCACTAACTTGAACAAAAATACAGAAATTGGAATGAAATAACACCGAGGCGTCAACCCCGGGGGACGAAGCCGCTACTAACCCACCAGATGCATCAATCGCATCAGCGAAAAAACAACGAGAATAAGTAAAACCTAAACCCCGCATACGACGGGAAACTACTCTCCGGCTCGATCGTGTCTCCGAAAAGAACACAAGGTCCGGTTTATTGGAATGCAGTAAACCAACAGCAGATTGGAATGTGAGGGATGGTCCAATTCCCCTCACATTCCAGGCGAGAAGCCTCATTTATCCGGCTGGGGCCATTCACGGCTGGCCTCTCCACCGATTCAGGTTCCATCATTTCCTCCACGAACTGTTTCTTGGGGGGGTAGGGATCTCCGCAATAGCCCCCTCCATCTCGTCAATATGACGTTTTTTGTTCCCCAACCCAGGGTCTGCCAGATTGGACCCATACTCATTGAACTCCAGGTTCTTCACACCAGTGATCTCGCCTTGCCCTGCATCATTTGCGCCCAGAGTGCCCATAGGTTGAACCAGGCCAGGGTCCATAACTGTATCGGCCATGGAAAGACCATTTTCAAACGCCTCCAAAACTTGGCGCACTCGACTCGGTTGATGCAGCCGCTTGAATTTTCTTGGTAACGTTGGCTCACGTCGACGAATCTCGAAAGCCATCGCATCGCCCTCCACTGACTCCACCTCCGAATCAGCTAGAGGAGGGACGGCCGCTTGGGCTTTCGGCCCATGAGTTGCCTCCATACATGGGTCCAACCCCCCCCCCCCACAACGACATCCTCCGCTGCACCATCAGCCCGCTCGTCCTGGGCCAGGCCCAGGGTTTTTACTTTGTTCTTCACGCCTCTATTCTTTTCCAACGGGCCGCCCTTTGCTACGCCAGCCCTCTTCCTAGCGCCAGTCTTTTTCTTCGGAGAAGGATCTCCTTTTACCAGGCCACTTCTCCTCTTAGAGGAAACATCGGGCAGGGTAGCAGAAACCACAGCTGGTCGAACAGATTGTGGCTCCGGGACAGCGTGCACCACAAATTCCTCCTCCGATTCCTCTTCCAGGAGGAGCCGGTGGCGGTAGGTAATATTATGATCCTCCGTATGCACCTCCTGCCGGCCCGCCTGTTTCTTCTCTCCCTGCTGCACGAGGTCCGGCTCAGTCTCCTCCCTCACCACCCTCGATTCCCGGACCATCAGGTGCTTCTTCCCCAAGACCCGAGCAGGCCGAGGGCCATTAGCACCGCGGCTATGCATCCCCGCAGGATCTGCAGCCGGGATCCTTTGCTGCCCACGGCGGACGTGATTGCCGAGGGAAATTTTGGGGCCTTTCGATACTGAAATCCGGAAGTGCCCTTTCTCCCGCTGCGATTGCGGTTCCACCGACTGGAAGGGATTTCGCGAAGTACCCATCCACAGCGGGCTTTCCTCCACAACGACTTGCTTCGCATTAGCACCCTCCCGCTTGGGCTCAAGAGACACCCGAGTTTCAGCCACCGGGTTAGCCCTCGTATTTTTATTGATCCAAACCGAGTTAGGTTGATTCGGAGCATACTGATCCTCCTCACCCTCCTCCCGCAGCTTCATCCCCATTTTCTTTGTCGTCATGTGATTGCCAAATCGCTCCTTCCTTGAAGGAGGGTCAAACGAGCAGTCTGGACGTGAATGCCCAAGGAGGCCGCAATGGTAGCAAAAAGTTGGGAGGAATTCGTATTTGAAACGAATCCATAACTCCCCGGTTTCCTCATTCGACGCCAGCACCTGGGAACGAAGAGGCTTGGAGAAGTCCAAAACAGCCTTCACCTTCACAAACTTGCGCCTCGAGTCCGTGCAAATATAGACTCCAGTTTCCAAGACCCGCCCAAGAGTAGCGCTCGCAATTTTGCGCTCGCAATTTTGCGCCCGAACTGTTGCGTGCAGCATACGTCTTGTACGTCCCAAAGCTGAACTCGGAACGGGACAAGAGCAAGCTCATCGAAGGTCCGCCTCGTGATGGTAGGGGTCCAAGCACATAGATGAAGCACCCTGTCATCCACCACCCACGGGGTCCTTTGGAGAACCCAATTCCGCGCCGTTTGGTTTGGGAATACGAACTCGAAAAATCCGTGAGCAGCCTGGCGAACAATAACACGACCCCGGGCTTGCCATGGAGTGTTGATCGAGGCTCGCAGCTCCGTGAGGGTTACATTATGGTCTGTGAACAGGCGGCCCAGGAGCATTTTGGAACGTCGGGCTCGGTCGGTCTGGACCTCCTCAAGGGAGAAGGCCACAACTTGATCACTGGCAGCCTGGATCATGGTGGGAAGCTGCAAAGCCAATAAACTGTCAGGACTGTCAGGAGGGGAGCAGTCGGAGGATTGAACCTCTTTAACAGACCTCAGTACGGTGGGAATAGGGGGTGAAAGACTGTATAGTGGGAAGAAACCCTTATGAACTTTTATAGAACTTAAGGAAGGAAGGGAGACCCACGTACCAGGTAGGTGCCTAGGTAGCTGAGATGCCAAACTTGATTGAGTCTCCAGAGATCCCCCACTATCGTTACTTCGTATATTGGGAGCTGGGAGAGAGTCACAAGTTAAATAGGCCGGAGAACCGCGTTTGTTCATCGGTTTGGGGAGTCCTACCGGGGGTGGGTCTATGAAACAATCCTTATCCAAAAATAATATATGGAAAAGATCCCTTTGGCGGGAGATACGCGGAGATATGGAATCATCCGCTTTCTGAGAGATCCGGGGTTGGTTAAAAACCCCACTAGCAGTAACGCACGCCGGGAGGCCGTTCCCGGCCGGAGCAATGCGGGTCAAACCCCCTTGCCGAACTAGGGAAATTTTGCCGGCCGCAACACTTCCAGGCTGTTGTGTGGACGTTCTCACACCATTTTGGGACCGAGGATCCGTCGCACTACAGTGACGCCTACTGTCACTATTCTGATCGGGACACCTCGTCCCAGTCTCTGTAACTTCCATAGTCAGGGTTTGGTTCAAAACCCCCTGATCAGATTTGCCGCTTACGTCGACCGCCGGACGGCAGCAACCGGACGGCTGATGGATGGATGCCCTCGCCCCATGTCGTGGGCTAGGATCCGTCGCACTAACTGGGTCAACATCTCCATTCTTAATATTGGGATCACCCGTCCCTTCCTCTTCTACCTCCAGTTCACTCGGAGTAGGAAGGAGAAACCTCCATCCCGGACGACCAGCGAGCCGACCACGTTTGGGCAAACGGTCGGTCAAACTGCAATCCAAGATCGGGGACGAGGCCACTTTGCGCTTCCGGCTTCTGTTATTAGTACTCGGGATATAGCGCGCCTCATCGCCCTTCTGACTCCGTCGATAGAGCAAGCTCAATTTGGTGGCCTTTATAGGTTTTCCACCACGAGCACCTTGAGATCCTCGAAAATCCGAGGTTTGCTGGTTGTTGATTGAGGCCTCCAGCACCGCGACCAAGAAGCTGAGAATAGTCTGCCCTGCTGATCGGCATATCCTGCCAATAGGAAGAAGGACGCAACTCGTCCAAACGCCAAGGAGAAAGGACAGAGCATCTGCCAATTTTTTTTTTGAAAACGATAATCTTCTATTCTAATGCGCTTCTCAAATAGTTGCAAGGAAAAAAACCAAGATTGGAAGACAAGAGTGAGCTAAAAGATGAAAGAAAAAACTAAGTAAAAGAAATTTTTGATATTCATAATATTTTTTTTTTCACTTCTCACCCATTGTCCAATGATAATGGGCCTCCGACATTTTTGTAATCACATCGGCTCGCTACAAAATTAGTATATATAAAGTTGAGGCACTGTTGCGTAAAGTATCAATTGATACCCCAAATTTAATTAAATTACAACTTAGTTACTGTAATGTACATTTTACATTTTGATATCCCAAATTTAATTTTAATTTAAAATTATAGAACAATTATGTTTTGATATCTAAATTTATGAGATTTTCGTACTTACATTTTTTTTACTTTTACACATATTGGTCCAATGTTTCGATTTCATTTGAATCCATGAATCCAATCCACCATAACATAAAAGTATAATTTAGTTTGTACCATACAAGATGTTGTATCACTCAAAAGTGAAACATTATAAAAATATGATAAAAGAGAGACGATTCTAAAATATTGCAAGAGCGAATTTATAAATTCATTTAGTATATTTACGGGATACTAAACACACTTCTACTAACTACAAGTAACAAAATATGTGATATCTACATAAGTAAGTGTAAATAAATTGCTACGGTAGAAAGGGTCGACTCTTACATTGACGACCAACTAAAAGAATTGGTCAAAACCTTTTCATCATCTACGTCCCTTTTATTTCTTTCTTTGCTTTCTTCGTCTAACTCTAATTAGTATACTATTTTTATGTATTCTAATCACAAGTATGAACGAGTTCATACACGACTGGACAACAGTCTACAGAATTAATAATTGAACATGAACCACTAACTTTTTCAGCTCAATGTTGAGTCCAATTAAAAAAATTATATATGGTTATTACTTATTAGAAAGTCGTCATTTTCTACTATGGGATTTGAAGGCATAAAATTTTAAGCGAGTTCCAGTTTGAACTCCTTTTGCTTCTCTCTAGAGTTTTTCTTTTCCACCCGGGCTGGAATTTTCAACAATTATACATGGAATTTTCAACAGTTATACATATCAAATATTTTTTTCTATTTTCTATAAAAAAAATAAATAATTATCATCTTAAATACATCACCATAAAAGGAAATAAGCCTCAACTATGTAAATTACAATTGGGTACCTAAATTTAATAGATCTTTAGATTATAACCTAAATTTATTTTTTGACATATAAGTCCTCAAAATATTTATGAAAAATTACAGTTTAATACCTAAATTTCTTTTGTATTACATTTTAGTACCTTAACTATTGAAGTTCTATTAATATGTATATTTTTTGTATGTGTAATTAAAACACCCTCGAATAAATCGGTATTCATACCCAACTCATACACATCTTTAGATTGTGAAAGTAAATATCCATACTCTATCCAAATCCATCTACAAACTTTCAAACTCATATATACGTCACACGTACCCTACCTATAATCAATGAGTCTACTTGGGTTTAGGTAAATATCATTTATTAGCCAAAATATTTAAATTTTTTAAATTTGATGTTGACCACCATATATCTATTCTCGGTCAATATCATATTGTCAATTCAATATTACTAACAAAACTGCCAACAAAAAATTAATTTTAGACTAATAATACTCCCAAAACAGCATAACGTGTCACATAATACATGCTAATAGGCCATCTCCGTCCCGCGACAAGTCGCGGCATCGCCACCTAATATATAATTAAAGACCATTATTCGCAAAGCATACACAACAATTATATCAACTAATAATCAAACGACCCAATGCCTTCAAACAAGTACTTTATCCTTCTTTCGCACATATAGCAGTAAATGTATTTGCTAGAGTGACTGGAGTGCTCACCTGAGGAGACCTAAATTTTGCCCTATTCACAACAGGGGTAATACTAATCCTATTTGGTGAAAAAGACTTTGCACATACCTCAACAGTCAATACAGATTTTCGCTGCCCCAACTTTGCTACCGAATATCGTTGGCCTGACCATATATAATGGCTTGCCAATTAGACTTGCAACCCTTCCCAAGCCTTCCTTTGATGACAACTCCGCCGGAAGTCCAGAAAATTTCACCCAGACTGTAACAGCAGAATTGTCGATATCAATCGCGCGCTTGTATATATGTCTGGCACCCATCGTCGCAAATACACTAGATTACCTTGTAGCGCAAGACCTACCTTTGATGTTTGTATATTTGATACAAGGACAGTTGAGACATTAATTTCAAGGATTAAAAGGAATAGCCCAACTATTTAGAAAAATGGTTGTGTCAAGATAGCATTGAGTGTTTCCATTGGTGTTTGAACTTATGAAATTAGCGTTGTTGCTATCCGTCACCACTACAAGTGTGTTGAAGATAGAAGTTGGAGGATCAAACCAGAATTAGTCAAGTCATAGTCGTTGCGTTTGAAATAAGTGGAGTAACATCTCTTGGTGCAGCGTCGTATTGAGTCTAGTTGTTTGTTAGTGTTGAGTCGTGTCCATTTACTTAGCAGTCAAGTTAGCAGAGTTGTTCAGGTTAGTTGGTGTAGTTGCTGAAAATCAGGAAAATGGATAGTGGGATAGTGATAGCAGTCGTGTGAGTTTGTTAGGGAGTCTCTAGCTTTGTATTTAAACCTTTGATTATCAATAAAATTGCCGTCAGTTTGCCCCAAATCTGTTAACAAAGTGGTATAAGAGCATTGGCTTACTGTAACCAGTTTTTATGTGAGTTTGAGCAAATCATTTCTGAGTGATTGGGACGGGAAACATGAGTGTTAGTGGGCTATCAAGGGTGAGTGAAACACGAGGGTTGGTGAGGAGCAAAAATGGGTGAGAATGCGAGTTTTGCTCAGGTGTGAATACCTCGTTTCGATGGAGATTATGATCATTGGAGCTTGCTTATGGAGAACCTGCTGCCTTCCAAGGAAGACTGGGGAGTAGTCTCAGATGGGTTTCGAGAGGCTGCAGCTGTTGTGACTTTGACAGATGCTCAGTCAATGGAATTGGAGGATCTTAAGCTAAAGGATCTCAAAGCCAAGAACTATCTATTTAGTTCAATTGACAAGATGATCCTGAAAACCATAACTCAGAAGGAAACAACAAAGGAGTTGTGGGATTTAATGAAGTTGAAATTCCAGGGAAATGAAAGAGTGAAAAGGGCTCAGCTGCAAACCTTAAGAAGGAACTTTGAAGTTCTTGAAATGAAGATTGGGGAGAGTGTCAATGACTATTTTGGAAGAGTCATGGTCATAGCAAATGCTATGAGGAACTGTGGGGAAGAAGTCACTGATGTGAAGGTGGTGGAGAAGATTCTGAGGACACTCACAGAGAAGTTCAACTATATTGTGTGTTCCATAGAGGAATCCAAGGATATAGATACTCTTACTGTAGATACCTTGCAGAGTTCACTTCTGGTTCATGAACAGAAATTTCTGAAGAAGACTGATGTTGATTATCATGCGTTGAAGGTTGCTTATGATTTTGGAGGAAGGGGTGGAAGAGGTAGAGGTACCTATCGAGGTAGAGGTCGTGGTAGAGGTGGAAGAGGCCTAAATCGAGAGACTGTGGAATGTTTCTACTATCATAAGCTAGGTCATTTCAAATATGAATGCCCTGAGCTGTATGGTCAGCAGACACATCTCACAGCAGTGGAACAAGGCTCTAACTACCCTGACATGAAGGAAGAAATGCTGCTGATGGCTTACACAGAAGAAGAGGTAGAAGAGGATAGCCTGGAAGTCAACATGGGACTATTAGATGCAACTCAACCCATTGCACATCAAGCTTCAACTGAAGGCTACTGGTTTCTCGATTCAGGTTGCAGTAATCACATGACGGGTAACAATTAGTGGTTTACTAAGCTTGATCCTACTTTCAATTGCACTGTGAAGTTGGGAAATGGAACTAGACTTGCTGTAAAAGGAAAAGGAACCATTCAGTTGGAAATAGAGCAGCTATCACTTAAGGTGCATGAAGTATTTTATGTTCCAGGTTTGAAATCAAACCTAGTCAGTATAGGGCAAATGCAGGAAAAGAGGGTGAGCTTTCTTATCAAGGAAGGTGTTTGCAAGCTGTTTCATGAGGATAAGGGGCTCATTCTCCAAACAGCTATGAAGTCAAATAGGCTGTTTGTTCTGCACTGCAAGCCTCCTACTGTCACAGACAGCAAGTGCCTTCTAACCACAAAGGATGAGGAGGAGGTTTTAAACCTGTGGCATAAGAGGTTTGGTCACCTGAATTACCAAGGCTTACTGGGACTACAGAAGAAGAAAATGGTGGAAGGGTTACCTGCTCTGAGAGGGAAACCTGGAGTATGTTCTACCTGCTTGATTGGCAAGCATCATCGAGCTGCATTTCCCAAGCAGAGTCAGTGGCAGACAACAAAGAGCCTGGAGATAGTGCATGCTGATCTGTGTGGTCCTATTACCCCAACCTCCAGCAGTGGAAAAAGGTATATCTTCACCTTGATCGATGATTTCAGTCACAAGTTGTGGGTTTATTTCCTATCTGTTAAGTCTGAAGCATTCAGTGTGTTCAAGAACTTTAAAGCAAAAGTAGAGAAAGAAGCAAATACTCCAGTTATGTGCTTAAGAACAGATAGAGGTGGTGAATTCATGTTAACTGAGTTTAGAGAATACTGTGATGAGTCTGGAATTAGAAGACAGCTGACTGTGGCTTTGACTCCCCAGCAAAATGGGGTGGCAGAAAGGAAGAATATGACAATTCTTAACATGGTCAGGTGCATGCTGGAGGATACCAAGGTTCCTGCTAGGTTCTGGCCTGAGGCTGTTGCTTGGACAACTCATATTCTGAATAGATGTCCAACAGCAGCCAACCAAGGAAAGACACCTTAGGAGCTTTGGAATGGTTTTCCCCCTTCAGTAGAGCATTTCAAGGTGTTTGGGTGCACAACCTATGTGCACATACCTGATCAGCACAGGAAAAAACTAGATGATAAGAGCCACAAATGTGTATTCTTTGGAATCTCTTCTGAATCCAAAGGATACAGGCTCTATGATCAAGTTGCTAAGAAGATCATTGTAAGCAGAGACGTGGTATTTGATGAGCAGCATGCTGGATGGTCTTGGAACTTAGATATCACCCATGTCCTAAATAGAATCATGTGGGAAGGAAGTGATAATGAGCTATGGGAGTCAGACTCTGAAGATCAGACAGAGACAGCAGAAACTGGAACTGCCAGTTTCACTAGAGCATCTCCTTGTGAGGACAGCTCTCATCAGGCCAGCTCTACAAGTCAGACAAGTCAATCTGAAGAAGAAGAGGAGGAGGAAGCTGAACCTGATGCACTTGGACTGCCTCATGGAGAATTGACCCCTAGGGTTTCTAAACTTCCTGCACATTTCGATGGTTTTGAGATGGGATGTGTAGTTGAGTGGGCTGTTATGATAGCTATCTTAGAAGATCCATAGACTTTTGAGGAAGCAGTACAAGAGGAGAAGTGGAGGATAGCCATGAATCAGGAAATGGGTTCAATAGAGAAGAACAATACATGGGAATTAACCACATTACCACCTGGAGTTATTCCTATTGGGTTGAAGTGGGTTTACAAGACCAAACTGAATGAAGCAGGAAGAGTGGAAAAGAAAAGGCAAGACTCGTAGTGAAGGGCTATGCACAGCAACATGGGATAGATTATAATGAGGTGTTTCACCTGTGGCAAGGTGGGATACAATCAGATCATTTCTGGCATTGGATGCTTTTCATGGTTTCACAACCTATCACTTAGACGTTAAGAGTGCTTTTCTCCATGGCACCTTAACTGAGGATGTTTATGTCACTCATCCCGAAGGATATGTGATTCCAGGAAAGGAGGACAAGGTTTACAAACTGAAGAAGGCACTTTATGGTTTAAAACAGGCTCCTAGAGCCTGGTACAGCAGAATAGAAGGTTACTTTGAACAAGCTGGTTTTGAGAAGTGTTCATATGAACACACCCTATTCGTCAAAAGAAGAGGATCAAATATTCTGCTGGTAAGCCTTTATGTTGATGATATCATGTATGCAAGTAGCAGTGCCTCTATGATCGAAGAATTCAAAACCTCTATGCAGACTGAGTTTGAAATGTCAGACTTAGGCAAAATGAGGTACTTTCTAGGCGTTGAGATAATTCAGAGTGAAGGAGGAATTTTTCTGTGCCAGCAGAAATATGCGAGAGAAGTTCTCACCAGATTCAAGCTGCTGGAGTGTAATTTTGTCTGATAGGGTATATTAGCAATTCCTAGGGCAAAGCCTTAGCTAAGAACACAAGGAAGGAAAGAAGACCAAAGAGCAAAAAAGACAAGGCTGGGAGACAAGAGACAAGGCCAGGCACCTGACATCAGCAAGGACAAGGGGCAGGGGGACACCCTCTGTCAAAAAGGACTATGTACAGTGTCAGAAGGTCTGAGGCGCCCGACCACAGCATTTATGGCTTGGCAGGCGCCCCGACCACTACCTAACCCCCAAATGTGTATAAATAGGAGTTCTCTCCTCATAAATGGCAATCTATCTACTCTTACTCTAACTTCTCTCTATTTTCTCTCTCTATATACTTCTTCTCTTTTTCTACTTCTGACGAGTCGGGGCGCCTACCCCCTCAAAGTCGTGGCTGACGTCCCAAACCCCTTGGACCTGAGTGACGCCCAGTCGCCCGGGCTCAAACAATTGGCGCCCAAAGTACGCAAGCCAGAAGAAGCAAACGCTGACGGTTCGTGCACTTGTCAATCTTAAGAAAAGAAAGGGAGAGAGCCTCAGGCACTTCATGGGACGATGGTGGAAGGTTGCATCCGATGTCAAAGACCTAACCCCTCCACTTATGCGCACCAACCTAATGGATGCAAGCACTAACGAAGAGCTGAGGCGCTCTCTAGCCAAAAGAGAGATACGACAGGTAGCTGAACTGGAAGAAAAGATTCAGAAGGCAATTCTCATGGAGGAGGCGCTAGGGGCAAAGGAGGAGGAATAGGGAGGTAGCTCCAGGCGCCCAGGTCAGAGTGGGAGGGGCGAGGCGCCTAGGACCAGAAGGCGGATTCCAGATCGACGAGATGACGTCCTGCGTCCCAATGTCTGGGTAAGAAGAGACGTTCTTGCAAATTCACAAGAGCCTCGCCGCGTCCGCACCAACCGCGAGAACGTGAATCAATCTCGTGGGTAGGCCAACATGTACTGCGAGTACCACAACTCGCGCACCCACAACACCGTTGACTGCCACTACTTCAAAATGGCACTCAAGATAAACTCTGATCGAGGAGGAGTAAGGGAAATGATCCAGAAAGCAGATCAGGGAAACCAATCCCCGCGGGAACGAAGTCGCTCCCCAGCCGCAAGGCCACCGGTACAGGAGCGCCTGGGCCCTAACCCGAACGTCAAGGAGATAAGAACCATCACGGGAGGGGAGCCTAGCCGAAAGAAGAAGCGCAAGGGACAAGCAAGTGACACGTGGTGTATGAAGATCGCAAAACAAGAAGGTCCCAACTTGTCATTTACATCGCAAGACTACCCTTCGGAGGGCCCATCTGAAAGCCCTCTTGTCATCAACATACAAGTAGAAGGGTGCAAGGTGTTCAGAGTGCTAGTAGATAGTGGGAGTTCTGCTGACATACTCTTCTATTCCTGTTGGCGCAAAATGCAGACACCCCCTGAGGTTATGCAAGCCTCAGAGGCCCAACTTGTTGGCTTCTCCGGAGCAAAAGTGAAGGTGCTAGGAACTGCGCGCTTAAAGGTCAAGGTAGGAGACGAGGAGCCAAGTGTCACACACCCGGTGGACTTCCACATTGCCGATTGCCCGTCTGCATATAATGCCATTCTAGGAAGGCCCTTCCTAGCTCGGTTCGGAGCTGTAGCCTCAACCTGTCATCAAGCAATGAAGTTCCAAACACCCCAGGGAATGGGGATAGCCAGGGGAGATGCGAAGGCAGCAAAGGCGTGCTATGCGGCAACCATTCACAAGCCAAAAATACACACGATTGATGCCAGACCAACAAAGGTACCGCGCCCAGGAGCAGTTGATTCAGAGATAGAGCTACCATTAGACCCTACTCCAGTAATGAGGGGATACACGGGAAAGAGTCCTGCAGCCTTTCAACTCCGCCCTTGGGAGGAGAGAATGAAAGTGTATTCCACGGGTATTCGACGGGTTGTTAGCCCATCTACCAGAACACATGCGTCTCCCGATGATCAACCTGTTAAGGGAGTACTCATATTTATTTGCTTGGAGCCCCGAAGACATGCCAAGCGTCTCTAGGGACCTTATGGAACATAAGCTCTCCGTGAAACCAGAAAGCGTGCCAGTATAGCAAAAAAGGAGGGGAGCATCGTTGGCAAGAAGAGTGGCCATGATGGAAGAAGTACAGAAGCTACTTAAGGTAGGGTTCATTCGAGAGGTGCAATATCCAAAGTGGTTGGCGAACACAGTGTTAGTCAAGAAACACAACGGGACATGGAGAATGTGTATTGACTTCACCTCACTAAACAAAGCATGTCCGAAGGACCCATACCCACTACCAAGGATTGACCAGCTGTTCGATGCCACCTCCAATCACGAGATGTTAAGCTTTCTCGACATGTTTTCAGGATACCATCAAATCCCTCTCAGCGAAGAGGATCAAGAGAAAACGGCTTTCATGACCCCGTACTGGAACTATTGCTATGTGGTGATGCCGTTGGGTTTGAAAAACGCAGGTGCCACCTATCAGAGGATGGTGGAAAAAGTCTTTGGAGAACAGATAGGACGAAATGGGGAGGCATACGTAGACGATGTGTTAATCAAAAGTAAGAAAGAGGGTGACCACCTGAGCGACCTAAGGGAGATGTTTGAGAACTTGAGGCGTCACAATCTGAAGCTTAACCCCCTCAAGTGTGTATTCGGGGCAGGTGCGGGGCAATTCTTAGGCTTCATGATCACTCGCCGTGGCATCGAGGCTAATCCAAAACAGATAAAGGCAATTGCCGAACTAAAGTCGCCAAGAACAGTAAAGGAGGTTCAGGCATTGGCAGGTAAACTCGCCGCGCTCAACAGATTCATTCCCAGGTCAGCGGATAGGTGCGCCCCGCTCTTCAATTCTCTAAAGAAGAAATCCAGGTTCAAGTGGACGGAAGAATGTGAGAAAGCGTTCGAAGAGATGAAGACTCTGCTGGTGAATCCCCCCATCCTCGTAGCTCCAAAAAGGGAGAACGTTTGTTCCTTTACATAGCCATATCACACGTGGCTATCAGTGCGGTGCTTGTTAGGCGTCACCTTGAAAATCTTGCAGATCAGCCGGTATACAACATCAGTAAGACGCTCTTCCAACCGAAAGGAGGTACCCAGCCATCGAGAAGGCAGCCCTAGCATTGGTAACTGTCGCCCAAAAACTGAGACCCTATTTTCAAGGACACGCGGTCACTGTACTGACTAACCTACCAATGAAAAGAATTCTTCATAGCACAAGTGCTTTGGGGCGTCTAACTAAATGGGCAGTCCCTATTTTCAAGGACACGCGGTCACTGTACTGACTAACCTACCAATGAAAAGAATTCTTCATAGCACAAGTGCTTTGGGGCGCCTAACTAAATGGGTAGTTGAGCTAAGTGAGTTTGATATCTAGTATGCGCCTCGCCCTTCAATTAAAGCCCAAGTCCTAGCAGATTTTGTAGCAGAAGGAACGATCAAACCTACAAGAACCGATGAAGGAAGGTGGAAGCTGTTTGTCGATGGTGCGGCAAGTAAGACAGGGGCAGGCGCTGTCATAGTCTTGGAAACGCCAGGAGGTGTTACACACGAAGTGGCTTTACGATTCTGAACACTTAAAACCAACAATGCGGCCGAATACGAGGCACTGATCAACGACATGCGCATCGCGGAGGAGCTAGGGGCAAGGCGCCTGGACGTCTTCTCCGATTCCGCATTGGTGGTTCGACAGGTGCTGGAAGAATTTGAAATCAAGGAAGATTGTTTGCTGCACTATGTGGAAGAAGCGAAGAAAAGGCGCAGGGTTTCGAAGATTGGAAGCTCTCTCATATAGCACGAGGTGACAACGCGCACGCAGATGCGCTTTCCAAATTAGCCACAGCTGTTGACTTTGAAGAGGAACGACATGTAATTGTCGAAAAAGAAAGCCCAAGCTCCCCGGGAATAGGGGTAAACAATGTTAACATCAGTCAAGAGAAGTAGGACTGGAGGGTGCCAATCGTTGAATACCTCATGAATGGTACCATTCCAACAGATCCAAAAGAGGCCACAGGAGTAAGAAGGCGGGCGGCGCGTTGCACCATTATTGGCTCGGAGCTACACCGACGGTCGTTCGAAGGAGTATATCTCAGGTGCTTGGGAAGAGCAGAGGCGAAGTGGGCGCTCCGCGCGATTCATGAAGTCGTATGTGGGGGACATGGGGGGCCGAGGAGTTTGGAAAGAACGCTCAAGTTGCAAGGGTACTACTGGCCAACAATGAGAAATGATGCAAAACAATTCGCTATGGCATGTCACGCATGCCAAACCCATGCCAAGGAGCACCACCTCCCAGCCACTGCAATGCATGGGAACATCAGTCCCTGGCTCTTTGCCCAATGGGGAATGGATCTAGTTGGGCCTTTCCCAAAGCATCGGGAAAGAGGAAATACCTTATAGTGGCAGTGGACTACTTCACGAAGTGGATTGAGGCTGAGCCATTGGCCCCTATTACAGCAAAGCAAGTCAAAAAATTTGTCTTCAACAACATACTCGCACGATTTGGCATTCCAAACTCGATCGTCACTGATCATGGGAAACAGTTTGACTGTGCCTCCTTCACAGACTTTTGTCAAGGTTACAGCATCCAGCTCAAGCTCTCATCAGTAGCATACCCAGAAGCAAATGGGCAGGCGGAGGCGGCAAACAAAACCATACTTCAAGGACTGAAGAAGCGTCTCCATGAGCAGAAAGGAAATTGGGTAGAGGAGCTCCCTCATGTACTATGGGCGCTGCGCACCACCCCAAAAAGCTCTACAGGCGAGACCCCATTCGCCCTAACCTTTTGTGCAGAAGCGGTGACCCCCACGAAAGTTGCGTTGCCCACCTTGCGTGTTCAATGTTTCGACGAAGGGAACAACGTCAGCATGGCTCACGAACTAGACATGCTAGATGAGAAAAGAGTCCAGGCGCTTCGGAAGTTGGTTGAGGATAAGGAGCAGTTGGCAAAATACTACAATTCAAAGCTGAAACCTCACCACATTGAAGAAGGAGACCTTGTCCTGAGGAAGGTATTCCGCCCCAACCCGAATCACAGAAAGCTGGCTGGTAAGTGGGAGGGACCTTTTGTCGTAAGGGAGGTGATAGGACCGAGCACTTTCAAGCTCGCCACCATGGAGGCGGAACGTGTTAGCAAGACTTGGAACGCAAGGCATCTGAGGAAGTACATGTGCGAACAAGAGGCACAGGAGTAGTCGAAAGATGGACATTTTGTAGGGAGGAGGGGCGTTCTCAGGAAGGCGTAGCCCGAAGATACCCTAAGGAGGATCAAAGTGTGTTCAGTTTTTTCTTGATTTACTTCAAATCAAACCAAAGGTAGACATTTTTGTAGGGGGGAGGGGCGCCCTTAAAGAAGCGTAACCCGGAGACACCCTAAGAGAGGCAAAAGCGTGATAGGAGTCCTTTTATTCAGTTTAGATTGGTAATGGTAGAAATTTACGGGAAAAGGGACGCGCCCTGGCGATACCCCATGTAATCCCCTATTTTTGCTCAAGGAAAGGAGATTCACTACTCGGCAAGGCAAAGCTATCCCTGTTTTAACAGATGGAGTCTCTTTCGACTCGCTTCCTCCGTTGAGGAGAAGCCTAAGCGTGTTACCTCCTTCTCAGGGGTACACGCAAGAAAAATCAAGTTTTGCTTAAGATAGCCATCTTAACAAAACCATTTTTTCCCGCGAACTGGCGGAGGAGCCTTAGCGCTTACACTTGGATTTTCACCCAAGTGTCGGGTGCTCGTTTTACGAGTCCCCATGAGAGGCGATAAATTGATAACATCCCTCGCAAAATTCCTGTTTTGACAGAAGGGGTCACCCGAACCCGCTTCCTCCGTCGAGGAGAAGCCTAAGTGTGTCCTCTTTTTCAAGGGTACACACGGGATGCTCAAGCTGGCTTCCTCCGTCGAGGAGAAGTCTGAACGCGTTACTTCTTTTTCAAGAATACGTGTAGGGAACATAAAACTCGCTTCCTCCGTCGAGGAGAAGCCTAAGCGAAGAATTAGAACAATATTCCTAACTAGTACGAAAACGGGAGCACTTCTGAAAACGAGAACACCTCGAAGGCATGACAACACGGTTCAAAAGCGAAACATCCCCAAAGACATACAATGGCAAAATAAACTAAAGGTGCATGAAATTGTCATAGTCCAAAAAATAAGAAGAAGGAAGCATCCTAACTCTACTAGCCCGACTTGCTCGAACCGTCGTCAGAAGAGCTGGAATCACCATCGGTGCCACCATCTAAGGCACCACCCGGACCATCGGTAGCAGCGACATCCTTCTCACCAGCTTCCATAGCACCAGGGCTAGTATCAGCGGCGCCTTCACCATTGTCACCCACTTCCTCATCTCCAGCCCCCTCGACATCAACCTCGACGTCATTAGTAGAAGAGTCACCCTCATCCAGTGGAAATGGGTCAGAATCGGAAGGCTCATTATCCGTACCAAGAGACAAGAAATAGTCATCCATAGCCTGCCAAACCTCCGGAGTGTCCCACTTCATGTCGGGGTTATCAGAATGAACTTTCTTACGAATGCTAATGAAGGCTCTCTTCTTCACTCCAATCAGAAGATCTCGCTGCCAATTACGGAATTCTGCTGACGACAGATGGGCATCCACAGCATCATCGCGCTCCTTGGCCAACCTTTTCTTGAACTCCTCCTGAAAACAAGAGTTGACGCACTTAGCTCATACGAAGGGTGGCATCGAGAAAACAGAGGCACCACCTCTCGAACAAACATAGAAACCTACCTGCTGACGCCCCTTAGCCGCGGACATGGCCAACAGGTCCTTCTCCAAATCCTCGATTCACTTCGCCCGAAACGCCAAATCCTTCTCCTTTTCTTCGCGAGCGGAAACACTCTCAGCAGCCAAGGCGACGGAAAGCTGTTGCTTCACCAACGTCAACTCATCCCCCAAGCGAGAGTTGACATCTTGCAGTGTTGTCTTGTCGGTCTTCAACTGAGAAGCCAACAAGTAGTTCTTGTGGGCGCGCTCCCGGTTCTCCGTACTCTTGTCAGAGAGTGCAACCACATCAAGCATCGCCTAAGCAAAAAACCATGTCGTTAGTAGCAAAACGAGCATTCTCAACTAGCAACAAATATATGAGAACATACATGGAACAGATGCTGGCACGCAGAGCCTGCTGGGGAGGTGCCCTCCGAGTCCAGTTTTCTTTTTCTTCTTTGGCACATCAGCAGGAGAACCTGTGGAAGCAGGGCACTTCCCCAAAGCCTTCTCGGGGAGGGGGTCGCACGGATTCGGAGAAGGGAACAATTGAGGAGAAGACGCATCCTCAGTGGCAGCGGGCGCCCGCTTCAATGAGGAAGGCACACGCTCGACAGAAGCGCTAGGCGCCTTCTACGAACCAACTCCGGAGGTGCCAGGCGCCTTCCTCGTCATCTTCACCAAGCTGGAGTAGTCGAAATCTGCAAAAAAGAGAGTTATGAAAATAGCATAAGTAAAAGAGTGAAAAATAGAAATCGATATTAAAGAAATATACCATGATCATAGAGCTCCCCCAATGCACGCGCCCTTTCCCCATTCCTCTTAAGATCCACAGGGGGCGCCCGAAGAATGTGATGCTTTTGTTCACGCTCAACCTTCCCTAGGAAAAAGTCCTTGGCCCATTCCTCAGCCGAACCTTCACGCCATAAGGTCTAGAGGGGCGCCTCCATCGGAGCATGCCAAGTACCACGACGTGGCTTAAGGAAAAAATAGGAGCAATACCACTTGCTGGGAAGTTTGGGAGAACCTTTACAAACCCGACCTTGATACTTGCTGTCACGCTTCAAAGGTGACCAGCCATGTTTGCCCCGCTCTAAACTATATATACTCCGGAAGATGGAGAAAGAAGGGGTGTAGCCCAGGCGCTTACAGATAAGTCGAAATGCCCAAGTATGAAAAATTAGTGAAGGGGACAAGAAACTAATGGGGCACCCAACCATTTCTAAGATGCCCGATAGAATAGGGTCAAGAAGGAACTTCAGGCCACACTTCAAATATTCCGAATAAATCGCAAACCAGCCCTCGGGGTAGCTACTGACCCGCCCATTAGGATCAGGAAGCGCATACTCCCAATCTGTGGGAAACCCCAACCCACGAAGATAAGAAAAAACCCGATGTCGCTGGATGCTGGGACGCTTATCGGAGCCGAGAAGACGGACGGAAGGGGGAGGCGCCTGCCCACCCCACATACCTCGCTACAAAAAAAGGCGGTAATCCAGATCATCAGTAGCACGAAAATTGCCCGTTGCGGGCTCAAGCTCCACACTTGACATGTCACCCTCAGAAAGCAACTCTGTCTGTGGTAATAACTTATCATCCTCAGCATCACTGACGACCTCGGCAAGACGCCACTTAGCTTTTCTATACACTGCCCAATCAACTAACACTCCCTAAAGACCAGTGCTAGCATGAAGAATTTAAAAAAGAAAGGAGAGCATTACTTACCCATCTTCCGGACCTTGCTCGTACAGGCTTGGGTTTTTCTTTTCGCGGGAGCAGCAGCGCCACCCATAAAGGCAGAGGGCTGCGAGTTATTTGATGCCATAGCGAAAAGGGAGAGGTGGGCAGCGAAGCAGATCCTGGAGGAGAATTGAGTGCAACGTCTAAGCCGATAGCTGGCTGGCAAAAAGCCGTTATCGCGCCCTGTGACCCTGTGTGGAGAGGCGCCTCTGACGCCTAGATATTAAAAAGCCTGCAACACAAGGAGTGAGGCGCAGATTAGCAGCAGGGCACTTCTAAAATGAAATAATCAGAAAATAGGAGCAAGCAGACAACGTTCAATGAAAACCAAAGGGAAATTAACGAAAAGGGCGGCGCCTTCGATCGAATCTTAATTAAGAGGCAAAAATATGAAGCGAAAAACGCAAGGCGCCAATGAGAACGCGCAAGGAGGCTGGCGCCTAGGTGGAAGAGGGTGGCGCTTACCTATTGCTACGTCTCAAAAGCGCCTAGTGAGCGGGGAGTAGAAGTGGCAACTCCCGACAAACAGTGATTACGAAGTTTCTGCAAAGAAAAATTGCGGGCAAGTGAGAAACGATGGCGCCAAGGGAAAAGGGGAGGCGCTTTCCAATAGGGGAGCATAGGCGGCGCCCTTAGCGGCAAACGAAATCTCAAAGGCGCCACTCTTAATTAAAAGAAGGAAGGGAGGAAATGGCGGCGGCGCCTAGAGTAAAAGAAAAATGGCGCCGCGAAAATAGAGAGGGTGGCGCTTACCAAGACCGAGGGGTGGCGCCGGCGGAGGAAGGAAAAATTGCGATTAAGGAGTTTCTGCAAAGAAAAATTGCGGACAAGTGAGAAACGAAGGCGCCAAGAGAAAAGGGGAGGCACTTTCCAATAGGGGAGCATAGGCGGCGCCCTTAGCGGCAAACAAAATCTCAAAGGCGCCACTCTTAATTAAAAGAAGGAAGGGAGGAGATGGCGGCGGCGCCTAGAGTAAAGATGGCGCCTAGAAAAGAGAGAGGGTGGCGCTTACCTAGACCGAGGGGTGGCGCCGGCGGAGGAAGGAAAAACGGAGAAGCGCCGAGAGGGGGGGACGACGGCAAAGAGAATAAAAAAGTGGAGCAGCCGATTTGGGGGGAGCAAAAAATAAAATAAGAAGGGGAAGGGGCTTAAATAGGGAGAAGGGGAAGGGAACGCACGGTCTTCGAAGCGGGATGTCTCCAAAGCCCAACCTAACCCTTCCTCTCTCCAAGTTTGCCTACCCAAAGCCTGGAAATGGGTCTAGCCCAAAACCACCTTAAGCAGTCTATTTAAGGTGACGACTCTCCTTCTCTCCTAAGCTCTTAGAAGATCGACTTCGACGTCTTGTCACTTCTGTTGTTGTAGCTATTATTTTATTTTATTTTATTATTTTATTATTTTATTTTATTCTATTTTATTTCTGTTTTATTCTTGCTTTCTCTTAAGTATTCTATGTAAAAGAACCTACTTGTTTGACGATGCCGCAATATTTGCACCATCGCCAAAAGGGGCGATTGATAGGGTATATTAGCAATTCCTAGGGCAAAGCCTTAGCTAAGAACACAAGGAAGGAAAGAGGACAAAAGAGCAAAAAAGACAAGGCTGGGAGACAAGAGACAAGGCCAGGCACCTGACATCAGCAAGGACAAGGGGCAGGGGGACACCCTCTGTCAAAAAGGACTATGTACAGTGTCAGAAGGTCTGAGGCGCCCGACCACAGCATTTATGGCTTGGCAGCCGCCCCGACCACTACCTAACCCCCAAATGTGTATAAATAGGAGTTCTCTCCTCATAAATGGAAATCTATCTACTCTTACTCTAACTTCTCTCTACTTTATCTCTCTATATACTTCTTCTCTTTTTCTACTTCTGAAGAGTCGGGGCGCCTACCCCCTCAAAGTCATGGCTGATGTCCCAAATCCCTTGGACCCGAGTGACGCCCAGCCGCCCGGGCTCAAACATTGTCAAAAATCCATTAGCACTAGGAGCTAAGCTTTCTGCAGAAGGAGATGGGGTACCTGTAAATGGAACTAAGCACAAACAGCTCATTGGGAGCCTATTGTACCTCACTGCCACACGACCAGACATAATGTTTTCAGTCTGTTTGCTGAGCAGATACATGTGAGTTCCAATGAAGCAACACATGCTGGCTGCAAAACGGGTGCTGAGGTATCTGAAGGGTACCCTCACTCATGGCATCTGGTACAAGAAAGGAAGGGGAGGAGAAGACAGATTGGTTGGCTACACAGATAGTGATTATGCAGGGGATTTGGATGACAGAAAAAGCACAAGTGGGTATGTTTTCTTTCTTGCTGGACGAGCTGTCTCATGGTCTTCAAAGGAACAGCCTATGGTGACCCTATCCACCACTGAAGCAGAATTTGTAGCTGCAGCAAGCTGTGTTACTCAATGCATTTGGCTGAGGAGGATTTTGGAGCAGATGGGGTGGAAATCAAGCGTGCAAGAAGGAACCAGGATCTTTTGTGACAACAACTCTACAATTAATTTGTCCAAAAATCCTATTCTCCATGGCAGGAGTAAACATATAGATGTTAGATTCCATTTCTCGAGGGATCTGGTCAAGACTGGGATTGTAGAACTGGTGCATTGTGGGACAGCCAACCAGGTCGCTGACATCATGACTAAAGCTGTGAAGAATAAAACCTTTGAGTCCCTTCGAGGAAGGCTTGGTGTTAAGGAGATGGCTGAACTGATTGTTGCGAAGAGGAGTGAGGTTGAAGATGAACTGAAGTCTTACCAGACTTCAGTTTAGGGGAGGCTGTTGAAGATAGAAGTTGGAGGATCAAACCAGAATTAGTCAAGTCATAGCCGTTGCGTTTGAAATAAGTGGAGCAGCATCTCTTGGTGCAGCGTCGTATTGAGTCTAGTTGTTTGTTAGTGTTGAGTCGTGTCCATTTACTTAGCAGTCAAGTTAGCAGAGTTGTTCAGGTTAGTTGGTGTAGTTGCTGAAAATCAGGAAAAGGGGTAGTGGGATAGTGATAGCAGTCGTGTGAGTTTGTTAGGGAGTCTCTAGCTTTGTATTTAAACCTTTGATTATCAATAAAATTGCCGTCAGTTTGCCCCAAATCTGTTAACAAAGTGTTGATAAAGCATTTTTCTTCTATGAACTATATATGTTAAGAACACACTTCAAAATCGAATAAGTGACGAAATAAAAAATGAATTTTTGCAGAGCTATTGAAAATTACATTCTTGATAGTTTGAATGATGAATACATTTTTCATAATAGGCAAAAATCGGGCTATCATTGTAGGGTCTAAAATTCCTAAACTACATTCCTAATTTGGATATTGTCAAAAATTCCAAAAGTCCATATATTTTAACTCCTGATTTTTTCTTTATCATCGTCATTACATTTTAACAAGAACTCGATATTAAAAGAACTATGCATGGTAATTCCCATTAATGTTTTAACAATGAAAGAACTTCCGAATTCCATACATTGGAATTTTCGTCCTTCTATATGACGTTGTTTCCGATCGGACAATTAATTATGGAAACATTTCAATCATCTTATATCAAATACGACCTAGATACCGAGTTTACTGACCTGGGGTAATGGTTTAGCATTTGGCTCTACTAACAATGATTCATAAAAAAATATCACTACGATCAATGATTAACTAATTAATCATTTCTAGCATTTGGGTTCCCTGTTAGCTAATTACTTGATTGACTACTGATATCCTTTAGCATTTGGCTTCATTACAGAAACAGCCCAAACGCAGATTATATACGGAGCCACAAAGCCATGCACTGATTCGCTCCCTCCATCGTAATCTATATAATTAACGACCATTATTAGCAAAACTTACACAACAATTAATTAACGATCCAATGCCTTCAAACAAGTACTGTTTCCTTCTCTTTGTTATCGCTCTCTCCGCCGTCCATGTCATCCACGGCAAAGTCCACGGTGTCCGCTACACCGTAACCAACAACGCGTCAGGATCAGCGGGCGGCTCCATCTTCGACAGCCACGTAGGCGCTCCGTACACCAAGCAGGCCATGTCACGCGCCACTCGGTTCATATGGAAGACGTTCCGCCAGCAAAATGACGCCACGCAGAGGAAACACGTCACGAAGATCGACTTCTTCCTCGACATTATGGAAGATGGCATAGCCTACAGCATCGACAACGACATCCACCTCAGCGCGACTTATCTGGGGACCACCACGTCAGCGCCGCCGAGGGTTCTAGTGGCGTCGGAGATTTATCACGAGATGACGCACGTGTGGCAGTGGAACGGGGGTGGGGCAACACCGTTAGGATTGATTGAAGGGATTGCGGATTTCATAAGGATGAAGGCCGGTTACGAGTCAACGTCTTCACCGGTTCGGTTAGGAGAAGGGGACCGGTGGGACCAAGGATACGGTGTTACAGCCGGGTTTTTGGGGTATTGCGATGGTCTGAAACGTGGGTTCGTGGGTAAGTTGAACAAGAAGATGAGGTTTGGGTATAGTGAGACGTACTTTCGGGATTTGCTTGGGAAGGACGTGGATAGTCTTTGGAGCGAGTACAAGGCCAAGTACAAAAGCTAGGACAAAGCAGCATGCATTTTGGGGTGTAACCAATACTATAATGTTAGTATTTCTCTTGTTCTCTTTCCATCGTCACACGTTTTCAAATCCGAAGGGGCATTAGCGTTTTATTTTCCAATAAGGACATTTAGACTTTACTAATAACATAGAAAAAGAGTTTTTACAACTTACTCTAATACATCGAACCGTTAACAATCTACCGCAGTTTGTGGGCTTGAAGGACTTAGCGACGACTGTATCTATCATGGATCCATTCTATATATGTAAGAATACGATGGGTCCCTACTATAATGTATTTCTCATGTTCTCTTTAATGTTGTCTTGTGTAACCAATACTAGACTTTCCCTAGAATAAACAAATGATTTCATGGCTACATTTTATGTGTTTCTCCTATTCTCTTTAATGTAGTCACACTAGTGGTAGGTAGGCTACTGTCATTAGTGTAGCAAATCGGCTTACCTCACGAGTGGCTCGATGTCAAATTAGAAAGAAAAAAATTGTTCGACATTCTTGACTCGTTCGTAAGCGAATTTGAAATCAACATTGTTCGACTCGCATGGCTCCCAACCTTGCTCTATTAAGTGCCTTGTCAAGATTAACTCAAAGCTACCTTGTTTTGAACTCGTGAGTTGGCTTGACAGCGGGGCTAGTGAGTTAGCTGGATTAGCGGCTTATAAGCAAATCAATATAGAACTTATGAATTGGCTTGTTAATAATTCATAGGGTTGTTTGATTTCTCTCTATTCTTATTTCTCAAGCGATTTTCATGGCCATTCCGGCAGTTGGTGGGGGGCCGAATAATTGTGCTCATTGTTCGAGGTTGACGAAGGTAGTCGGGGCACTTCTCCTTCGCTCATAGCGATGCTAGGGCGTTGCGTTGGCAAGATGCCTTGGTTGGTCAGTTACGTTCCTTTTTGATCCGCCGTCACTTCAGTCAATTCAGCCTTGGGCAAGTCGGATGTGGGGAAGAGATGGTTCGATTAAGGTCTCACACATCGATACTTCCTTGTTCCTTTTTCAATTTCACAATTCTAATACGAGCACCTAGGTAATTTTTTTTTTTTTTACAAATCGAAATGCTTAGATTGCAAATAGGAATAACATGGTTACAAAAGGGGGAAAGCTCCCTGTACCCAGCAACATGAAAAGAAATTCACAAGTCCAAAAGAACATATTGTGCAGCAGAGAAAAGCCAAGAGAAAGGAGCACAATACAACCAGAACAGACACGAGGACTCCCTTTCAAAGTCCAAATCACAGAAAACAAAACCCCTCTTTGTATCCTCATCAATCTGATAAGCACAAAGCACAACACCAGCTCATCCAATACAGCATTGACCATGGAAATTGAGCAAAGCAACCCCATAAACCGCCCCTGGGAGTTGTTCAAAGACGACCCATCATAGTGAATCTCCGATTCGGGATTACGCTGCGGTGGACAGGACTGTGACCGGATTGCTCAAAGCATGATGTGGCCGCCATAGCAATCAGAAGAGACACCCACTTCAGTCAACCGACACCTTAGGGGATGACGATGGACAGGGAGAAGGTGAATGCAATCGCCCGAGAGATGGCCACACCAAACATTTGGAGAAAAACATCAAACTGGATCTCTGAAAGAGGCTTCCCCAAAGAAGGATCCATCTCCATAAGAGAGGAAGTAAAAAGAACCCACAAAGGGGACAAGGAAGGCCACAAAGAGCTTGAAAGACATGAAACGAAAGGGGAAAAACTCTACAATCAAACGGAAATGAGAAAAACTTGGGCCACCTCCGGTCACCCAAAAGTGCCGGCGGCAGCCCTGAGGAACAGAGGCTGAGTTTTAGAGAGAAGGGAGAGCGAATTTGAAATAGAGAGAGAAAATAAAAAGTTTTAACCTAGAAAAGTAGCACCTGGGTTTTCGAGGGTGGTCATTGGCATTGTCAAAATATGTTTGTGTACTTCCGCTGTTGGTCGGGGAATCCAACAACTGGATATGAAGCTCTCTTCTTGTCATAAACCAGTTGGTCCCAATAACTTGAGTTGTTGGGAGAGGGTTATGCTGAATCTTATACATGCCCATGTATGGTACTTAACCACTTCCTTACACGCCCCCTCAAACGAAAGCCGACTCATGGGCTTGAAGTTTGCACAGGCCCGCCATACCATGTGCTTGAAAGACAACGGTTAATATTGGGGGTCGTGAGGACTGAACACGTGACCTCAAGGACAAACCATGCTCTGATACCATGTCATAAACCAGTTGGTCCCAATAACTCGAGTTGTTGGGAGAGGGTTATGCTGAATCTTATACAGGCCCATGTATGGTACTTAACCACTTCCTTACACTTCTCTCCCTATCTGGGTTAGGATCAGAGGTATTCCGCTGGAATATCAAACATCTGATGGCTTGGGCTGAATTTCTAGTGCTCTGGGTGTTCCCTGTGGATGGAGCAAGCTACAAGGAATGGCGCAAATGTTGGTGTCGCTAGGGTCTCGTCTCTATTAGAGCATCCAAATCAAATCATTTTCATTTACCATATCAATGCAATTAACTTGTAAATGCATATGTAATTAAATATTATATTAAATTACAAAAAAAAAATAAAGTAAAAAGAACTGCATATGCAATCGCATTTCTTGCAAGCTTGCAAATATCATTTATAATTATCAATTACTATAATAGTTAAACAAAGTTTTTGGATTTTTTTAGTCTTTTATGTTGTAATTGTTTATTTGATAAATATTTGAACTCTGGTGTGCGATCTAATGCATGGGTTGTTGTACAATGTGCGGGTTTGTATTGTATAATTATGACTTTTATTATGCCATGTTTGTATTGGATGTAGTGGGAGACAAATAGATGATTGTTATTAGATAAGGAAAATGGGTTATCGAGCACAAAGTTACGTTCGTTTAAAGTTTCGACGCAGGTCAGGCCTTCACCGTGGTCGTGTAATGCGGTGAAGCATTCACCGCCTTCCTCTACAACGGTGATGCAATCACTGCCTAATCACCGCCCTCCTCTCAAGAGGTGATTCAATCACCGCCTTGCTCTGTCGCGGTGAATACCCAAACATGCATAGATTGAGAATTTTTTTCATAACGTGTGTATTTTGAGATTTTTTTTAAAAACGTGTGTAACTCTGGATTTTTTCCATTTAATTGATACCTCATATTATAGTCAATGATAAATTCGTTCTTAAATGAGTGTATTATAGATGTTTTATATGTTATATATCATGAACAGTTCTTACTGGTTAACAAACGGGTTTATAACGATGAATCACTAAACCCTAAAGCAACGCCTATTTCCGGTTCAACGACCACTCCGGTTATTAAAACACAGAATTTTACCCAAAAGTGCCGGAGTGCTTTGCAAAATAATAACAAATTAGTAGTAAGGAGATTTGTTGGCAAATAAACATAGGGATAAAGTATGAGGCCACCATTCAAAAAATGACCATACAAAATGATCCTCATTGTACCAAAGGTAAGATAGCATAACGGTAAAGCTGTCGCGACAGTAAAAGATTGGGAGTTGCAGATCCCAGGTTCGAATCCAAGCGAAGCTCGTTAGTGTTCCCGGAGGTACAAGGCTGCTCATGGCGAATCCCATTGGCGCCGAATTTGATTGCAGGTGGCCTCCAGATTTAGTAGGACCCGCTGTCACAAAATGGTATGTGGTGCTTAGATTCCTGAGTAATAAAGAAAATAATCCTCATTGTAAGATCGTTCATATCCGTACATCTCACATATTCAAAACACAAACGATAAAATGAACTCATATAATCAAATTTTATAATACAGTAAATTCAACAAATCGTATAAAGCATTCTCTCCAAACACTAGGCACTTCCTTCTATTCTTAAACTTTATACTACATAATAAATTCAATAAATCGTGTAAACCACTCTCCAAACACTGACCAATTCTTTCCATTCTTACTTTTGGGGGATCTCTACTACGGGCAGTTTCACTTTACCATATTTGCTACATAATAAAAATGAAGGTGTTTGGTTGAAAAACAATTAGAAATTTTTTTTAATATAAAAGGTTATATAAAATTACTATAAAGAAATGACAATATAAAATATCAATAAAAGATATAAACAATAAAAAGTAGTCAATATGGTTCTTATTAAATTTATTATATATCAAATAATTTATTTTTATAATTTATTTTATTTAAAAAATGATATAAATGAAACAACATTATATTTCTAGAATAAAATTAAAATAAAGTAAGGATAAATTTTTATTTTTAAAACAGCTTTTTGCATAAGTTCCAAATCAGAGTTTCTGCTTTTATGTTACTCAAAAACACTTTTTGGTTTCTTAAAGTCGAACATTTAGAGGTGTTTGGCACTACTGCACCTTTTGAAACCGAAAATCACTTCTAAAATCCAGACCAAGCACAGGCAAAGTATACACAAATGATATGATAAAAAATATACAAACAGAACAATAAATATATATAAATTATATGATAAAATTATATAAGTTAATGTGATAAAATATCCAAATCGTAATCACTTTGTATAGAGATCATACTAAAGTATAAATTATACAAATCAAATGATAAAAATATAAAAAACCAATAGTGTAAATTATACAATTCATATCATAAAACTATCAAAGTATACAAATCTTAACTTATATTATAACAATATAACTGCTTTGAAAAAAATTGTGTTAGCTAATCTTTTTCTCATTCCACGGCACTTGCTAACCTATAATAAAATGATGCGGTTAATCCTATTTTCTACTGTCCATGAACGATCCAAAGACCCAATTTAAAAGGAGTAAGCGAAAAAAGAAGAAGTTAAGTACGACGGGCGACGGAATTGATGACGGAAAGATCCTTTTGGTGGCTGTGAATGAGCTATTGAAGATAGCAGCAGAGGAAATCGAACCAGAGGAACAAGCACTAAAGAGCTTCTTACACAACGTCGTCTCCCTCGGAAGCAGTTGAAGAGCTGAGCAGAAACGACAGCGTATAAGTTAGTGCTTGTGGTTGTTTCAAGTTTTACTGTACAGGGACACTTGTCTATCTCATTAACAGACTTCCAAAGTGGCCTTATCCAATAAAACCCCCTATGAAATTCTCTATGGTCAACCCCCTGATTTGTCCTCTTTAAGAGTGTTTGGATGCTTGTGCTATGCTAGCACATCAGCACACAACAGAACCAAATTTTTGCCTCATGCCAAACAATGTGTCTTTATAGGATTTCCTCCTGGTGTGAAGGGGTACAAGTTGTTTGATTTACAGGAACAGAAAGTCTTTCTTTCTAGAGATGTTATTTTCCATGAGGATATCATCCCTTGCTTTTCTTCTTCTATTCAACCAACAGATAGTATCTTTGACCCTCCCGTTCCTTCCATTCTTATAATTTCTTCACCAACACCATCTTTTGATCCTATCCCAAATGTAGATGTACCACCTGGTGCTTTACTTCTTCACCTTCCATCCATTCTACACAAGCACCATCTCCTTCTTCACCCACTTCTCCTGAGCATTCACCTATGAATTCAGAATCACATTCCATCCCAGTGCCTATCTCTCCACAACACCAATCATCTGTTCCCATTGCTGTCAGGAAACCAACTAGAAACATTGTTAAACCTATTAAGTACAATGATTATGTTTTGCACCTAGGAACCACACAATCTAAAAGAAAATATCCAATGGTTGCTTGTCTGTCTTATGATCAATTGTCTCCAGATTATCACAAATATGTGATGGCAGTAGAATCAACCATGATTCCTAGTTCATTTGAAGAAGCAGTAAGACATGAACATTGGAGAAAAGCAATGGATGCAGAAATAGCTGCTCAACATGCCAACAGGACACGGGACATTGTTCCTAGGCCACCAAACAAGAAAATTATAGGCAATAGATGGGTGTATGCATCTAAGTTTCATGCTGACATTACTTTGGAAAGACATAAAGCCAGACTGGTGGCTAATGTATTTACTCAAATCTATGGAATAGATTTCCTAGATACTTATTCCCCAGTTGCTAAATTAAATTATGTCAAAACTCTATTGGCTGTAGCAACAGCTAAGAAATGGGACATGATTCAACTAGATGTCAGCAATGCATTCTTAAATGGAGATTTGGAAGAAGAAGTGTACATGGAATTGCCTCCTGGCATGGATAAGCCTGACTATGTTTGCAAGCTAAGGAAATCAATTTATGGCCTTAAACAAGCATCTCGACAATGGTTTGCCAAGCTTACATCTGTTTTGCTGGATTTTGGTTATACTCAGTCTCATAATGACCATTCAATGTTTCTACATCATTCATCATCTGGAATTTCTGTTTTATTGGTGTATGTGGATGATATCATTATTGCTGGAGATGATAAGATGGCAATGCAGGCTTTAAAGCATCATCTCAGTGATCAGTTTAAACTCAGGGATCTAGGCCATTTACACTACTTTCTTGGTTTGGAAATGGCTAGATCCAGGGAGGGAATTCATATATGCCAAAAGAAGTATTGCACAGATTTGCTGAATGACACTGGATTTGCTTATTCCAAATCAGTGGTTACTCCAATTGATATGAAGACAAGACTTGCAGCAGATGATGGTCCTCTTCTTGAAGACCCTGGACTTCACAGACGAATTTTAGGGAGATTACACTATTTGACAATCACCAGGCCAGAAATCACATTTGCTGTGCACCAGCTTTGTCAGTATAGTGCAACACCTACTACTACACATATACAGCTAGCATACAGGGTTCTCAAATACTGGAAGAATGCTCCAGGTCAGGGTCTGTTCTACTCTTCCTCATCTGATTTAACTCTAAGAGGTTACAGTGACTCAGATTGGGCTTCATGCCCTGATACAAGGCGATCAACCACAGGTTATTGCATCACTTTTGGAACTTCATTGATCATCTGGAAATCTAAGAAGCAGGGAACTGTTTCTAGATCATCAGAGGCTGAGTACAGAGCTCTAGCTCAGCTAACATGTGAAGTTGTGTGGGTCAAAAGGTTAATACAGGAGCTTGGTATTGATCATATCCAACCTGTTGACCTATTTTGTGACAGTCGATCTGCAATTTACATTGCAGAAAATCCAGTGTTTCATGAGAGAATGAAACACATTGAGATCGACTGTCATGTGGTTCGACAATTCCTCCAATCCAAACTGATTGAACTAAGACACTTGGATACTGAGAATCAAATAGCTGACTTATTCACCAAGGGTCTTAGTCGATTTCGGCTGCAGTTTTTGTTGTCCAAGCTTAGCATACAGAATCTGTATGCAGCAGCTTGAGGGAGGATATTGAAGATAGCAGCAGAGGAAATCGAACCAGAGGAACAAGCACTTAAGAGCTTCTTACACGACGTCGTCTACCTCGGAAGCAGTTGAAGAGCTTAGCAGAAATGGCAGCGTATGAGTCAGTGCTTGTTGTTGTTTCAAGTTTTACTGTACAGGGACACTTGTCATTAGTTGATTAGTTGTGTATAGTTTTTTTGTTTGTTACCGTTATATTTTCACCTTTGTAAGTAACTTTCCTCAACCCCTTCGTTGAGAAGGTGTCTGAGATTATATATATATGGCCTCTGAGCCAACCTGGATTCCTGCAGGTTTTCATTACAATACACAGAACCCTAATTCCACATGAGCACCAATACATGTTTCCCTGTTGTTGACGGGATGAAGATTGTAAATGGGCTGCTCAAGTATTTACAATTTCAATTGGTAGGTTATTGTTAGTGTTCTTTGTATATGGAAATTTTGACTTTTTCCATTTCGATTTACAGATCCGATTCGACTGTTATGTTGAAGCCCGCCCTTCCCCAAGTGTGTAAATATCTGAAATTAAGCTTACCTTTTGCTTTCTACTTCTCATGCTTCCGTGTTTCTGAATCTATGACATTTACAGATACTTTTTCCCACAGCAGATTTTCATTTCTATTGAAAATGAGAGGACAACTCCTACCATTTGTCATTGCTCAACGTCTAAGAGGTATTGTTCCTCATAAAATTGGTTTTAGATGCACTAGCCAAACCCTATAATAACCTAGAGCTCTGTTGGATGTAGAGGCTTTGCATTGATATTACAGATAATTCAGATAATTAGGGCAACGATTACTTGCTGAAATATCACAGGTAGTCTATGGTAACTCAGCTTATAGACTTCCCATCTTTTAATGAATTATAATATCTAAATTCTCTTACAACTTTTTGTGAGTGCCCTATTACCTAAAGCATGAGTTAGTGTGAAGTTCCCTCGCAAACGTTTCAGTTTTATGTTGCCGTGAGAAATGTAGCAATGAAATAGTTAGTACCTATTTCATCTTTCTGCAGCCTTTGTTCTTCCAGTACTGATTCTGAAGGGTTGCAAATTTTGATTTCTTTTAGATCATTTGGGAACACAAAGTAATAATATGATCCTTTTTTAAATCCTTTTCTAAATCAATTGGAGATATACATTTTGGAACCATTGGCTCATTAAAGAAAATGAGACTGTATGGTTGGTTCTCATAGCTATATTTTGATATGTTCCTATTTGGATTCATATTTCGATTTCTAAAACACCAAAATTGTCAAATTCCGAATAAATGAGAAACTAAAATGAAGCATGAAAGATCAATAATATCCTATATCCGAATAGATGAGACACTAAGCTAATGCCCATGCAGTTTGATTGATTGCCATTTTGCCTTTCCAGAATTTTGGGTCCAACATGAGGTTATGAAACTTCTCAAAATAGGAGATGTTCTATACGTGTGTTTCTAAAAACCAGCTCTTATTCCACCAAAAAAAAAACCAGCTCTTATATATAATTTTTTTTTTACGAGGATTAACAATGGTGGTAAAGAGATATGAGCATTCCTGTTCTAACATAGCAACTTCTCTTGAGTAGTCTTATTGGCATCAATTTTACTCTCTATTTTCTCTTACTCGACTTTTCTGGTCAACTTGCTCCACTAACCTACCCCAGGTCTATTGTGATCTTTTGTATTTCCTGTCTACTAATTTAAAGCTGTGTATATAGTCAGTACTTTATGTCCATTTTGAATAGAAGATCTCTAAACAATTTATGAGTTTAGCTTAGGTACGTTCTTCTTGATGAAATTTATGCGCCAATTACATGTCTTCGTTGTCGTAGTAAGGGGACAATGTTCATTTGGCATTCAATTTTAAGGGTTCCTGTATTTTTTCATGGTTAAAAAATGAAAAAAAAATACACCAATTTTTGTTCATCTTCCTGCTATCTGTTTATGGTGTTCCATTCTGACCTACTCCCATGTTTTTATCATTTGTCTTCTCATTATACTATTTAGCATGTTAGTGAAAACTAATCTTAATTGGTTGTCTCATACGTCCAAACAAACCCTGACTTAGTGTGTTCGGTTGGTTGTATTTCAAAGCAGTGTTTTTTGTGTCCATCAATTAGCCTTAAGTTGTTCTTGAGTATTCTGATTACTTAAAGAAGCAACATTTTAATGAAAACAACTTTGGTTGTCTTAGTGTCTTCATGTGCTCCACACGTCACATACCTGTTTTAATATGTCATGTCAAAATTTTTGAGACAGAATTTACTTGACATATGACAAGATTTTTTTATTATAATTTGAGGGTGCTAGCAAAGTTCGGATGTTTGATAAGTTCAGTTTCTTCGATAGTTATCTCCATTATTTTCTCTAGTGTGAATCGCAATATGAATCCTGAATTTTGGATTCACAGCTCTGACATGATTCAATTTCTTTTATTAAATGTGATCAATTACATTCTATAAGTGACAATAATTTTTTTTATGATGCTACTACCTTAAGCATATGCTCTATCAGAGAGTTGTGGAAGTACTGACGTTGTAAGTTGCAATTGGATAGCTCGGGTTTGCTTAGATTGAACATAGTTTCATCAATGTTATTACTCATCTTTCATGGAATCCTAGACTGTATAGTGTGTCCTGCAATTACAACCTACTGCATGCTACGTAGAAATACTAAAGAGCTACTAAAAAGTAATGACAACTAAAGCGAGGCTGCTAACGTAATGTAAACTGAATTGAGGGTGTGAATAATCAAATGACATAGTTAGGAATATGCAATAAAAAAGGTTATGTTGTTAATTATTAGAAGAAAGGCATGCTTGATTCTATAATTGCACTAGGTAATTGATAACTCAAGCTTTGTTCTTTAGCATGTTAGTATTTGTGGATAAACAATATATTTTCTTTCTTTTTTATATCTTTCATCAATTGTCCAGTATTGTTTTTCACATACATGGTTTTGCCCTTTTGTTGGTGGTTTATATGGTTAAGTGGTGTTCGCAGTGCTGTTTTTGCACATAATGAAACTTCCCTTTAGCTGGTGCTTTGTTTCTTTATGGCTAAGTGATGTTTTTGGGTTGTCCAACTGATAACTCCCCGATGTTAGCATGGAGAGTATGGCATAAGTCCTACTCTTGTTAAAGTGACAGACTTAGTTTATTTAGGTAGCTGTTAGTAATTTTACATTAGTTACCTAAATAGACTAATAGGGTTTGTTCTACACCCTATTCTGATGTACATATATACGGATGAAGGTTGCTCAGAAAATCTAAGTTGAATAAAATTGAGTCTGGAGAGTTGTAGTTCTCTCGTTGACTAGTCTTGATTATCAGGGATACCACGTAAAATCCTGTGTTCGATTTCTCACTTTCATCTTCTTATCATGGTATCAGAGCCTCTCTTATGAGGATTTGGATGCGTTCATCTGCCTTTCTCAGCTGCTCTTGTTCTTTTGCGTTCCGACCTGCTGTGGTGGGGATTATTCGGCTGCCTCTTTCCTTCGGTTGCTCTACTTGTGTTCCTGGTGTTCTGGACTCTTATTTTGGCTGCTCTGAGGTTCCGTGCGAGGTGTTTATTTGTCTGGCTATTGCGGTGGTGATTTTTCTCGGCTATTTTGTCTGCTTGTGCTTGGCTGGTGGTGATTATATTGGCTATTCTATTATCCGCTTGGTGCTCAGCTGCTTCAGGTATTTTCGGCTGCCCCTATCACGTTTGCGCTGTCCTTTTTTTGTGCTCGGCTGCCTGTCTTGTTGGGATCTTTCTCGGCTGTTGGTGTTGTTTGCGCGGCATGGGTTTATTTCTTGCTCCTTGGACTAGTTATATTTGCGGCCATCAGGTATAAATTTTTCAGCTACGTGCAGTGGCGGATCCAGGGCTGGGCCAACCCAGGCCCCGGCCCAGCCCTCCTCCGGATCCAGAATTAGTTTAGTGCTTATAAAATTTTCGATTTAGGTATTTGGCCCAGTGCTATTTAAAATTTTGTCTAGTTTTATTTTATAATAGGATTTTGTGTAACTAGGAAAATGGTTCAGATAAACATATCCAAACCATTACTCTAAATTTATACTAAATTTTCTATAGCCCCAATGATTTTATTTGAAAAAAGACAAGAAAACCTAAAAGTGTAAAGTTTCATTAAAAAAACTCTAAACTAAAGCACACCCTTCCCTTCAAAATTCAAAAAATTTCTCACTCCCCCCAAAACAAAACAAGAACGAGGAGACGAGCATAACCAAAATGGATTTCTCCTCCAGCCCGTCGAGCTGGTTTTCTCTCCATTCTTTTGATTAAGAAAATATTTACAGACTTGCTGAGTCATCATTTAGATGGCCTCAATTGAGTGAGGCACTAGATTCTAACCGTTCTTTCTGGTGTTTTGATGAAGAAAATATTTACAAACTTGCTCAAGAGTTTATCCTCGAGACTTTGAAGGCTATGAGATGCATTCTTTGGAGAATGTGTGAGGATGAAGTTTCTTCTCTTGCAAAATTATTAGAGAAGCTGGAGGAAACAGGGATGGACACATAATACAAATTGATTTGTCGGTTGATTTGTCTAGTGTTGACCTAGCCGTTTCAACAACTACCATGAAGAGAATATTTTCAGCAATGGAACATGAACATTGATTTGTGCAACAAAATGTGCGATGAATTTCTCGTTGATTACTTAGTTATTTTCTTTGAAAAAGAGTATATTATCAGTATGGATGGAGATTATATTATTGATGAATATGCTAAATTAAAATACCTTCTTGTACAATTGGCATTGTAATGAAAACTATATTATTATATATTTTTGTTTATGGTATCTAATATTCTATTCAAATACGGCCCAGTGCTCTTATGTCCTGGATCCGCCGCTGGCTACATGGGTTTCTTGCTTGATTTATTGTTGTTTGCACTGGGTATTTGAGTTGCGTAGGTTTTATTACTCCTTGGACTGGGTATTTGCGGCCATACTCTTCTGTGCGGCTGCTTTGTGATGGATTCAGGCAAGCCGGATGCAGTGGTGGCTCGATTTGATGGATAGAATTTTCCATTGTGGGAATTTCAATTCCGCACATTTGTTCAGGGTAAGCGTCTTCTTTCATTGTTGTTGGGTACTCGCCATAAGCCTAAAGAATCTGAGGTGAAAGCATTTGCTGATTGGGAGGCTGAAAATTCCCAAGTAATCTCATGGCTTGTTGCGTGTGTTGATGTACCTACGGGGCTGAGTTTGCATCGTTTTACGGCAACTAGTGAGATGTGGAAACACCTATGCGCCTCTAACTGCCAGGCAAATGCATCTCGTCAGTTTGCCTTGGAGACGGCCATTGATGGGTTGTCGCAGGGGAGCATGGATATTCGCTCCTATTATCAAGAAGCTATGCATCTCTGGACCGAGATTGACCTACTTTCGGTGTCTATTACATCCGCCCCTACTCCTGCTGAGACTATTGCTGAACGTAATCGGGGTCGTACGATGCATTTTCTCATGAAACTTCGCCCCGAGTTTGAACCAATTCGGGCCTCTCTTCTTCACCGCAATGTGACTGAACTGGATACCATTTTCGCTGAGCTGTATCGAGAGGAAGTTAGGCTCCGGAGTCAAGCGCAGATTGATAATACAGCTGCTCGTTCACTTGAAAATTCACCTGCGTTTGCTGCTGCTCCCTATAAACCGCAATTCCGGTCGTCGGCGTCAGCTCCTAGTGCTGCTAGTGGCTCGGGCCATAGCTCCTCTCAGGGATCGGGATCCCGGTCACATTCAACCGTTTTTCCGAAAGCGAAATTGGTGTAACTTCTGTCGTCAGGGTGATCATATTTTGAGTGATTGTCCAAAGAGGGGTCGGCGCTTTCCTCCCAGTTCTGCTGGTCCGAATTCTGCGCATGCTGCCTATGCTACAGCTGAAGTACGGCCTGCTCCTCCTCCGAATCCCTCCTCGTCATCCGCTGCTGGGGTTTTTAAGGATGAGCTCACCAAGCTCATTCATGATGCTCTTCAGGAGGTGATGCAGTCTGCCTTCTCCACGGGTCATAGCTCAGGTAACTCTACTCATTGGCTCATCGATTCAGCTGCTTTCAATCATATGACGAATCGTGTGGGTTCTTTCACCTCGATGCGTCATGTTTCTCAAAGATTACAAGTAGCTAATGGGACTATCTTACCTATTACGGGCATGGGTCAAGTAGTGGAGTCTAAACTCCACTTGAACAAGGCGTTGCACGTTCCTAAATTGGTTCCCAATTTAATATCTGTTGGTCAACTTGCCGAAGAAGGGTGTGATATAAAGTTTAATAATCATAGGTGTGTGGTGCAGGACTCGAAGACGGGGACGGAACTCGGCCGGGGTCATAAACATGGGCGTCTATATGTGATGAACTCTCTTTGTTCGAGTAGGCAGCAAGGGCGAAGGTTGTCTCATGATGTGGTATCAAGTGTTGTTGAGCAAGCTGCTTCCTATGATAGTTGTAGGGTGGATTCTTCTTCTTTTCCAGTTGTTCCTGTTCGGAATTCTTTAAGTTCTGATGTACGGAATTCAGTTTGGGATCTTTGGCACTGCCGTTTGGCGCACCCTCATTCTACTCGTTTGTTACAGATGTTTAATCTTTGGTTGTTGCCTGGAAAATTTTGTGGTGCTTCTTTTACTCCTCCATCGTGTATTAGCTGTGTCGAAGCTAAGGCTACTCAACGCACTTTTGCTTCCAGTTCTACAGTTTATGATGCTCCATTTGATCTTATTCATACTGACCTCTAGGGTCCGTCCCATGTTCCGTCTCGCAATGGTTTCCTATACTTCGCTCTGTTTATCGACCATCATACCCGATATACTTGGATTTATTTTTTGCGGCGTAAATCTGAGCTTCTTTCTCTTGCCCAAGACGTTATTCGCATGATACAGACACAGTTTCAGAAGACTATTAAGGTCATTCGTTCGGACCCAGGTGGGGAGTTTAGTTCAAATGATTTTCTAGCCTTCTATCGTTCGCAGGGTATTCTCAGCCAGCAGTCTTGTCCTTGGGTGTCCCAACAGAATGGCGTGGTTGAGCATAAAAATCGCCATGTACTCGAGCTTGCTCGTGCACTTTTGTTTCGTTCTTGGGTTCCTGCACAATTTTGGGTCGAAGTTGCTAACACAGTTGTTCATCTCATTAACCGCCAAATCACCCCGGTACTGGATAATATCTCCCCATTTCTGAAGTTGTATTCCAAGCTCCCTGAATACAGTGCCTTACGTGTCTTTGGGTGCTTATGCTTTGTGCTTCTTCCTCAGAAGGAGCGGCATAAACTTCAGCCTAAGACTGCTCGGTGTGTGTTCGTGGGCTACAGTGATCGCCACAAGGGTTACATTTGCTATTATCCAGAGGGACAGCGGCTGCGGATAGCATATCATGTTATTTTTATGGAGGACGTCATGTACTATTCTTCCACACAGGAGTCATCTCGGGAAGAATTTGCTCAAAGTCTCTCTTTTCTTGAGACTCTGGTCGTTGCGGATACTATGGGGTCGGAGCGTGGTGGCCAATCGCCTGATGGACCTCCAACTTCTATCTCGCTGCAGGGAGGGGATGATGGCGAAATGGGTTCTTCTGTGGGTAACTCCACCCCAAGTAGCAGTAGCTCCTCCTCACATAATAACTCTTTCTCCTCCTTGCATACTAGCTCAACCTCCTCCTTGCATACCTTGTCTTCCTCTCATTCCTCGGATAGTAGCTCTTCCTCGGACAGTGATGGGCATGATGGGAGTGATCAGCAATCATCGCCGCCTCATAGTCCACCCCCTGCCGGACCTCGTCGGTCAGATCGGGTGAACAAAGGTCAGCCTCCTCCTCGCCACAATGATTATATCGTCTTTGTTGTTGATCCTGTTTCATTTGCTGTTGAGCCGATTCATGTTCCATCACACTATAGATATGCGGAAGTATGTACGAGACTTGTTGGTCGAGTATCAGTTTGATGATTGCAAGCCATGCGCTACTCCGATGGAACAGAACTTAAAACTGAGTAGGTCTAGTGGTGAGATGCTAGATGATCAAACCACTTATCGGACTATAGTAGGGAGTCTTCGGTATCTCAGTTCAACTAGACCTGATATTGCCTATGCTGTTCAGGTTGTGAGTCAGTACATGAGTATGGCCAGGACTCTACACCTTGATGCTGTTCATCGGATCTTACGATATTTGTAGGGGACTCAGGATGTAGGACTCTTCTTTCCAAGTCACGGAGAGCCGACTTTGAAAGCCTTTGCAGATGCTGACTTTGCTGGATGTGTTGATACACGACGGTCAACTTCTGGTTGGTGAGTTCTACTTGGTTCGATCTCTTATTTCTTGGCGTTGTAAGAAGCAAGATCGGGTCTCTAAGTCCTCCATGGAGGCTGAATACAGGTCCATGTCTGAAGTCAGCTCTGAATTGGTGTGGTTGCAGCGTTTGCTAGAAGATTTGGGAGTTGTGTGCATGATGCCTATGCGGTTATTTGGAGACAACACCAGTGCGATCAGGATTGCTAACAATCCAGTGTTACATGACAGGACAAATCACATTGAGACACATGTGCATTATATTCGGCAGCTTGTTCAAGAAGGAGTAATTCAGCTTAGCTATTTGTCAATAGAAGATCAGACTGCGGACTTGTTGACAAAGGCAGTCGGAACTAGTCGTCACTGGTTTTTATAACACAAACTGATGTTACGAAAGCATCATCAGTTTGAGGGAGGGTGTTAAAGTGACGACTTAGTTTATTTAGGTAGTGTTAGTAATTTTACATTAGACGACTTAGTTTATTTAGGTAGTGTTAGTAATTTTACATTAGTTACCTAAATAGACTAATAGGGTTTGTTCTACACCCTATTCTGATGGGGAATGGATCAGGTCAGTAACCTTATGGTGAGTAACCATGAGTAACCCGTCCACATCAGCATGACATCAGCATCCTCTCTCTCATAGAAAGCCTTTAATTTTTCCCTCTTTAATCTTTGACGGACGATTTCTCGCTCATTTTAAGTCGAAATTTAATTTTTTTTGCACAGTTAGATCAGATTAATTGTGCTCTTCAAAATGATATCCACTTTAATATATTTTTCGAACAAAAAAAATTGAGCCTTTTTTACCAGCCTATACCATATGGTATTGACTGGTATTGAAATAAAAGCATACCTATGTTTTGAAAAACGTACCATGGTGGTATGAACAAACCAAACTATAGGATGGTTGAATACATGATAGTAGAAGTATATTAATTGTAATTTACGACTTTTAACATTGTATACAACACAATACCACCCTGTACCAGGGTGGTATTGTGTGGTATTTTTTGGTCCTGTAATTTGTTCACCCAGAAATTTGTAGATCCAATAGATCATGATGAACTCGTCCCTTCTGTGCAAGCGTTTTCAAAAACGAAGAAGATACCATACAATACCACCCCGTACCAGGGTGGTATTGTATGGTATTGTGTGGTATTTTTTGGTCCTGTAATTTGTTCACCCAGAAATTTGTAGATCTAGTAGATCATGATGAACTCGTCCCTGCTGTGCAAACGTTTTCAAAAACGAATTAAAAACGAAGAAGATACCATATGGTATGCAGTTGGTACCGAGAGGCCAGAATTTTTTTTTCTCAAAAAATATTGAAAATTGATCTCATTTTGTAGAGCACGGTGAACTCGTTCCATCTGTGCAAAAAAAATTAAAATCCGAGTTAAAAACGAAAAAGATATGAGTCAATTAAGAAAGCTAGTGAAAATAAAAATAGCTGATGTGGCAGTCAATTCTCAAAGTTGACCGTTAACTTAGTGACGTGACAACTAAAAAATTATTAAAAAAAATTTAATATTTTCCATCTCATTATTACATTCATTAAAAAATAAAAATTTGGATGTTGTTTACTTCTTTATACTGTCAATTTCTCATTTCGTTATAACAATAGTGTTGCATACATGCACATAATTTTGGTACCCATCCCACTACATACCAAATATCACAAAAATAAATAATAAATTGCGGAATCTCTGACTCTCTGTACCCCTTTCTCTGACTCTCTATATATAAACCAAATCCCACAAATCCAACCACGAATTCACTTCACTCCCAACAAATTCCCAATTTCCCCTCTTTCTCTGAAAAAAATGGAAACCTCTCAGCAGCAGCAGCCGCTCTCGATCGAGAGCGGCTCCTACAGCTGGCTCGCCGCCAGCCTCAAACCCTCTTTCGAAACCCTACTGGACGCCGCTGCTGACGAGTACTCGGCCGCCTCCAGTTACATCGAGATGGACCCCGCATGCGGCCGTCCAAGAGGTTCTTTCGAAGCTCCTCCTCCGGCCACTACTTCATCGGTCCGGGCCTCAAGCAACTGATCCAGCAGCTGGCCGAGAGCGACCCCAACCGCTACGGAACCCCTCCCGCCTTGAAATCGGCCATCGACGCCCTCCCTACCGTCAAGATCACGGGCGAGGCCCTGAATTCCGAGATGAATCAATGCGTTGTCTGCAAGGACGAGTAAAAGACCGGGGCTGAGCCGAAACAGATTGCAGTGTCCCCTACTTCTCCCCTGGCCCTATCTTACTACCAGAAAAAACAGAGTACCCAAAAACAGAGGGTGGAAAGCAAGAAGAAGAAGAAGAAGAAGAAGAAGAAGGATACAACCCAGAAGCGGGAAACAAGTTCTCTTTTCAGTGCTTCCTCCCTCGACAACGCCTATTTCGGCGGAAGTTACTATTGGTTCAATAGCGACTGCAAAGAAGGACGAGAAGTCGACGAAGACAGAATGGATTACAGGTGCATGCCACTTGACTGCTCTCCATTTGTCAATTTGAAGATTAAACAGTAAATTAAACGGCTAACTGCTATTACAATTAGCTAGTAGTAAAACGACACCGCATCAATAAAACACTTCTGCAACCGATAGAAACGTTTCCTCCTTCTTGTACGTTTCGCCCTTCTTCTTCTTCCACGACTCTGTTCTTCTTCTCTGCATTTCTTCTGCAAACTGGATTTAGAATCCTGACAGCCTCCCTCAAGTTGTGGCAGTCACTCTGACTCCCAACTTGACCAACAATGCCTGCATTCGCGCTCTATCCAGCCCTTTCGTAAACAAGTCAGCCAACTGGTTGTAAGTACTTACATGGTGGAGCTTGATCAACCCATTTTTGATTCCTTCTTTGGTCACATGCATTTCAATTTCTATATGCTTTGTCCTTTCATGAAATACTGGGTTCTCTGCTATGTGTATCGCTGACCTGTTGTCACAGTAGACTGAGATAGGCAGAGGAACTTTAACACTCAATTCTGCCAATAAACCTTTCAACAATTCAACTTCACAAACCAGCAAAGCTAGTGCCCTGTACTCAGCCTCTGATGAAGATCTGGATAGAGTAGTTTGCTTCTTACTCTTCCAAGTCAACAAGGAACTTCCCAGAAAGGTGCAGTATCCAGTTGTAGACCTTCTTGTGTCTGGACAACTGGCCCAATCTGAGTCTGTAAACCCCACCAGCTTCAAGTCTGCCTTGCTGCAAAAGTGTATGCCTTGACCAAGATTGTTCTTCAAGTACCTTAACACCCTGAAGGCTGCTTGTAGATGATCACTACAAGGCTGTTTCTAGAATTGACACAGCTGTTGCACTATGTATGTTAAGTCTGGTCTGGTGATTGTCACATAGTGCAACCTTCCAATCAACCTTCTATAGACTTCTGCATCTTCCAGAGGTGTTCCTTGATTTGCTGCTAACTTCACTTTAGGGTCTGAAGGTGTGATGCATCCTTTTGCTTCTAAATATCCAGTGTCTTTCAGCAGCTCTTAGGCATATTTCCAGAGGTCCTAGCAGTTTAATCTTAAACTCTTTACTCAATGCTTTCTTGATCTGCTCTATATCCTTTGGTGCATCTCCTCCTATGGTGATGTCATCAACATACACTAGCAGTACCACAATTCTGCCATGCACCCATTTAGTGAATAAAGAGTAATCTGAAGCTGATTGAGCAAACCCATTCTTCAATAGAAAACCTGTCAACCTTGCAAACCACTGTCTTGATGCTTGTTTAAGCCCATACAGTGATTTCTTCAGCCTGCAAGCCATTCCTCTTGGATCAATACCATTTAGATCAAGTCCCATTGGTATTTTCATGTACACTTCTTCTTCTAAGTCCCCATGTAGGAAGGCATTAGATACATCTAATTGTTCTAATGTCCAATTTTTGACTGCAGCCACAGCAAGTAATGCTTTCACTGAGTTTATCTTAGCTACTGGGGAAAAGGTGTCTAGGAAGTCAATTCCATAGACCTGAGTATACCCTTTTGCCACCAGCCTAGCCTTAAACCTCTCTATAGTGCCATCTGCTCTTCTTTTGATTTTAAAACCCCACTTATAGCCAATGGCTTTCTTTCCATCTGGCAACTTTACCACATCCCAAGTTTGGTTCTGTTCCAAGGCACCTAACTCCTCTTGTACATCCCTATTCCACACATCTGATTGCATTGCCTCATAAAATGTAGCTGGCTCAATCTGTGAGATGACACTCAGTGCAAAAGCTTTATCAGCAGCATTCAAGTGATCCAAATCAAACTCAATAGGATACTTAGAAGCTTCTCCACAAGAACCAAAAGCACCAAAACTCAGATCTGGATCTAATTCACAATTGTCAAACTTAGCAGGTAGTTTATGAGACCTTTGTGGTCTCTTGGATGGTTCAAAATCCTGTTGAGGTTCTAACTCAGGTTCTAACTCAACTTCCATTTCAAAATCTTGATGAATATAAGGCTCAGCTGTTGTGTCATCACTCATAGGCTCAGCTTCAGGCTCTTCTGTTGTAGGAGGTGTATAGTGCCCCCCATCAGCAGAGGGTGATACAGGTGTAGGAAGAGTTGGAGGTAGGCTTAGACCAGGAGCATGAACTGGTGGATGAGAAGTTGGGATGGGAATTTGAGGTGAGGTGGTAGGATCAAAAGAAGGAACAGTAGTGTGGGAATCATGTCTAAAAGGCAGAATAGATTCATGAAACACCACATCTCTAGAAATGAAAACTTGGTTATCTTTGAGATCAAGAAGCTTGTATCCTTTAAGGCCTAAAGGAATGCCAAGTAGTACACACTGCCTGGCTCTGGGATCAAATTTAGATCTCCCTGCTGCTATTGTACTAGCATACACCAAACAACCAAAAACCCTTAAATGGCCTAAGAAAGGAGCTTTCTTGTACAAGACCTCATATGGCGACTTGTTGTGTAAAATTGGTGTAGGGATTCTGTTAATAAGGTAAACTGCATGCATTATACAGTCACTCCAGTAAAGTAATGGAATTCCAGATTGAAACCTGAGTGATCTAGCCACATTTAAAATGTGATGATGCTTCCTTTCTACCCTAGCATTCTGCTCTGGGGTATACACACAGGACATCTGGTGCTCTATTCCTTCAGCCATGTAAAAGTCACACATATCAAATTCCTTTCCTTGATCACTTCTTACTGTTTTAACAGTTGTGCCAAACTGATTTTTAACCAATTGACAGAAGCCTTTGAACAAATCTCTGGCTTCACTTTTGTGTTTCATAAGGTACACCCACACTGCTCTTGTGCAATCATCAACCACAGTTAAAAAATAGACATAACCATCATAGGAAACAAATGATAAAGGACCCCAAATGTCGATATGTATCAACTGAAAGGGTTCTGTTGTAGTACTGGTACTAATAGGAAATGGTTGTCTCTTGTGTTTAGAAAGATGACAGACATTACACTATTCTGATTTTGAAATAGAAACAGTAGAATCTAGTTTGTGTACTAAGGATTGCCTATCACTACTAGGATGTCCTAGCCTCCAATGCCAGAGATCAACTTGGTGAGGGTGAAAGTTGTAGACACTGGAAGCTTGTGGTAGGTGGACTGGAAGTGTGAGTGAAGAGCTTGAAAAACTGAGCTGGTACAGTCCTCTAGATTCTTTTGCTAAACCAATCATCGTCTTGCTCAGTAGGTCCTGAATTTGGCAAAGATCAGAATGGAAGTGTAAGGCTAAGGGTAAGTCATGAGTGAGCCTACTGACTGACACTAGATTAAAGGAAAAACTAGGAACCAGGATTACATTGTATAAATGCAACCCTGTTGGAAGTTTTACAGTTCCTGTATGAGTTACTGGAACCTTTGTGGTGTTTGGCAGGTGCACAAAAGTGTCATGGACTCGCTTATAATCAATGAATAAAGCTAGAGAACATGCAATGTGGTCAGATGCACCTGTATCTAGGATCCAAAAGTTGACTAAGTGATTGCTATTGACACTTGCTAAGGAGGACATGACATATTTACCTTCAAAGTTTGGGAATGGTGGTAAATACTGGGACACAGAAAAGGCTTGGTGTCGAATGGAAGGTGAGGAATTGGGTATGGGTGGCTGATTAGAACCAGCCTGCAACATGTACCTCAATCTAGCCATTTCCTCAGGTGTAAAGCCAAGTGTGGATCCACTTCCAGTGCCAGTGTCACTTGTGTAGCTTGCTTCTGTAGGATTTTCACTCCCACTGGAACTCCCTTGAGACACTGATCCTGCAAATCCCTGGCTCCCTGGTTGACTTTTACCTTCCTTCTCTCCAGCTTCTTTCTTCTTTTTCAACCTCCAGCATTCTTCAATGTAGTGATTGGTGCGCTTGCAGAACCTACATAACTTCTTCCCTGAACTCTGATCTGTTGCCTCATTGTCTCGTGGTCCTTCTCCTCCAACAGCCAAGGCAACTGATTGCCCTTTCTTAGTTCCTCCATGAGCCTTCAGCTCTTGTTCATACTGTAGTAAGTCATCAACTGCTATGGTAACAGTTGGTAGAGGCTTTAGCATCAGCAGCTGCTTCTTGATGATCTCAAAATCAGGATTTAGACCTCTGAGAAAACGAATTAGATAGTCTGTTTCCTGTTTTCTCTCAAAAGCTTCAACAGCTTTACATGGATTAGTGTTTCCTGGAAGGCAATTACATGCCACAATGGGGTTATATTCAGTATACTCATCCCATAAGCTTTTGATTTGGGTATAATACTGAGTTATACTTTGAGTTCCCTGCTTGCATTTGTGTATCTCGTCTTCCAAGTTGATGAGCCTGTTGGCATTCAACTGACCAAATCTGTGCCTTAACTCATCCCACAGAACTTTGGCATTATCATGCCTCATCACTGAACGCCTTATATCCTTGTTCAGTGAATTCAAAATCCATGTAAGCACAACAGTGTTGCAACCATCCCATAGATGAAATTGCGGATCATGAACAGCTGGTCTGGGCAGAGACCCATCCACAAAACCCATTTTGTGTTTTGTTTTCAAGACATTCATTACAGATCTACTCCACATGCTATAGTTGTTACCATCCATCAACTCAGAAACGATGGGTAGGCTCAGATTCTCATTAGGGTTCAGGTAGAGAGGATTACCAAACATTATCACCTCTGTGTTGCCTGAGAGCCCAGTGTTTCCTTCAGCTCCAAACGACCCAAACTGAACATTGTGTGGATCGATGGCTCTAGCTCCGTTGCCGGTGTTCGGCGGCGTGTTGGGTGACGGTGAGCTAGTTCCTGACATGGCGGAATCCCTTAGAGCGGCCGCTCTGATACCATAAGAGAAAACTTAGCAAGGGTTTTATGGAAGGAGTAATCTTCAGCAGTCTCTGAGATTCTCCATTTCATTATATACTCCAGCAGAAAACAAAGACAGAATGGATTACTGGCGCATGCCACTTGGCTGCTCTCCATTTCACAATTTGAAGATTAAACAGTAAATTAAACGGCTAACTGCTATTACAATTAGCTAGTAGTAAAACGACACCGCATCAATAAAACTCTTCTGCAACCGATAGAAACGTTTCCTCCTTCTTGTACGCTTCACCCTTCTTCTTCTTCCACGACTCTGTTCTTCTTCTCTGCATTTCTTCTGCAAACTCGATTTAGAATCCTGACAGAAGCGGGAAACGAGTTCTCTTTTCAGTGCTTCCTCCCTCGACAGCGCCTATTTCGGCGGAAGTTACTATTGGTTCAACAGCGACTGCGAAGAAGGACGAGAAGTCGACAAAAATCGGTATGACAACAAGGACGAATCCGATACTCTGTTTTTCTCTTCCGATTCGTCGGATCTCTCTGCCAGCCGCCGCCGTAACCGCCACCGCAAACCTCGTCGCCGTGAAAATCAGGATTCAGGGGGAGGAGGAAACCAAGAGGAGGCGAAATCGACTACTTGAAGAAAGGCGTCGCTAAAAATGTTGTCGTCAAAGCTAAAGGTGGTGACAAAAGTCGGATGCTGCCGTTGGACGGGAAAGTGAAGGGGAGCTTTGCAGTGGTGAAAAGCTCGAGCGATCCTTACAACGATTTCAGGACTTCAATGGTGGAGATATAATCGAGAAGCAAATATTCGGGGCCAGAGATTTGGAGCAGTTTTTGTAGTGTTTCTTGTCTCTCAACTCCGGTCATCACCACAGGATCATCGTCGAGGTTTTCACCAAGATTTGGGAAGCCCTCTTCCCCACCTGGTCGTGATTATCAATTAGTCAATAAATTAAGATCGGTAGTATTAATAATTGTTATCACTCATCAGTGTATTAGCATTACAAGAGAAAATAAATTAGGTTTTTTAATTTTTATTTTTTAATGAATGTAATAATGAGGTGGAAAATATTAAAGTTTATTTTTTTTGTTTTAATAATTTTTTAGTTGCCACATCATTAAGTTAACGGTCAACTCTGAGAGTTGACTGCCACGTCAGCTAAAGTTAACGGAATTGGACGGAGAGTGACCAAACGTGAACGGTTTGCGTAAACTGAAGTACCATCAATGGATTTAAATATTTCAAGTGACCAAACTTAAACGTATTTTGTAATCTCAGTGACCAACCATTCAATTAACCCATTTAAATCCAATCAATTTGATCCAAATCCAATTGGATTGGTGGATTCATGGATCAATCCATGGATCCAAATGGTAAATTATGATTTGGTACCTATATTTTTATATTTTATGTTTTGGTACCTAAAATTTATATTTTTATACGAAAAAGATTATTGGAAAATTACATTTTGGTACCTAAAATTTTCATTATGACATTTTAGTACCTAAACTTTTCAAAATTTATATTTTGGTCCAAACCTTGGATGTCATTTGGATTCATGGATCAATCCACCAATTCATTGGATCCAATCCATTTGATCCATGGATCCATCAATCCAATCCACGAATCCGATTCTATTGCCACCTCTAATTATAATCTACCGCATGCTAAGAATTTTGGCTGTTCTTGGGGGTTTCTCTACTTGGGTGAGAAAATTTGTGTTGTCCAAACAAACCCTGACGCAGTGTGTTCGATTGGTTGTATTTGCGAAGCAGTGCTGTTTGTGTCCATCAATTAGCCTCATGTTATCCTTTGTAACTAACTTGGTGGACTTATTTGTAATTAGTTTTTTCATTTGTGTGGTGGGCTTATGAATTTTGATCCTTACTACTTTCTATTTTTGTAACTTGGTTTCATACTGTTTTCAATTTTCATAAGCAAGCTGTTAACGTCTGACTTTGATGTCTTATTTGAGTTTGTTTGCAATCAATTATAGAGGTGGCAATTGGATCGGATTCGTGGATTCGTGGATTGGATTCGTGGCTCCATGGATCAAATGGATTGGATCCAATGGATTGGTGGATTCATGGATTGGATCCAATGGATTGGTGGATTGATCCATGAATCCAAATAACATCCAAGGCTTGGACCAAAATGTAAATTTTGAAATGTTTAGGTACTAAAATGTCATAATGAAAAATTTTAGGTACCAAAACGTAATTTTACAATGATATTTTTCGTATAAAAATATAAATTTTAGGTACCAAAATGTAAAATATAAAAAATATAGGTACCAAATCGTAATTTGCCATTTTGATCCATGGATTGATCCATGAATCCACCAATCCAATTGGATTTGGATCAAATGGATTGGATTTAAATGGATTGGATTAGGTGGATAATTTGGTGGATGGATTGGATTGGATTCATGGATTTGGATCCTAATTGCCACCTCTAATCAATTATCTCTACTGTATGTTACTACCTTATTATTTTAAAATTTACTCCTTTGGTCAGAATGTATGTAGGGATTTCCTACAATAATTTGAGTATAATTTCAAGTTGAGAAATTTTACAATGCTATATAGTATTGGTGCTATAGGTTTTTGTCTTTATGGTACAACTTAAAATTGTACATTTATGTTATGGTACAACTTTAGATTGTACCTATACTTTTTGTACAAATTCTTTTATAGTACAACTTGAACTTGTACCTTTATGTGATGGTACAACTTCAAGTTGTAAAGTTGTACCATAACATAATGATACAAATTGCTTTATGGTACAACCTAAACTTATACATTTAATGTTATGGTACTCATTACGTAAAGGAACCTTCCATTACGTAAGGTTTACGAAATGATAGTTAATTCTTACGTAACAATTAAATCAAAAGCATTACGTAAGACTTCCGTAATGATTTTGTACTTTCCGTAACACGAGGTCAATACTCATTACGTAAAATTACCTTCCTTTACGTAAAGGTTACGAAACATAGTTATTTCTTTGGTTAATACCTTAGTTTGGCCCGAACTATAGACAAACTTTCTACTTTGGCTCGTGGTATCGGAAATTGCTATTCTGGCCTAAACTATATAGCATACTTACTTATTTGGCCCGGAGGTGGGTTTGACCGTCAAATTAGACGGTCAACCGAGTTTACCGTTAGTCAAAGTCCACCTCACTTGCCACGTCAGCTATCAGGAAATAAAAAAAAAATTTGAATTTTGTTTAACTTCTAAAATTAATTTAAAATAATTTGGAGAGCTCTTTTACTTATTATTTTTTTTCGTTTATTATTTTTATTGTTAGAAAATAAACAAAATTAAAAAAATTCAAAATTAAAAAATTAATTTTTTATTTCCTGATAGCTGACGTGGCAAGTGAGGTGGACCTTAAGTAACGGTCAACTCGGTTGATCGTCTAATTTAACGGTGAAACCCGCCTCCGGGCCAAATAAGAAAGTATGCTACATAGTGTAGGCCAGGATAGCAATTTTCGATACCACGGGCCAATGTAGAATGTTTGTCTATAGTTCGGGCCAAAGTAAGGTATTAACCCTTATTTCTTACGTAATAATTAAATTGGTAGCATTACGTAAGGCTTCCATAATCACTTTACACTTTACGTAATGCAAGATTGATATTCATTACGTAAAATAACCGCTCATTACGTAAGGCTTTCGTAATGACCTTTTACAAATGTTACGTAAGATTACAATAGGTTACGTAACTATACGTAATGCTTATTATATTTTACGTAATGTGACCTGTGAAACCTACTATAGCAGGTAAAAAAATTCAAGTTACCTTACTTCAAGTTACCGTAGGAAATCCCAATGTATGTATTACCTAGGATGGAAGTCAAGATCATGGGTTGTATAATTTTCAATTTTTGAATCAATGGTGCAATTGTATTAATGTCTTCCTATTCGTTTCCATTTGAAATACAATCATTTCCAATAGCAGCAACTAACTTCACATGATAATTAGTTTTGAGTAATGGAGCTTTTGTATATATAACTAACCAATACTTGTGTTTCGTGTAGTGATGCATGTCATTAGTGAAATTTGGTTTACTAATTCGGCTGTCGGGCTTTGCCACTCACTTTGAAATGTTGCAGACTGTTCTGTTTGGCTGCCATATTATTTTACTTATTTTAGGAAATTTAGTAGGACCTTCTTGAAGTTTCTTTTCCTTTCGTTTGTATTGTTTTAACGGTTTGTTTAGTGTTCAATTCAGCAGTTATATTAACAGTACCATGAAAGTTGATGCCTATGAGGACCAATGGGTTTGAGTGCTTCAACCGGTATTTGATGAGGAGATATTTGTGGCAACTTGCCCTTTCAGGACATGACTAGATGGTGATGTCGCGCCTTGCGCGTGGCAGAGATGGTCTATGGGCATGTCTTATGTGGCAGCCAAACAAAAACTTTAGATACTAAAATGTAATGTTTCATCAATATTTTGAGGATTTATGTGCCAAAAAAATAAATTTAGGTTATAAATCTAAACATCTATTAAGTTTAGGTAACGAACTGTAATTTGTATAGTTGAGGTTTAAGTCCTTTATGGTGGTGTATTCAAGATGATAATTATTTACTTTTTTATAGAAAAAATGGAAACTATTATTTTATATATGTAGATACCTAGCCAAACACTTCATGTATAATTGTTGAAAATTCTAGCTCGGGTGAAAAAGTAATACTTTATGGAGAAGCAAAATGAATACAAACTGGAACTCTTTTAAAATTTCACGCCTTCAAATCTCATAGTGGAAACTGATTACTTTCTAATAAATAATAAACACATACATTTATTTTTAATTGAGATGATAAGTGAGTGGTTCATGGTTCAATTATTAATTCTCTAGACTGTTGGTAAGTCGTGTATGGACCCATTCATACTTGTGATTAGAATACATAAAAATTATATACTAATTAGGGTTAGACGAAGAAGGTAAAGAAAGAAATAAAGAAAGGGTTATTGCAGGCGAATGAAAAATGAAACGAAAAGTAAGTAGATGATGGAAAGGTTTTCACCAATTCTTTTAGTTGGGCGCCAATACAACAGTCAACCATTTTCACCCGTAGCAATTTATTGACACTTGTTTATGTAGATGTCGTCTATTTTGTTACATGTAGTTAGTAGAAGTTTGTTTAGTACCCCGTAAACGTACCAAATGAGTTTATAAATTCGCTCTTGTAATATTTTAGCGTCACCTCTCTTTTATCATTTATTTAATGTTTCACATAATGAGCAATTATAAAATGGTCGAATCCTCTTCTACACTTGAGTAATACAACATCTTGTATGGTACAAACTAAATTTATACTTTTATGTTATGGTGGATTGGATTCATGGATTGATTGAAAATGATTGGTGGATTGTATTCAACGATTCAAGTGAAATCTAAATATTGCACCAATATGTAAACTTAAAAAAATTGTAGGTACGAAAAGCTCATAAAATTTAGATACCAAAACATAATTGTTCAATAATTTTACATTAAAATTAAATTCGGGATATCAAAATGTAAAATATACATTATACTGACTAAATTGTAATTTAATTAAGTTTGGGGTATAAAAATGTAAATACAACGCCCAATCAGCTAGTGAATTTGGGCAACAGTAACTGAACTTGTGCTTTATATATAAGAACTAGATGGTGATGCCGCGCCTTGCGCGTGGCAGAGATGGTCTATGGGCATGTCTTATGTGGCCCGTTATGGTATTTTGTTAGTATTAGTAGTCTAAAATTAATTTTTTGTTAGCAGTTTTGTTAGTAATATTGACTTGACAATATGATATTGACTGAGAAGAGATATATGACAGTCAACATCCAATTTAATTTAATTTTTTTTGAAATTTTTTGCTAAGAAATGATATTTACCTAAACCCAAGTTGACTCATTGATTATGCGGTAGGGTATGGGTGACGTATTGATAGACCGATAATTACACATAGTTTCACCCCTATTCTGAAGCCGTTTGTGATGTGGAATCTCGTGTTTTAAGTCGATTTCACGCTAGGTTGTGTGTTTATGTCATATTTCAGGACCCGGCGTTGGAATCGAGGCGGAGAAACGAGTTCTGGGTCGAAAGGAGCGAAGTTGGGAAGAAGGAGGCTGGAGAACCAAAATACCCGGCCAAAGGCAGAAATACCCGACCGGGTATTTTCTGGCCATGGTCGGGTATTATTCCTTTGGGCGCCCCGTGAGAAACAGAGGGGGGCCCGGGCAAAATGGCTAAAATCCCCGGTCGGGGATTATGGAGAGTGTCCGGGGATTTTCCCTTTGAAGAAACGGTGCGTTTTGATTATACCCGGTCGAAATCCAAAATACCCGACCGGGTATTTCGACCGGGTTTCTCGATCTGGCAGCTGATAAAAGGAAGCAGAAGGCCAACATTGAAGGGGTCCGAGTTTTTGAGAGAGAAATCAATTCCTAGAGAGAGAAAGCGACGAACCAGAGTTCCCAAGTGCCATAGCTTAATCTTCATCACCATTGGAGCCCAGCTTGAGCTTGGAGAAGTGCCGATTAAACGTCCAGGAGCAGAAATCCGTCTTCGCAGTATGATTTCCGCGTCTGAATCTGCTTTTGCTTCTTTCTCTATGGAGTAGTTCTTCCATTCATCTGGGTATGGGGAACCCTAGATTTGTATGCTAGGTCTGATTGTATGAACCCAAGTACAGAATTTGTGAATTGATTATATTCGATTGAGGTTTGAAAGATTGAATGACTTGAATCCTGATCAAATTGCTTTGACCTAGAATGAGAATATCTGCCTAGGTTGATAGAGTATCCTTAATCGAAGGTGGCGAATTGGTGACTTTAGTCGAGGAGCCAATTCGCTATTCTGTACCGAATTCCATTCGGTAGTGGAGGTTTGGTTCGTTAGGGCCTCAATCTGTTTACTCCGGTGGAGGTTAGTCGCCCGCTAGAGACTCAGATTGAGAGGGTCTGGAGACCTTTAGTCGAGACTTCAGGCTATTTAAGAACCTTCCGCAGTATAACTTTCATGAAAACTGAACTTGGTAAATTGCAATCCGACTTAACTGCAGTCTAGGGGAAACCATATCCGGGTGACCTCTCTTGACTTGAACAACCGTTAAACTTGCTTTGTGTTTTTGTTTGTTTGAATTTGCACTAAAAGTTCACTGCTAGATAACGAGATTTCACCGAGTAGTCATCACATCTAGGTCCCGGGTTGACAATAAAACCCAAACCCGCTATAGTACGCTTTAGGAAGTGGTTACACTTGGCCATTTTCTAGAGTGACAGTAGGAGTGAGTCAAGTTTTTGGCGCCATTGCCGGGGACGGCTAGGTTGTTGAAGGAAAGTGATTTCTGTTACTTTAGCATTTTCATTTTCACATTGAGTTTTTGTTCCTTCCCACTTGTGCCTTCACAGGTTTGCATTGCTTGATTGTGTGCAGATAGTGCATGACCCGTAGCCAGTCGGGAGGTTTACTGCCGTTGGATCCAGAGATTGAACGCACCAGCCGCCAACTTAGGAGACAACAGCGAGCTAGACTGGCTACGGAAGAGCGCAGAGACGGCCAATTGAGCAGCGAGTCCAAGGACGAGTACGAGATGGAAGGCGATCACAACCCACCTCCGGAGAACCAGTTCCTGGGGAACGACCCCAATCCCCAGGCAGCTGGGGTCCACCATCATCCACCACCACCGGGTCCCACCTTGGAGTACTACTACACTCCACGGATTGCTGACATCCGCCCGGTCATCCTCTATCCGCCAATTCCAGCAAACAACTTCGAGATCAAGCCATGTTGGATTCAACTCATTACATCCTCTATCCAGTTCCATGGCTTGAAGGATGAGGAGGCCCGGGCACATCTTTCCCATTTTCTGCAGCTGACAAACGGGTTTAAGCTGAACGGTGTTCCGGATGACGCAATCCGCCTTCACCTCTTCCCCCATTCTCTGGCGGGGAATGCTAAGAGGTGGTTGGAGACCCAGCCCCCACTGTCCATCACCTCTTGGGACGATCTGGCTGACAAGTTCGTGCACAGGTACTATCCGGCATCGAAGACCACAGAGATTCAGCGGGAGATCACTCACTTCCACCAAGAGCCAGATGAGTCCCTTCGTGATGCATGGGAGCGGTACATGGGGTACTTCTGGCAGTGTCCCCATCATGGCTTCAGTGATGCTTTCACAGTGGGGAACTTCTACAGTGCCCTCACCCCAGACAGCCAGAGGGTGATCGAGTCTCTATGCCAAGGAGGGGATATCCTTACTAAGACTCCACCCGAGCTGAACCAGATGATCAGCACCTTGGCTGCCCGAGATCATTCTTGGGGGCAGAGCAGCCGAGGCAGACAGTCCCGGGACCGTGGTGTGCATGCTATGGAGGCCAGATCCGGGTTAGAGCAGCAGGTGGCTGAGTTGGTGCAGACATTGAAGCAGCCTAACAGCCTCCTTCCGGGCCGAGGTGTAGCTATGCCTCCAGTAGCTCAGTGTCAGTGGTATGAGAGCCCGAACCACCTGGTGGAGGATTGTCAGTCTATGAGGGAGTCCTCTACTCCCCAAGAGCAGGTGGACTTCATCGCCAATGCTCGGCGCCTGGACCCATACAGCAATACCTACAATGAGGGATGGCGCCAGCATCCTAACTTTGCCTGGAGCAGCAACACCAACAAACCACCTGGTTTCCCAGCACCAGCAGGTGGTTTCCAGCAGAGGCAGCCCTTCCAGGTTAGGCAGGGGACCCACCACAGCAGCAGCCCTACCAGCCTAGGCAGGGGCAGCCATTCCAGCAGCCCCAGCGCCAGTATGCCCAACCTCCAGCAGCCGCAGCTCCAGATACTCAGATGGCTAATCTGAAGAATATTTTGCAGGCATTCATGACCACCAGTAAGGCGAATTTCACGAGGATGGATCAGAACATAGCCTCACTGGAGGCAGGCCAGAGAAACCAAGGTGCCATTCTGCAGGATCTCCAACATCAGATTGGGAGCTTAGCTTGCCAGAACACTACCAGGGCACCGGGGACTCTGCCTGCCACCACTGTTCCCAATCCTCGCGACCTTCAAGAGACCGCACACGCCATCACCACCAGGAGTGGTAAGACCATATCTGCTGCTCCTGCCCAGCCCAGGCGAGACGAACCACCACCTGCTTCAACACCTCCAGCTGATACTGCAGAAGTGGGGGAAGGCAGCGCAGCACCTGCTCCCAAGCCACAACCTGTGGTTAAGGAGCATACACCCCAGCTGTCCTTCTCCACTCGACTTCATAAAGACAAGCTGGAGACAGAGTTTGCCAAGTTCATGGCAATGTTGAAGCAGGTCAACATCAGCATGCCGTTCGTGGAGGCACTGTCGAAGATGCCCAAGTATGCCAAGTTCATGAAAGACCTCCTCACCAACAAGAAGAAACTTGGGGATCTTTCGACAGTGATGCTCAGCGAGGAGTGTTCTGCTATCCTGCAGAACAAGCTGCCCGAGAAGCGCAAAGACCCAGGGAGTTTCACTATCCCTCTTGTTATTGGCAGCATGCATGTAGGAAAGTCCTTGGCGGACCTAGGCGCTAGCATAAATGTCATGCCCTATAAATTATTTAAGAAGCTAGACCTAGGTGAACCTAGAGCTACTAGGATGAGCATTCAGTTAGCTAATCGTTCTATCGTGCATCCTAGGGGTATCATTGAGGACTTGCTTGTTAATGTAGGTGCATTCACATATCCTGTTGATTTTGTTATTTTGGATATAAATGAGGATGTGGATGTGCCCTTGATTTTGGGTAGACCATTTCTAGCCACCGCCAAGGCGCTTATTGATGTGCATAGTGGTAAATTGATCTTGCGTGCTGGTGATGAACAGGCTACTTTTTCTGTGTCTGACAATGGGAAACATTCTCATTTGCATGATGACATAGACTACTGTGATGTGCTTACCGATTTTGAGACCGCACTCGCCATTGCGAGTGCGGGTACTGATGATGCTCTTGAGCGTTGTATTTTGCTAGGTGAGCAGGCATCGCAAGAGCCGCAGCTGGCGGAGCAGTGGCCCCTTCTTGGAGGGCGACAGGCTGTTTAAACCGATCTCATCCTCCACCCGCATCACCACCTCCTTGGAGGAACCACCAGAGCTGGAGCTTAAGCCCCTCCCTCCTCATTTGGAGTATGCATTTCTCCGGGAGGGAAATAAGCTGCCAGTCATCATCAGCTCGACCCTCACACCCGAGCAGAAGACCAGACTGGTGGCCTTGCTGAAGCAGTACGAGCGAGCTTTAGCATGGAAGATCACAGATATCCGGGGGATCAGCCCCTCCTTTTGCTCGCACCGGATACTGCTGGAGGATGAGATGCGGCCAGTGAGGCAGCCACAGAGGAGATTGACACCGAACCTAGAGGCTGTGGTTCGGGCAGAGATCGTGAAGCTGATGGACGCGGGGATCATCTTCGCCATTTCTGACAGCGAGTGGGTCAGTCCCACCCAGGTGGTGCCCAAAAAGGGTGGGATGACCGTGGTGCCTAACGAGAAGAACGAGCTCATCCCGATGCGCACGGTGACTAGGTACCGTGTTTGCATCGACTATCGGCGTCTCAACGACGCCACTCGGAAGGACCATTTCCCGCTGTCGTTCATTGATCAGATGCTGGAGAGATTGGCGGGGCACGAGTTCTACTGCTTCCTGGATGGGATGTCCGGGTACTTTCAGATCCCTATAGCACCGGAGGACCAGGCGAAGACCACTTTCACCTGCCCCTTCGGCACATTTGCTTACCGGAGGATTCCATTCGGGCTATGCAACGCCCCAGCCACTTTTCAGCGATGCATGCTCGCCATCTTTGACCGTCTGGTCGCCGAGAGCATGGAGGTGTTTATGGACGATTTCTCGGTTTATGGGGACTCCTTCTCTCACTGTCTCCATAACCTGGAACTTGTTCTTAAACGGTGTGAAGAAACGAACCTGGCACTGAGTTGGGAGAAGTGTCACTTCATGGTTCGAGAAGGCATAGTTCTTGGGCATAAGATCTCCAAGATGGGGATTGAGGTGGATAGAGCGAAGATCGAGACTATCAGCAAGCTGCCTCCTCCTACATCTGTTAAGGGGATCCGGAGTTTTCTTGGCCATGCAGGTTTCTACAGGCGGTTCATCAAGGATTTCTCGAAGATCGCCCTGCCCCTGACCAAGCTTCTAGAGAAGGATGCCCCCTTTCTGTTCACTGATGCTTGCACAGCGGCGGAACCACCTTGAAGGAGAAGCTCACCCAAGCTCCTATCATGGTTGTTCCTGACTGGTCCCTACCATTTGAGCTGATGTGTGACGCCAGTGACTTTGCTGTTGGAGCTGTTTTGGGCAGAGGCGAGATCAACACTTCCGACCTATCTACTACGCCTTGAAAACTCTGAATGATGCCCAGGAGAACTACACCACCACAGAGAAGGAGCTGCTTGCAGTGGTGTTTGCCTTCGATAAATTTCGCCCCTATCTGGTCTTGTCCCATGTGACCTTGTACACAGATCACTCCGCGATTAGATACCTGATGAGCAAGGCCGATGCCAAGCCTCGGCTCATACGATGGATCTTGCTACTGCAGGAGTTTGATATTGAGATCCGGGACAAGAAGGAAGCAGAAAATGTTGCAGCTGATCACGTCTCCCGGTTGGACGCACCTCCTGCGGACAACCTCTTGGAGGAGATTGACGACTCCTTCCCAGATGAGAGGTTGATGATGATGTGCTTGGTGGAGAGTGTCACCCCCTGGTATTCTGATTTTGCGAACTATTTGGTGGGCCAGCAGCTGCCCAAGGGGATGGCCACTCACGCCAAGAGGAAGTTTTTCTCCGATCTGAAGTACTACTTCTGGGATGACCCTCATCTTTTTCGGATCGGAGCCGACGGGATCATCCGTCGTTGTGTTATGGAGAGTGAGATTAAGGGCATTCTATCTCACTGTCATGAGGGACCTACTGGCGGTCATCACGGAGGAAACCGCATGGCGAGGAAGGTGCTCCAGTCGGGCTTTTACTGGCCCACGCTCTTCAAGGATGCAGACGCCTTCGCACGCAGGTGCGACCGATACCAGAGGTCAGGTAACATCTCTGCCCGTGATGAGATGCCCCAGAATGTGTTTATAACTTGTGAGATTTTTTATGTCTGGGGTATTGACTTCATGGGCCCCTTCCCTCCATCTTTTGGTAACACCTATATTCTGGTTGCTGTTGACTACGTCTCTAGGTGGGCTGAGGCGCAAGCTTTGCCCACCAATGATGCTAGACGTGTTTGTGGTTTTTTGAAGCAGCTATTCTCCTGGTTCGGAACACCTAGAGCCATCATAAGCGATAGAGGCACCCATTTCCAGGGCCAATTTGATAAACTACTGTCTCGCTATGGTGTGACTCACAAGGTGTCCGTGGCCTATCATCCCCAGACCAGTGGCCAGGCCGAGCTGACGAACCGAGAGCTCAACCGGATCCTGGAGAAAACGGTGGATCAGTCCCGCAAAGATTGGTCCACCAAGCTCGATGATGCTCTGTGTGCGTATCGCACTGCCTACAAGACGCCCATTGGTACTTCACCGTACCGGCTTGTCTATGGAAAGGCATGCCATTTGCCAGTGGAGCTAGAGCACAAGGCCTTCTGGGCCCTTAAGCTGCTCAACTTGGATGTTCGTGTTGCAGGTATTGAGCGAAAAATGCAGATGTTGGAGCTGGAAGAGTGGCGTTACCACGCCTATGAGAACACCCGGCTGTACAAGGAGCGCACTAAGCGCCTGCACGATGCCCGGTTGCGGGGTCCGAAAGAGTTACAGGTTGGTGATCGAGTTATCCTCTATAACTCTCGCCTGAAGCTCTTTCCTGGAAAACTCCGTTCCCGGTGGTCTGGACCGTTTACGGTCACCTAGGTGTTCCCGTATGGCACTATCGAGATTGCCAACCCGCAGACTGAGCCATTTAAAGTGAATGGCCATCGTCTCAAAATCTACCTGGGAGATGAGGTCGAACGTGCGGAGTTGGTGGTGGTACTCGCGGACCCTTAGTTCCGCCATGGGCGTCCAGCTAAAAGACGGTAAAGAAGCGCTTGTGGGGAGGCAACCCCACCACGGTTTGCATTTTCTTTTCCCTTTTTTCTGAGTTTTTTTTTTGTGTCGTGTCGAGTCAGTTGCATGTCTGTAGTGAAGTTCGGTCGTCGTTGATGCCTCGATTTGGTGTTTTCGTGCAGGAGAGGTTGCAATTTTGGGAAAAATGAGTTTTTGGCCGAATTGGGGGAAATACCCGGTCGTGGGCCAAAATACCCAACCGGGTATTTTTGGGCTCACGCCCGGGGCCCCCTCTGTTTCTCGGGGGGGAAAAGGGGGAAATACCCGACCTCGTCCCAAAAATACCCGACCGGGTATTTTTGTTTCGCGGCCAGGGATTCCCCAGACCCTGAACACAGCGTTTTAACAACATACCCGACCTCGTCCCAAAAATACCCGACCGGGTTTTTTTGGTTTGAGGACGGGGGTTTTCGAGGCCTTACACGCTGCGTTTAGCGAACCCCTGTCGAGGACTCACAAATACCCGACCGGGTATTAGTGAGACCCAACCGGGAATTTTTCCTATTTAAGGGAAATCCCCGGTCATTTCTCTCTCTACTCATTTTTTCCAAACTTTCTCCTCTCTCTACTCTCAAATCCTCTCCCCTCTCTCCTCTTTGGCCGCCGCCGGCCGCCGTTCCTCCGCCGCCGGCCGCCGCCCTTCGCCGCCGCCGGCCGCCCTCCGCCGCTGCCGCCGGCCGCCGCCACCGTCGCCGGTCATTTTCCGGCGACTCGCCGGTCATTTTCCGGCGAGCCTCCCGGACTTTTTTTTCCGCTCCCCTCGCGTCCCTCACCCTTCCCTCGCGTCCTAGCTACAGTTCTCCTTGTGTTTCTAGGTGTGTTTCTTGTTCATTTCTAGTTTCATGGAAAATCGAACTGTAGATTATAGGACCGAGAACTGTGTTTGCCTGCCTGATTTAGAGTAGGGTGAGGGATGATTGAGCTTGCATGGATTTATATGTGGTATATGTGCTGCCCGTGTGCTTATTGTGGTTGATTCTGTGGTCTTGCCTTGATTTCCGGTTGAGTTGATTTCAATTCAACCAGCTGTGCTTAACTGTTAGCCTAGGTGAGCCTGAGTGTGGGGAAAGTGCTGACCCCATGCCGTTGGTCCTGACAATAGTTTTTCTTTGCTCCACCTTTGGTGTTTTGATTTTGCAGGAACATGTCTCAGGACCATCAGTTTGTGCAGGGTCTGCGCCTGCACCGGGAGTACGCGGACCAGTTCCGCAAGGTAATTCGAGGGAAACTGGAGCGCCACCACCATCTCGAGTGGGCGGTGTTCGAGCAGCTCCACTGCTTGCAGGAGCTCCGCACCGCCATCAGTCACCGCGATTGGCGGACGCTGCTTGCCATAGACGAGCCCACATACACGGAGCTGGTGTGGGAATTCTACACCACATTTCGGTATGACCGCACGAAGGCCCGGGACGCCTATGCGGTGACATTCAGGTTGGGTGGCTATCACAGGGAGCTGACCGTCGACGAGCTGGCCCACGCCTTGGGGATCGAGTACCACCCGTTCAATCGCCACGAGATGGAGGTCCCCACCCCGACCGACTGGAACCAGGATGGGTTCTACCGCACGATCGCCAAGCCAGATTATCGATATGACTACTTCGATGCTGGCCAGACCTACGTCAGCACCCTGAAGCCGCAGTGGCACATCCTGAACTTGCTGATCACCCGCTCCATCGTCCCCAACGCCACCGGCTCGCATAAGATTCCGAAGCGGGTGTTGTATGCCATGTACTCGATGGGGTACCCGGAGCACATGCTCCATTTGGGTTCGTTCGTGGCCAACACCTTCTCCCGGTGCCGCGGGCATCCCACCCACCTCTTCTGTGGTCCCCTGATCACCCGGTTGGCGAGGCATTTCGACATCAGCTTCCAGGGGCTTCATGATGCGTCTGCACGGGGCGGCTCCGCACCCCTCAGCCGGGACGTGCTACACAGTGCCCGCCTCCTGGCCACTACTGACACCCGTACATGGGTGGACGGGCTTTCTATACCCCCTGCGGAGGTTGTGGATCTTGATGAGGATGAGGAGGATGGTGACTACTCAGGCGAAGAGGTGGATGAGGATGCTGATGATGATGATGACGGCGCCATGGATGCCGATGAGCCGGAGCCCTCGCTCTCCCCACCTGGGGATCTTCAGCCTCGACGGAGACCGGTGAGAGGTGAGTCCTCCTCTGGTCCTTCTGGTCCGTCGATGGCCTCCGGCCCGTCTATGGACTTCTTCACAGAGCAGTTCCAGTAGATGGGGCTCCAGTTCCAGCAGCTCGGCCTTCAGAACCAGCAGCTCATGGACCATCAGGTCCAGTTCTATCAGCAGTATTCGGCCCACCAGGCCGAGTACCGGTCCAGGATGACGGGAGTTGATGAGCGCCTTGGCCGCTTGGAGACCAGCATGGGAGTCACTACTGCTCTCATCGAGCGGGAGAGAGATCGAGGCCGCCGTCTGATGGAGTATTCCGAGCATCTGCTCCAGGCGTGTCACCCTTCGGAGGAGCACCACTGGACCACCCGGTGGGAGCATTCACCGCCACGGCAGCCACCGGAGGATGGCGTCGATGACCTTATGGACCATGTCGACTTCACCGGTCTTGGAGGGCCCTAGGGGCATGTTTTGAGTGTTTTTGGTCTTTGTCCGCATGCAAACTGTCTTGTGTCGGTTTTTGTTTCTTTTTCGTTTCATTTTTAGATGCTAAACTATTGGGCTGACCATTGGACCTAACGTATGTGTTTGAGCTTTTTGGTTCCCTTTAGCTGTGCTTGTGTTCGCGACTGGTCCTCTCTCCACTCCGTTTCTTCCTGACTGGCCCCTTTCCAGTCTCCTGCAGTCTGTGCGAACCGGTAACATCGTTCCCCTTTCCTTCCCTCTTCTCCATTGGGGGCAATGTCGATCTTAAGTGTGGGGGGATGTTTATCTTTTGACTGCATTAGATCTGTTTGGGTGCTTGGAGCCTAGTCCACTGTCCAAATCTCGAGATTTGAGGGCTCCAAGCACCGCTGTTTGCTTGATGATTGATCGTGTTGGCACTATGGATGTGATTAGTAGATTGAATGGCTTTTGACTCGATGCATGACAACTTGAGTGTGACTAAGACAGCCTATTACGATGACTGAGATGTGTAGTAGCGTTGTGTAGGGGTTCAGTTTCAACTGTTTGCTTACCAACTGCGACTTGTGTTTGATCACTTGCTTTTGACAGTCATTTATGCATCTAGTTCAGGGAATCAGAATGTGAGATAGAGCATATAGGTATCCATGTGAGATTTGAGCCTGCTCGTTTCTTTCTTGTGCGATAGATTCCTCTTCCATGAAATGTAGCATTCACGTTGTCACTAGCTAAGATGATGGAGGCGTAGGATTAGCCCACGACCAAATTGAGTGTCCTGGTGTGTCATACCCCTAGTCAGCCCCTTTGAGCCGTGTGTTTTCCTTTCTTTCGGTCTTCAATGAAAAGTCACCCTTTTGCATCTTTTAGAAGGTTCCACAGAGTGACTTTTACATGTTCTCTGCTATTTCTGCTAAATGTAAGGTGAGGGTTGGAGGAAGTGCTTAAAAAGTTGGGCGTGTTATTGAAAAAATGTGCAGCGGTGGTGGTTTTCTCAAAGAAAATAAAGAAAAACAAAGGAAAAAATGAAAGCAAAAGAGAGCCACCACTAAAAATCTGAATAGTGCCCATTAAGTAGTGTTTCTTAGCAGTTTGGCTTGGAAATGCTAACATATTATAACCTCCTTCGCTCTTGTGCCTAAAGAATTTGATTAATGCAGAATAGCAGAACGGAAGTTACTGGTTTGTTTGACTGTGGTTTTGTTGGGTTGGGAAATGTGGAACCTTGTGCTATGACTACCACCACCTAAAAGGCCTTTTCCCCATGTCCAAGACCCTAGCCAGTCATTTGAACCTGTGTCTAAGACCTCCGGATTAGTTTGTGGTGACACCGCTTATGTGAACTCTAGCATTTAGAGGCTGCATTCCTGGTGAAGAGACGATAGGGATTGAGAGAAGAAGCATGCGCATTTTTCGCATCAAATTGTCCTAACCCCACTGGTCGAGAGTGAGCGATTAATTTTCTTATTCTCTTTATACTCTTTACCCCGGTGAGGACCTAGATTGCTCGGTCTTAATTCTGATATCTTGAGCTCTGTGCATGAAGTGACTGTTTTGAACAAGTGATTGAGTCAAGTCTAGGTTGGTTGGTGAACAGGAGAGAACTCTTCCTTTGCTCGACTTTATTGCATTCGAATGTCGTCTGTGGTGGTTGTCTAGGTTGTCATTCAAGTTGCCATGTGTTGATGATCGAAAGCCAGTATGATCCACGTGTTTTGTGCCGATACGATTTGCCCTAAAGCCTGCTTGATTGAAACGTTTTGAGCTTACCTGGTGTCTGACTTGGTTTGCTTAGGGACAAGCAAACGGTTAAGTGTGGGGGAGTTTGATAGACCGATAATTACACATAGTTTCACCCCTATTCTGAAGCCGTTTGTGATGTGGAATCTCGTGTTTTAAGCCGATTTCATGCTAGGTTGTGTGTTTATGTCATATTTCAGGACCCGGCGTTGGAATCGAGGCGGAGAAACGAGTTCTGGGTCGAAAGGAGCGAAGTTGGGAAGAAAGAGGCTGGAGAACCAAAATACCCGGCCAAAGGCAGAAATACCCGACCGGGTATTTTCTGGCCATGGTCGGGTATTATTCCTTTGGGCGCCCCGTGAGAAACAGAGGGGGGCCCGGGCAAAATGGCTAAAATCCCCGGTCGGGGATTATGGAGAGTGACCGGGGATTTTCCCTTTGAAGAAACGGTGCGTTTTGATTATACCCGGTCGAAATCCAAAATACCCGACCGGGTATTTCGACCGGGTATCGCGATCTGGCAGCTGATGAAAGGAAGAAGAAGGCCAACATTGAAGGGGTCCGAGTTTTTGAGAGAGAAATCAATTCCTAGAGAGAGAAAGCGACAAACCAGAGTTCCCAAGTGCCATAGCTTGATCTTCATCAACATTGGAGCCCGGCTTGAGCTTGGAGAAGTGCCGATTAAACGTCCAGGAGCAGAAATCCGTCTTCACAGTATGATTTCCGCGTCTGAATCTTCTTTTGCTTCTTTCTCTATGGAGTAGTTCCCCCATTCATCTGGGTATGGGGAATCCTAGATTTGTATGCTAGGTCTGATTGTATGAACCCAAGTACAGAATTTGTGAATTGATTATATTCGATTGAGGTTTGAATGATTGAATGACTTGAATCCTGATCAAATTCCTGTTGTTTCTGCTTTGACCTAGAATGAGAATATCTGCCTAGGTTGATAGAGTATCCTTAATCGAAGGTGGCGAATTGGTGACTTTAGTCGAGGAGCCAATTCGCTATTCTGTACCGAATTCCATTCGGTAGTGGAGGTTTGGTTCGTTAGGGCCTCAATCTGTTTACTCCGGTGGAGGTTAGTCGCCCGCTAGAGACTCAGATTGAGAGGGTCTGGAGACCTTTAGTCGAGACTTCAGGCTATTTAAGAACCTTCCGCAGTATAACTTTCATGAAAACTGAACTTGGTAAATTGCAATCCGACTTAACTGCAGTCTAGGGGAAACCATATCCGGGTGACCTCTCTTGACTTGAACAACCGTTAAACTTGCTTTGTGTTTTTGTTTGTTTGAATTTTCACTAAAAGTTCACTGCTAGATAACGAGATTTCACCGAGTAGTCATCACATCTAGGACCCGGGTTGACAATAAAACCCAAACCCGCTATACTACTCTTTAGGAAGTGGTTACACTTGGCCATTTTCTAGAGTGACAGTAGGAGTGAGTCACGTATATATGGGTTTGAAAGTTTGTAGAGGAGTTTGGGTAGGGTATGAATATTTACTTTCATAATCTAAATGTGTATGAGTGAGGTATGGATACCCATTTATTCAAAGGTGTTTCAATTACACATACAAAAATTTGAAATATTTGTAGAACTTCAAAAGTTTAGGCACCAAAATGTCATACACAAAAACTTTAGATACTAAAATGTAATGTTCCATCAATATTTTGAGGACTTATGTGCCAAAAAAATAAATTTAGGTTATAAATCTAAACATCTATTAAGTTTAGGTAACGAACTGTAATTTGTATAGTTGAGGTTTAAGTCGTTTATGGTGGTGTATTCAAGATGATAATTATTTACTTTTTTTATAGAAAAAATGGAAACTATTATTTTATATATGTAGATACCTAGCCAAACATTTCATGTATAATTGTTGAAAATTCTAGCTCAGGTGAAAAAGAAAAATTTTATGGAGAAGCAAAATGAATACAAACTGGAACTCTTTTAAAATTTCACGCCTTCAAATCTCATAGTGGAAACTGATTACTTTCTAATAAATAATAAACACATACATTTATTTTTAATTGAGCTGATAAGTGAGTGGTTCATGGTTCAATTATTAATTCTCTAGACTGTTTGTAAGTCATGTATGGACCCGTTCATACTTGTGATTAGAATACATAAAAATTATATACTAATTAGGGTTAGACGAAGAAGGTAAAGAAAGAAATAAAGAAAGGGTTATTGCAGGCGAATGAAAAATGAAACGGAAAGTAAGTAGATGATGGAAAGGTTTTCACCAATTCTTTTAGTTGGGCGCCAATACAACAGTCAACCATTTTCACCAGTAGCAATTTATTGACACTTGTTTATGTAGATGTCGCCTATTTTGTTACATGTAGTTAGTAGAAGTTTGTTTAGTACCCCGTAAACGTACTAAATGAGTTTATAAATTCGCTCTTGTAATATTTTAGCGTCGTCTCTCTTTTATCATTTATTTAATGTTTCACGTAATGAGCAATTATAAAATGGTCGAATCCTCTTCTACACTTGAGTGATACAACATCTTGTATGGTACAAACTAAATTTATACTTTTATGTTATGGTGGATTGGATTCATGGATTGATTGAAAATGATTGGTGGATTGTATTCAACGATTCAAGTGAAATCTAAATATTGCACCAATATGTAAACTTAAAAAAATTGTAGGTACGAAAAGCTCATAAAATTTAGATACAAAAACATAATTGTTCAATAATTTTACATTAAAATTAAATTCGGGATATCAAAATGTAAAATATACATTATAGTGACTAAATTGTAATTTAATTAAGTTTGGGGTACAAAAATGTAAATACAACGCCCAATCAGCTAGTGAATTTGGGCAACAGTAACTGAACTTGTGCTTTATATATAAGAACTAGATGGTGATGCCGCGCCTTGCGCGTGATTGAGATGGTCTATGGGCATGTCTTATGTGGCCTGTTATGGTATTTTGTTAGTATTAGTAGTCTAAAATTAATTTTTTGTTAGCAATTTTGTTAGTAATATTGACTTGACAATATGATATTGACTGAGAAGAGATATATGACAGTCAACAACATAAATTAATCCGACCAACGGGTCGGCTAAAAGCTAGTATCAGATATACAGTAAATTTATGGGCCTTAAAGCCCACAGGCGAACACATCGTAGATCTTACGCTCATCCTAATTATCCTCACTGTGCCGTGAAACCTGCTCGGACCTCTTCACACTCACACAGGCACAGCTTCGTATCTTCGCCGGAGTGCTCGGCCTGTCTCCGACCGCAATGTCCCGTCCGACCTCATTCCAATCTCCATCTCTTCTTCAATCTACATCCCAATTTCTTCCCATCACTGTCTGGTCTCCCTTTCAACAACCCCCAACTTCCCCTCCCCTCCCCTCCAGCTTCAAATCTCACTGCGCAGAGCCAGAAACCCCATTCCTCACAGCTGCTCCGCCATCTCCGGCAGCTCATCACCCGTGGAATCCTCTCCGTCTCCGCCGACCATCATTTTCATCAAAGGGGTAGCCCTGTCAGCCACCGAGGTACGGCTGGAGAGATCAGCCGAGGTGAGAGAGACTTATTTTTTATTCAGATTGGGGTGGAAATTTTTTCTAAACTGAAATGGAAGGAGTCTTGTTTGGGTTTGTAGTGAAATTAATAGTGGACAAGAGAACGAATGAGTCACTGGGATTCGCCTATGTGTGGTTTGCTAGCGAAGAGTCTGCCCATCTCGCTGTGCAAGGAATGAATGGAAAGGTATATCATTATTGAATTCACATCGGGGAAAACATAACCAAGAGTGTGTCTTATTGATCATAGTTGCATCCATTTTGGGCTCCAACTTTTGTTTGTGTTTCTAGTCCAGTTCTTTGATGGGAGGTTCGTCCTAGTTACCATTGCAACGCCTGGTTCTTGCAAAATCGCCAGCAATAGAACAATAGCTCACTTCAGGTTTTGACTTTTGATTATTAGCGACCAAGGTAAAGTGATTTCTCGATCACGCCGAGTTCTATGTCAATTAGGCACCTCAATTATAACAATTCTATCACTGCTACTCTAATCCATTGATGGTTGTTATGCTCTCTGTCTCTCACAACTTCAATTAATCATTGTGTATTCTTTCCAAGCTAAAAACACTATTGTGGAGGTAAAGAAAAGCTTCTGAGTAGTTTGGACTTGTGTTTATAGAAATGTAAAAGATAGAAGGAGGTGGAGGCTCGGATTAATTACGAATAGAAACCAATTTTGAGGTTTTCTCCCTAAAATTTTAACTCAATGTGTGAAATCTATACAATTGGTATGTTCAGATTATTTAGTTCAGATATCTTCAATTAACTAATGAGGAATATTTGTCGCACTTTGCCGCGACTTTGGTTTTGTGCTTGAATAAATATTTGCAAGCCCTCCGACGCAAGTGCAAGGGAGGATTTTTCTTTGTCATACTCCTCTTGATTATTTAATTTGGTTGATTCTAATTAAAATTTTGCATGAGTTACATGTTGCACCCAAAAGTTGATACTTGGTCACTTATCATCATGGAATCCTTATGATATCATTGTTTTGAATCAATTAAAAATTAAATCATATTTTTCTTTTCATTAGTTCTTTTCTTTCCACTTACTATAATACCAATGTCATGATATTATCTAATGAATGATGGACTCAGGGTCCGCCCTGAAGATGTGTCGGCAGACACTCCGGAACACTGACACAAGGCCATCAAATTACGGGAGCCTCTAGATCTGCATCGTGTATATAACTAATTACTATCACAGATTATTGGATTTCTATTATGAATTTAAAACGATAGAAAATTTATCAATGGAGTTTTGATCATGTATCTAAAACAATCATATTTTAAAATTTAACTGAAAAGGCTAAAGGAACGAATGGATCATATGGGGAAATTATTAAACAATCATATTAATAGTTATTTTCTTATTAGACTTTTTTCAAACCATATAATATAACTCATTTTTTGTCTTGTGTTTCCTAAATAGAATAAAAGAGGTAAGATTGTTGATGTCTCATTATTAGCATTATTAAATTTGTTACTTTAACTGTCTTAATTTTTAGCTTTCCCATGGGAGAAAATAATTCAATTTCGTCAATTAATTTGTTTGTACAAGCCATGCAGTAATGCTAAATTAATTAAATAATATGCATTGATTTATTAAACGTTAATCAAAATAATTAGGTACAAGCCACCAATAGTAAAAATAACTAAATCAATTATAAATAGTTCGTACCATACTTAACTTTAGCCCAAAAAATTACCAATTTCTCCTATCTAATTTAGTTTACTCTATTTTTGTATGGTTAATCAAAAATTGTCATTTAGCTAAGGAGATGCCAACAAGCATTAAACTCCTCTCAAGAGTTCGACAATGACCCTATCCTCTACACATTCAATTCATAGAAAATCTCTACATATCAAGGAGAAACATTTCTAATGCTTTCTTGAAGCTGTACACTTCCTGCCATAAAATAGTGAACATCAATCCTAATCTTCAGTAACAAAGTATAAGGGGGACACCAATCACTTTCTCCAGCAACTCTTCTGCATCTCTCGCGCCATAAATGATTTAAAATCAAAAGCCATAAAAATCTGCCATCAACTACCAAATCAGTTTAGCCACTCCAACGATCAACCCCCCATTGAAGATGATCCTCCTAGTTGTTGAAAGTAGGAACCACACAACGAATCTGCTACATAATTTGTTGTAATATCCACACTGAGTAAGAACATAGTGAGAAAAGGTGAGTACGAGATTCTGATCCTCCTGGGATAATAGTGTTTGCCCCATATCACTTTGTTCCAATGAACTAACTCATGATGAGTGCGTATTAATTCCTAGATTGCCTTGACTGAATATTTTTTAAGCGTGGCTTCATCCCATTGCAAAGAAGCTCCACTGCCAGTCATGAAAGCCTGGGCTCTAGGTCTGCATTTGAAAATTTTCCTCCACACCCAAGAGCCACTAGCAGTAATCTGAAGATCCCAAATAGTTCTTTGCTTGACCCTGTATTTGTAGATCCAGGCAACCCAGATGAAGCCTGCCTCTGCAAGGAGATTCCAGAGATGGCGAATGACACAAGCCTAGTTCTAGGTTTTAAAGTCACAGACCCTCAATCCCCCTCTCCTTTGTTGGCAAGTCAACATAATCCCAAGCAACTGGCGCACTTTTTCTGGAACCCCCTACACCCACATTCCATAGAAAGTCATTGCAGATTTTCTCAATCAGTTTCTAAACCTTCATTGGCAGAAGAAAAATTGTCATCCAGTAATGAAAAACACTTGTTACCACTGAAGAAATTAACTGCAGGCGACCTGCATAACTAAGAAATCTAGATTGCCAGCATCTCACCCTTATTGTTATTTTGTCCACTAACACCTGACAATCATGAGAGCTCAGTTTCCCTATTAATAAGGGAACCCCTAGATACCTGACAGGAAGAGTGTCCAGAAGAAACCCCGTAGTTTACTCTATTATTTGTTTATACTATTTGATTGTTCTAAAATAATTTTCATCGTCTACTTAATTAAGTTCTCATTGCCTATTTATGTGACTCTAGCTAATTGATTAATTGTCATTTTAGTTACTTTTTTTATTCTTTTAATTTTTTTTATTCAGTCTCTCAAATAATTAATTTTTTAATTACATCTTACTATTAAATCATTTTCACTCTTTATTTCAAATTATATTAGATAGATATTATTTTTAAATAGTGTTGTAATTTTTAATCATTGATGTTTTGTTATATATTTAGGAAAAACGATTTGGATCACATTTCATTTATAGAACATGGCCTCCAAAATCTCAGTGCTGGCCCTGTGGACTAACCAAGAGCATGGATTACTAGATTGTTACAGGTCTCCCTCTTTTTCCTTTTGTTTTTTTCATTGTATTCTTTGACCTCTGTACTCCTTCGTAATTAAGGATGAAATGACGAGTACGAGTGACTAATTTTTCTTCTTCAACAGTGGAAATGATTAAGTTAGTTCTAGCATTAAGATGAGGTTTTCCCCATAAAATTTTAACTCAATGTGTGAAATCTATACAATTGTTATGTTCAGATTATTTAGTTCATATATCTTCGATTAAGCAATATGTTTTTTTGTTTCTATTCGTAAAATTCCTAATCAACGGATAATTGATGCTCTTGAGCCAATCAAGGTTCTTCACCACCACCGGTAGACTTGGGTAGCAAACTTTAGATATGTGCTTCCTCTTCCAAATCAAGATTTGCTGGTTATTCAAAAAGATAGTTGAAAATGAAAAGAAATTGAATCTCTTGGTTCTTCAGAACTTCAAAAACAAATCAATTGGATTAATTGAAATGAAAAACCTAGACTGTCCATTGACATGCTTATTGACAGTGGAAAAGTTGAATTTATGTACTGTTTTTTGGTTTCTTGATGGGGCAGCCATAAAAGATTTACATTATACACTTAGATAACAAGAAAATACAATGCAAATATTTTTAAAAAAAATTTAAAATTTTATGATGATTTTCATGGGTTTTTTTTTATCTTTTTCATTTAAAAACATTTGTACCAATTTATTTCTATTACTAATCATGCATCAAGCAAAGTACTTGAATTTTAAACTTATAAAAGGTTTCCAAAATGCTTCACAAAGACAAAATGATGTTTAATCTGGTCATGGGTTTGATTTGGTTTATAGTTTGCTAATCTTTTTAATTAATAGAATTCATGAATTTGAGAATAGAAAATAAATCGAAGTATGATTCAAATCACTATAATTAAACCCATACACTTTAACGACACCCTTACTCAAGTCAAAGTATCATCCGAATTATGATATCCTAACAACATCGGAGGGAGGGATATAAGCTACCTATGGCACTGTAGTCTTATGACAGCTAAGAATGTGGTTAAGGCTAGCCTTAAATAGAAGATTGGGGATGTCAAGTGACATTTCACACGTCTCATCAGATCCTAGATCAAATATTAACTTCTGAGATGTCAAATTATGATACAGAACCAAACACAATATGCTAGATCCTAATATAATTACACAAATCACCGATGTCATCAAATAGGAAATCAAAAAGAAAAAAAAAAGGTTTGTTTTATCCAACACAGGAAATGTAAGGTAACAATCCAACTTGGGTGTAAAAAAAAGTTGTGACAGTCTCACCAGTCTTAAGTATCTGACATTGATTCCACAAGCATAAAGTGTGTCAGTAAGTGTTTTTCCATCCTCCGTTGATACTCTAAGCGAATTAAGCTTTTTGATAAACTTTGGGATGACCGTGTCACGTAGATACAAACTAACATTTTTCACGCTTTGGTCATCCACTCATCCTTCTCATCTTATTGGTTAAAATGAGGGGGGGAGTTGGAAGTGAGAAAACAGAAGGTACAAGAGACTCGTCAAAACAACAACTTTTACAGGCAAAAGACTCACCACAAAGCTCAATCCCTTTATCTTCTTTTCTAACAAATTAGGATTAAAAATAATTTGATCACCAAATTTGGACTTCTGCTCAACTTGCTCCCGCCAATCAAGATAATTGCTTTTCGTGACAATAGTAAGTGTCTAGACTCTCGACTAGGGCTGGGCATGCGCGCAGATAAGATGAATTGTTGTGTGTGGGTTCACGGGCAGGTCATGGATTGACTGATTTGAAACTCGAAGAAGGCGGATGGAGTGATATGTGGGTGCGCAGGTTACCTGCCAACATCTGATGTCTTTCCACTATTCCATAGCTTCCCCTCTTCCTTCCTTTATCTCAACCCAACATCCGATGGTTTTGTAACAATATAAAATCTCATGGTTCTCATTGGAATTCCAGAAGCCCAGGGTTGCTACATTTATTTTGTTAACTTTTACATCTGTTTGTGTAATTTATGGCAATATGGTGATAAAAATAGACTTATGTAGCTTAATTTTTAACTTTAAATCCGTTTTTATCTTCTACATCCACATAATTTATATTATCAGTGCATTACCTTTATTATGTATTTCTGAATTATTGGGTCAACACGCTCATCCATCTGCATCATCCGTCATCCGTCCGATCCAACCTGCTAGTAAGCGTGGGTGGGTGATGGGTAGAAAATTCTCAATTCGTTGATGAGTGGGTGGATTAATTTTATAGTCCAAACCAACCCAACCAGCTCTCTGTCCACCCCTACTCTCGACTATAAACTCTGTGTATTATCAAAAGAAAATCTATCAAACAGTTCACATTTATGTTATTTTTTCTTCACTGCATGAATTATAATGTAAATTAATGGGTATAAAATCACAAACCACATGGAGTTTACCCATACCCTACCCATCATTAAATGAGTTTATTGATGCTTCCGAGATTAGCAAGCTGATGAGCGACTGCAGACTAGCAAATATCATCTCGGTGATTGGTTTGTTAATTCTTCCCAGTAAACTAACAGGTGTGAAGTCCTACACAATTTTCCCTTGGTCTCTTTTCGGTATCAGCACCAGAAAGAGTTTGCTAAAGATCCGGGGAGGAAGCCAGTGACAAGAAACATTATAAATATTGCCATGAGATCCTTTATTATAATGAGCCAACAATTCATATAAATCCAATTTTGAAATCATAATAATGGACTGTTAAAACAATGAAAAATGACTTGTTTGCCCCTCTTATATTTTAATTTTATTCCACAAAGGTTTTTTCCGCAAAGATTACGAACATATTAAATTTTGTTTTCTTCCCGTGGAATCAAGCAAGCCCCCCCCCCCCAAACCTACCTACCAATTTCTTTCTTCTTCATAGACCAAAGCGGGTAGGCCCCAGCCCATCGCAAATTCCATTTCATCATCACCTCTTACAACTCCGGCGTCCACTTTCTCCTTTGTTCTGTCCTCCTCCTCGATCTATTTAAATTCATTCCATTCGCATCAATGTCGAATCTAAGACCATTTGAATCGATGCCAGTGTAAGTCTTGAAAAGCGCTATTAGGAGATCCCCGGGAAGAGAGAGATCCATGAGCACTCAGGTGGTGTTTAACCCACAATCAGGATCGGTGAGTCGCTTAGTAGAGCTGGGCACGACAACTTAATGAGGAAACACACATTTTTGGATACTAATGTTGTTTGCAGTCATCGTCTTATTAATGGATAGGTTCCACACAAATTATGATATCCTAACAACATCGGAAGGGGAATATAAGCTACCTATGGCGTCGTATTCTTATGACAACTAAGAATGTGGTTAAGGCTAGCGTCAGATGGAAGATTGAGGATCTCGAGAGACATTTCACAAGTCTCATCAGAGCCTGGATCAAAAGTCAACTTCTGAAATGTCAAATTATGATACAGAACCAAACACAATATTCTAGATCCTAATATAATTATATGAATCACCTGATGTCAACAAATATGAAATCAATAATCACCCTCAGGATATGCTTTGCAGATCTGACAACAGTCTCATAATGCATAGGTTCCACACGTGAGGTAAATCTTTCGTCCCTTCAATCACTTGAAAATTACACATTTCAATAAGGAAGCAAAACTAGTATACAATAGAGCTATAGCCAAATGAGCAAACCTCCATATAGCTTCAATCCATAATTAAGGTCAAGACTAAAGGAAAAGGAAAAAAGAAAAATGGGTTGACTTTATCCAACACAGGAAATCTAAGGTAACAATCCAGCTCGGGTGTAAAAAAAAGTCGTAATAGCCTCACCATTCTTAAGTATCCGACATTTATTCCATAAGTATGAAGTGTGTCAGTAAGTGTTTTTCCATCCTCTGGTGTTACTCTGAGCGCGTGAAACTTTTTGATAAACTTTGTGATGTTCGTGTTACGTAGATACAAACTAACATTATTCACGCTTTGGTCATCCTTCCCATTTGATAGGGGTAGATAATTTATTTGATGATATATATTAATCCACCTCCGATATTGCAGCACGACGGAATTGGAATGGTTTTTACAACTGTTTTATTTCATTCACGTTTCTTTTGGGATTCATTATCACATTGATTATGCTTTTTTTTTTTAAATTTTGGCGGTGTTTCTAATTATTCAACATATAACTCAATAAGCAGTTGAATATAGTTGATTTAAAAAAAATATTAGATGAACATTTCTTAAGTAATTTTATTTTATGAATCTCTATTCATGCATCATTGTTTGTTCCTAACATCTCTAAAGATTGTTTCATTCATGGATGACATCTCTTAGCAAAGATGAAAGAAAATAATTTGCTTGCAAAGTTAGCTAGAAAGAGGACCGCTACATCAGATGGCGAGCACAGCTAAGTACAATATTTTTTATTAGGTTCCACTTTGATTGTTTATCATATCTCATATTAGGAATTAGTGATGATCATAATGCACATCCCAATAACTAGAATACATTATCAAAATCTCCTATAACATATCATTAACACAAAAATGCATGCGAGAAACTAAAGAATGCATACAAGAATCTAAGAAATACATACTCATATTGCTTGAATGCACGTCATTAACAACGAAATACATATCAGGATGAATTCTTTTGGGAGAAAAATTTATCAAAGTGGATCATTGTAGATTATAATTAATCTATTTTTTTTTTACAATTTGAGTTAAAATGAAAAATAATGTTGAATTAAGTATCTACCACTAGGAGATAATTTTCTACCATTTAATTAGTATTATCAGCACAATAATATTATCATATCTTCTCCCTGTTAATCCTAGAGCGGTAGAGGCATGAGCAGGAGATTCTTTTGATGGAGCTTTAGACTTAGTTTGTAATTTTGTTCAATAAACATCTCCGTGAATTTGTTTCCTAAGTTTGTTCTTCAATTTTTTTCATAACAACTCTCATTTGTTTCTCATTGTATTGGCTTTATGTTCTCTCAGATTCAAATTATCAAGTATGATGATGGAATGAAAAGAAAACATGACGACGTTACTGCCGTAGCGGAGCTCATGGTAGTCTCCTCCTTTGAGGAGAGGAGCTTTGCAGACGTGGCGAAGAAAATGGGTTCTAGAGCGAGCCCAGACTTCCCGATCTGCTTGGAGCAGTTTGTTGGGTCGGAGACGGTCTTCGTCTTCCCTACCTGTCAGCACATGTTTCACCGTGCTTACGTGACCAGTTGGGTGGTACAGAGACGCCGGGAAGGTACGTTGACTTGTCCCCTCTGTCATCAGGGTTTGGATATAAATAAATTTTGTTTGATATGAATTTAGATACGAATTACTAGCAACACCATAAATCAAATTCTTAGCGAAAAATAATTATAATACAAAATCAAAGTAGTCATGCCACCACAACAACATCATAAATATGTTGAGTTCCTCTTTCTTTCCATATTTCATAAATTAAAAAATGTTTTCCCTTAAAACAATAAAAGAAATTTTGGAATGGGAGAATCACAAAAATAAGAAGGTTTTCATACACTTTGTTTAACTTTTTACGCTTCACACAATTTGGTTATTTTATAATTTTGTTATACTATAATGTATTTGGTTTTTTTATAATTTTGTTATACTTTGCTCTATCTTTCTTATATCTTGCTCTACCAAGCCAGACAATGGTGTTGCCCCTACAGAGCTTGAGCTAGTCTCATAAGAGGAGCGAACATATCATTACAGGACAAGTGGTTGTCTTTTGAAACACTAATTCTGCAACACTACTTTCTAAAAAAAAGTGTTGTATAATGTAGACTAGACCGACACTTTTATTTTGTGTTGCTTAAATGAGCCCATTAGGAAACACAAATAAATTTTGTTTCATTTAATTATATTGGACAACACTTGTGCATCACAATTATCGTTAGTTGCATATTCTTCCACTTAGGCAAGAGTAAGAAACTCCACCCTCTTCAAGGTTATAATGTTAACATAGGAATTCCCCTCTTCTCGTTTAAAAAGTTAAGTTTCCCTCGTATTTGATTTTTGATCCTGGCCTTTATTTTTTAAGTATTTGAAGTTTTTCCCAATTCCTTCAGGTCAAGAATAAAAGATTACCCCTTTATAAAAAATAAAGAATAAATGATTCCCACAATTCTACTAACTCTAAGAGGATGCTCCGCATCTCTGTTACCAAGCTCTCATATGTCCTCATTACCCATTTCCTTACCAAGCTCCAACCTTTCCATACTTTCTCATTATGCAATTCAAAGCTTCTTCTTTGGTCAATGATGTTTGTTTCGAATGGTAATGCATGCAATACAAAGGAGAAATCACTTGAAGATGAAAGAGGAGCAAGAAGGCAAAGTCACTAGGGGAAGCATGACTTTCAAGACTAGTCATATATGATTTTGTATAGCTTAAGAATAACATATTTGTGTTTATTCATAGCTTTAGCGTGTATGTGTAAGAGGCTGAGTGATAGCTCTAATGGAACCTAATGTTGTCCTTATAGGTGTAAGTAATTTTGGCAACAAATTAATCATCACTTTGATACAGTATTTCCTAAAATATAGGGTAATGGATATGCAATTCATCCATCCAACCAATCTGTTACCATCCCAAACTTATCTCAATGGAGGAACCCTACAATAGGAGATGATCCAGTCAGATAACATATATCATGAAGCCAACTTTACTGTTGCTTACCTTACTTCGTTAACATACTCGTTCTTCTTAAGAGAGCATACTTTTAGTTCACCTTGTAACTCTCTTGAATATCGACTCGATTTTGATTATAATTTGATGACTTGATATATACACATGTTTTTGTCCACCATTCCTATACTGTTTGAGTCTCATCTCTCGTGTTTTAGGCCGATTTCACGTTAGGTTGTTCTTGTTTGTGATATTTCAGGTCCTAGTACGTGAAGGAAAGTTTGAGCACGAGTTCGGGGTCAATTGCACGAATTTGGGACGTTTGAAGAAAAGTTGAGGAAACCACACGGGCTGACCTAAATTCCACATGGCCGTGTGGAACCCCTTTGCGCGGGCAAGGCCACACTGGCCGCCGCGTAAGGGACATTTTTGGCCGCGTGGAATTCTCATGAAGCTCACAAGGGCATGCCATAATTCCACACGGCCGTGTGGTTCTGGCTGTGTAGCGTACATGGAGGCACTTAATCGAAAAACGCTGCATTTTGGAGAGCCAGACGGGCAACCGGAGATTTCACACGACCGTGTGGTCGTGGAATTCTGCGTTTTAACTCAATTTCGGGTCTTTTGAAGGGGGGATCGATTTTCAGAGCAAGAAACAAAGCCCTAGAGAGAGAAAGTGTGAAGAACAAACCCTAGAGGTGATTTTGGAGCTGGGTTTCATAAATCAAGCTTGGATTTCATCCTTGGAGTGAAGATTATCATCCTAGAGCAGATCCTTCCTATCATTATGAGTATGACTGCTTTGTACTATGTTTTCCCCTCTCTCTCTCTATGGAGTAGAACCCTCTCTCACTTGGGTATGAAGAACCCTAGTTTCATGTGTTAGGGATATTGATTGTAATGACTTTTAGTTTGTGATACTGCTTTATTATAATCGATTGAAGTGTTTTGATTGAGTCAATTAGGGCTGGTAAACGGTATTGCGGTTAACGGTTTAACCAGTAACCGTACTGATAACCGCGGTTACCGTTTAAACCGTTAACCGCATGGAACGATATTCGGATGTGGGAATGGGGGAAGCGGTATACCGAGATGGCTTAATCGCTCGACCCAGCAACCCATCAATTCAGTTCGTCCTCTCCATATTTTGCAGGTAATGAAATTTGATTTGTAATTTGTTAATTGATTCATTGTACGTGTTTCGGTGTTAATTGTTATCCCCGAGCCGAGCATAGCAGCTGTGTATCTATTATGACTTGTGGTTTGTTTTGGCTTTTGCAGCGTGGTTGTGTATGTTATTGCCGAGCAGAGGAGCAATCGAACAAGGGAATTAATGGAGGCACAAACGGCGAAATTGAGATATTAATTTATTAATGGAGGCATGGAACATCAAGAAAGAAAGCTTTCAGCCTTTCACCACCAAAGCACCAACCACCAATTGACTCTCACTCTACACAAAGATAATGGTAATGGTCTAATGGAGCAGAAAATCCCCAGTCCCCTCCCCACCCTTCTTGTAGACCGTCACAGACTCACAGCCTTCTGGTGCAGAATTAATCGGCGGACAAATGAAGCAGAATGGGCCAGCGGACAAAGATCATCCTCGCCACTATGCGGGAAAACGGGTAACCGGCACAATATCGGTACCGTCCCATTCTGATAACGGTTTACCGAATCTATTTTGTTATCGGTAAACGGCAACGGGGTGATAATGTCCAGCATACCGGTAACCGGTTTAACCGGTTACCGACCGTTTACCAGCCCTAGAGATAATTGAAGCCTGATTAAATTTTCTTGATTTCTGCTGCAACCTGAGATAGATAGAATCTGATTAGGTTGTTAGAGCTTCTTCAATCAGTAGTAGTGAATTGATTATACGAGAGTTAGTCGATTCACTACTTTGTACTGGAATCCAATTCCAGTAGTGGTGTTCTGTGTTAATTGCATCAGCGTTCTATCCCGGTGAAGACTAGTCGTCTGTCGGGTAGTCTGTCTGAGAGGGCTTGGTCAGCTTAAGAGATTCCAAACTACTGTCGAATCTTCTGCAGTTTAATCAAAAGTAAATCAACCAAAGGAAATTATAACTTTGATCTAACTAAGGAGCTAGGGTGACTCATTCCCGTGTGACTCTTCCCTTGCTTAATAACTTCGAACCATTTCCTGCCTTCTTATTACTTTTGTTTGCAATCACTCGCAATCACTCTCACTACACTTAGTCCCGCTAGATAACACGTAGTCACAGAGTAGGCAGTAGATCTAGACCCCGGGTTGATTAATTGAACTTGCCACTATTCTGCATTTCCATTATGCGATTGCACTTGGTCGCAGTTTGGTGTTGTGTCGTAGCGTGTCAAGTTTTTGGCACTGTTGCCGGGGACCCTAGGTTATTGTAGAAACGTGAAAGTCTGTAACTCTAGTTTTTCTTTACTGCACTCTCTATCTTCCACCTTTGTGCCTTCACGGGTTGTGCTCGCATTTTGTGTGTAGGTAGTGCATGACCCATAGCCAGTCGGGAGAACTACTGCCGTTAGACCAAGAGCTTGAACGGACTTGTAGGAACTTCAAGCGAGCTTTAAAGGCGCGACTGGCTACGGAGGAGGCTCTAGCACAACTGCACATCAAGGAGGAGGAAGACATGGGTGAGCCTCAAAACAATGATGTGGCTGTCCCCGATGAGCACACCATGGCATATTACTGGACCGCCAGAGCCGCGGACATGAGGTTGCCCATCCAGCACCCTCAAGTTCCACCCAATAACTTCGAGGTGAGCACCTCTATCATCACCATGCTGCATGGCTCGGTGGTATTCCGTGGGAATGAGGGGGAGTGTTCCAGATCGCATCTGCGATGATTCTTCGAGCTCATCGATGGGATCAAGATAAATGGGGTCCCAGCCGATGCCATCCAGCTGAGATACTTCCCATTCACTCTGGAGGGGCAAGCCAAGGAGTGGCTGGACATTCGGCCTCCAGGATTGATCACCATGTTCGCCAACCTGCCAGACAAGTTCCTCACCCGCTATCATCCTCCGTCCAAAACAGCGGACCTGCAGAAGCAAATCGTCCACTTTGCCCAGGAGGAAGATGAAGCCATTCGGGTTGCTTGGGAAAGATACACCAGTCTTTTCCTGAAGTGTCCCAATCATGGGTTCAATGACGTCTTCATGGTGGGCACCTTCTACCGCGCCCTCTTCCTAGAAGACAAGCAGCTGATTGACTCGGTTTGCGGCGGGAACATGCTAACCAAGACCCCCCGTAGTTGAATCGACTCTTTGAAGAGATAGCAGAGCAGGGATATGATTGGGGAACTACCAGGAGATCGAGACGAGCACTAGGTCGGGGTGTGCATGCTATAGCCACGTAGTCGTCTGAGTTGGTGCAGGTGGTATCTAAGTTGGTCTCAGCCATTGATCGTTCTAGAATGGTTTCAGGGACAGGACAGCAGCAGGCAATGTATTGCTAGTGGTGCGAGAGCTCCCATCACACTGGAGAAGACTGTCAGGCGATGAGGGAGTCGACTACCCCCAAGGAGCAGTTGGACTTCATCGGCAATGCTAGGAGTTTCGACCCCTATAACAATTATAACGAGGGGTGGCGCCAGCATCCCAACTTCTCCTGGAGTGGAACTAATCCTAGGCCACCAGTCTCGTAGGGACCGCTAGGCTTTCAGAGACCCCCTTACCAGCTACGACAAGGGCAATTCCAGCAACAACATCAGCCTCTCTATCCACCCAGACAAGGGCCAGTTCCTCCCCAGTCACAGATGAGGCCATTTCAGCAGCCAGGTGCAGCTCCCACAGTCCCAGTGCAGAGCGATCCTATGGCATATTTGCGAGATCTGGTGGGTTCTCTGGCCACCTCCAGTGAGAATAAGTTCAACAACATTGAGCAGTTAATGGAGAAAGCCTCAGGTAAATTCTTGGAGCTTAAAGCTGGCCAGAGAAACACGCATGCTGTATTGTGGGATATCCAGACCCAGCTCGGGAGCGTGGCCCAGGCTGTAGCACAAAGCGCTCTCGGTACTGTACCCGGGCAGACCATTCCCCATTCGCAAGACCCAAATGAACACTGCTAGGCTATTATTACCAGGAGTGGAAAAGTGACTGCGGATCCACCTGTCCATGCACGACAGGAGAGAGAGTCCCCTGCTTCAACACTTCCAGCTAATTTAGAAGAAATGGGGAAGGAGGTTGAGGTGCCTACTCCTAAGCCGCAACCAGTGGTGATTGGAGACTGAGTTTTCCAAGTTCATGGCAATGCTGAAGCAGGTGAACATTAGTATGCCCTTCGTGGAGGCATTGTCGAAGATGCCCAAGTATGCTAAGTTCATGAAGGATCTCCTCACCAACAAAAGGAAGCTTGGGGAGCTGTCGACAGTGATGCTCAACGTGGAGTATTCTGTCATCCTGCAAAACAAGCTACTAGAGAAGCACAAAGACCTAGGGAGTTTCACTATCCCTTGCATGATTGGTAGTTTGCATGTAGGAAAGTTCTTGGCGGATTTAGGCGCTAGCTTAAACGTAATGCCATACAAACTGTTTAAAAAGCTAGGCCTAGGTGAACCCAGTAATATTAGGATGAGCATTCAACTTGCTGATAGATCCATTGTGCATCCTAGGGGCATTGCAGAGGGCTTGATAGTCGCAGTAGGGCCATTCTCATATCCTGTTGATTTTGTTATCCTTGATATAAATGAGGATGTGAATGTGCCTTTAATACTGGGTAGACCTTTTCTCGCCACCGCCAAGGCACTTATTGATGTGAATGATGGGAAGTTAATTTTGAGGGCTGGGGATGAACAAATCACCTTCTCTGTTTCTGATAACATGAAACACCCCCAGTTCCATGATGATCTAGAATATTGCAATGTTATTGCTGATTTTGAGATCGCACTCGCCATCACGAGTGCGGGTACTGACGATTTCCTCGAGCGTTGTCTTTTGCTAGGGGGACAAGCATCGCAGGATTTGCAGCTGGAGAAGCAGATCGCGGAGCTAGACGAAGCCGCAATCGAGGGATGAGAAAAACCATTCAAGTCGATCCCTATCTCGCCCCGGATCGCCATATCATTGGAGGAGACACCAGAGCTGGAGCTTAAAACCCTCCCCTCTCACATGGAATATGCATTTCTCCAAGAGGGGAATAAGCTCCCAGTCATTTACAGCTCAAATCTGACACCCGAGCAGAAGAGCAGACTGGTGGCTCTGCTAAAGAAGTATGCTCGGGACATGGCATGGAAGATAACTGACATCAGAGGCATTATCCCATCATTCTACTCCCACAGAATTCTGATGGAGGATGAGGTTAAGCCAGTCAGGCAGCTGCAACAGAGATTAACTCCTAACTTGGAGGCGGTGGTCAGAGCAAAGATTGTGAAGCTGATGCATGCAAGGATCATCTTTGCTCTATCTGATAGCAAATGATTTCCAAGCAGGGGATTAAGGTGGATCGCGCGAAGATAGAGACGATCAGTAAGCTACCTCCTCCCATTTCTGTAAAGGGGATCCATAGCTTTCTGGGTCATGCAGGCTTCTACTGGTGCTTCATCAAGGACTTCTCGAAGATTGCCCTACCTTTGACGACGCTGCTGGAGAAGGATGCAGCATTCCACTTCACTCCTGAGTGCACAGCTGCATTCGAGACATTGAAGGAGAAGCTTACCCATGCACCCATCATGGTGACTACTCCTGACTGTTCTCTCCCCTTTGAGCTGATGTGCGATGCGAGTGACTATGCGGTCAGAGCTGTTTTGGGTCAGAGACGCGAGAAGCACTTCCAGCCCATCTACTACGCGTTGAAGACCTTGAACGATGCACATGAGAACTACACCACCACTGACAAAGAGCTACCTGCTGTGGTGTACGCATTTGACAAATTCTGACCCTATCCGGTGCTCTCCAATGTGGTTGTCTACACAGACCACTCCGTGATTTGCTATCTGATGAGCAAGGCTAATGCAAAGTCTAGGCTCATCCGCTGGATCCTGCTTCTATAGGAATTTGATATTGAGATCCGGGACAAGAAGAGAGCCGAAAATGTTGCTACAGAATCTTTCACGGTTGGAAACCCTTCAGGTGGACAACTTCGTGGAAGAGATCAATGACTCCTTCCCGGGTGAGCGATTGCTGGCGATAACCTTGGCAGAGAGCATGGCCCCCTGGTATTCTAACTTTGCCAATTATCTGGTGGGCAAGCAGCTACCGAAGGGGATGGCCACTCATGCAAAGCGCAATTTCTTCTAACCTGAAGCATTATTTTTGGGAAGATCCTTACCTCTTCAGGATCGGAGTAGATAACGTGATCCGACGCTGCGTCAGCCCGAAATAACCGCTCACTAGCTAGCCGGACTAGAGAATCCCCTTTTTGTATAAGGTTCCCTAAGACATGGAAGCTTTTTGTAACAGCCGGTCTGTAGACTAGACGACTTGCGGGAGGAGGAAAGCCGTTAATTCCAATTCCAGAATAAGTGCCAGCTATTGATCAAGGGTTGGCCGAGTTCGGGATTAGAACTGGAGCACGAGATGGGAGATATCTTGTCTCAATGCCAAAAGAGACATACTGGCTGTCACCAGGGAGGGAACCGCACGGAGCGGAAGGTGCTACAGTCGGGCTTCTACTGACCGTCACTCTTCAAAGATGCAGACACCTTCATACGATAGTGCGACCACTGCCAGAGGTCAGGTAACATTTCTTCCAGGGATGAGAAGCCCCATCATATATCTGCTTTTTATGAAATTTTGGATTTTTGGGGCATCGATTTCATGGGCACGTTCCCTCCATCTTTTGGCAATTTGTACATATTGGTTGCAGTAGACTACGCCTCGAGGTGGGCACAAGCTCAAGCCATGCCCACCAATGACACAAGACGGGTCTGCTCATTTCTGAACCAGTTGTTCTCCCGGTTCGGGGCACCTGTCGCCATCATAAGTGATAGAGGAACTCATTTTCATGGGCAATTCACTAAGCTCCTCTCTCGCTATGGTGTTAATCATCAGGTGTTGGTGGCGTACCATCCCTTAACGATGGTCAAGCCGAGCTGACGAAGCGGGAGCTTAAAATAATAATTGAAAAGACGGTGGATCAATCCCGCAAGGATTGGTCCACCAAGCTCGATGATGCTCTCTGGGCATATAGGACATCCTAAAAAAAACCCAATTGGTACTTCACCATATAGGCTTGTCTATGGGAAGGCGTGTCATTTGCTCGTCGAGCTAGAGCACAAGGCCTTCTGGGCCCTTAAGCTGCTAAATCTGGATTTGAGTGTTGCAGGTACGGAACGTTAGGTGCAACTTGTGGAGTTGGAGGAATGGCGTTACCACGCCTACGACAACACAGTGCTCTACGAGGAGCGAACCGAGCGTCTCCATGACGCTCGGTTGAAAGGCCAGAAGGAGTTTCAGGTAGGTGGCCTTGACCCATATAGCAGTACATACAATGAGGAGTGGCACCAGCATCCCAACTTCGCTTGGAACAGCAACACCACTAAACCACCTGGTTTCCCAGCACCAGCGGGTGGTTTTCAGCAGAGGCAGCCCTTCCAGGCCAGACAGGGGCCAGTTCCACAGCAGCAGCCTTACCAGCCCAGGCAAGGGCAAGCATTTCCGCAGCCTCAACGTCAATATGCCGAGCCAGCAGCAGCTCCAGCTCCAGATAATCAGATGACCGAGCTGAAAAACATTTTAGAGACATTCATGACTACCAGCCAGACCAATTTCGCCAAGATAGACCAAAGCATCGCCTCGTTGGAGGCGGGTCAGAGGAACCAAGGCGCCATACTGCAGGACCTCCAACATCAAATTAGAGGAATAGCCCGCCAGAACAATACCAGGGCACCGGGAACTCTGCCTTCCACCACCATTCCTAATCCTCGCGAGCCTCACCAACAGCTGGATGCCATTTTTACCCAGAGTGGTAAGTCCATATCTGCTGCTCCTGCCCCGGCCAGGCAGGAGGAACCACTACCTGCTTCAGCACTTCCAGCCGACGATGCAGAAGTGAGGGTGAAGAAGGAAGCCCCTGCTCCCAAGCCACAACCAGTGGTTAAGGAGCATGTGCCCCAGCTTTCCTTCCCCACTCGCCTACACAAAGACAAGTTGGAGACTGAGTTTACCAAGTTTATGGCAATGTGGAAGCAGCTCAACATCAGCATGCCGTTCGTGGAGGCACTGTTGAAGATGCCCAAGTACGCCAAGTTCATGAAGGATATTCGCACGGGCTGGCCGAGGATTCTACACTGCCGTGTGGGGGGGGGGGCCTTTTTTCCCGTGTGGAATTTCTAGGATATCCACACGGCCAAATGTGATTTCCGCGCGGCCGTGTAGAATTTAGGCCTGGCCGTGTGGAATTCCAGATCCCCGGATTCTACTAGTTTTTGCGAAAAAGAGGCATCCGAACCTTTGACAGCACCTCTCGACTCAAAAATACAAAAATTAAAAAGAAAAAAGACAGGAAATGCAAACCGTGGTGGAGTTGCCTCCCCACAAGCGCTTCTTTACCGTCTTTTAGCTGGACGCAGTAGAGGAACTAAGGGTCTTCGAGGTTGATCAGCAGCTCTGCGCGCTCGACATCACCTCCCAAGTACAACTTTAAGAGGTGGCCGTTCACTTTGAACGGCCCAGTTTGAGCATTGTTGATCTCCACCGCACCGTGTGGGAATACTTGGGTAATCGTGAAGGGTCCCGACCAGGCGACCACCACGAACGCAGCTTGCCCGGAAAGAGTTTCAGGCCTGCATTAAAGAGCAAAACATGGTCACCTACCTGAAACTCAGATACAACGCATGGTTCAAGAGGCGTTGCCGGCTGCTCTCTCTTCATCCTTTACCACGAGTCCTGTGTTTGATAAGTCCTCGAGTTGGCTTTTAGACTGTGATGCATTTAACCATATGACCCCCGATCGTATAGTATTTAAAGCTTTGCATCATGTCTCTTCTATGAGCCTGAAAGTTACAAATGGTGAGCAAATATATGTTGGTGGGTCGGGCAGTGCTCAGATGGCCTCGATCACTCTTCCCGTCACGTTATATATTCCTAAGGTTGCACCCTAATCATATTATGGTGGGGCAATTAACAGATGTATTGTGCAGGAGCAGATGTCGGGGAAGGAGATTCGGAGAGGCAGTAAACATGGTCGGACATTTGTGCTTAATGACTTGTGTGGGCGGGACATGAAGGGTGCATGGGTGAATACCACTCCTACGTGGGCCAGTAGTTTGGGTGCCGCTTTGCCGGGTTCTCTTGCACGGATTGGGGATGGGATTTATGTCATATGAATTTTGGTAAGAGAGAACATTTTTTCTATATTCAGTTCGGATATGTATTTCTGTGGAAAATGTCATTTCGAAAGGCCATTTTCCTTGGATTTTGAGGCTACAGATCATGGAATTCGGCCTGAGGCTATTATTCAATAATGATTAAGTCCATTATGCACCAATTTGGGTGGATTTCTTCTGGTTCCATTTTTGGCGGACTCCAAAGGGGTACCATCACAAATTTCGAGCAATTTTCCCGAAATGCCATTTTTCGCATTCAATTCGGATATATATTTCTATTGGAAATTCATTATGGGATTTGTGGCACAACCGGCTTGGTCATCCTCAATTTGAGAGTTTAATGGTTATGTTTAAACAGAAGTTGTTACCTGATAAGTTGAATGTGTTGATGTTTGATGAGATATTTGATTGTGTGAGTTGTATAGAGGCTAAAGCCTCACATGCATCTTTCTCGTCGAGTGAAACAGTGTATAAAGAATCGTTTGATTTGATTCACACGGATCTTTGGGGGGCTTCTCCGGTTCTTTCTCGAATTGGGTATAGATATTTTGCTCTGTTTTATTGATCACACAACTCGGTTTACTTTGGATTATTTTCTGAAGCAGAAATCTGAGTGGACTTCTCTAGCCCAGAAGTTTATCACAATGATCAAGACACAGTTTGGTAAAACAATTAAGGTTATAAGGTCTGAGGGTATTATGCCGCAACAGTATGAGGGTATGAACTTCTTGGAGCTTACACGTGCCATTCTATTTCACTCTATTGTTCCCATTGGCTTCTGGGTGGTTGTTCAAACGGTGGTGTGTTTGATTAACCGTCAAATCGCTCCTTTTTTGGGGCAAAAATCTCCTTTTCAGCTATTATACTTGAAGTCTCTAGATTACTCCTTTCTCTGGGTCTTTGGGTGTATTTGCTTTGTGTTGCTACAATGGAAAGACCGTCACAAATTGGCTGCCAAGGTAGTTCGCTGTGTGTTTGTTGGCTATAGCGACAAGCACAAGGGGTACTTGTGTTATGATCCGGTTGGTCGACGTAAGCGTATTGCTGATCATCATGTCAATTTTATGGAGAAATAAATGTATTATATGGTTGGCCAAGCCGAATCAAGTACTGATCCATCTCTCGACTTCCTTACCTCTTTTCAAGTTTTTTAGCCGATTTTGCCCTCTCCTCCGCAGCACGTCGTGACCACTTCTCTTAGGTTCGATTTGGACAGTGCACCGTCCACACCAAAGGACTCTACGACCGCCAGTTCATCTAGTGAAAGCTCATCTAGCGGATCCATGTCTCCGGGTAGATCGTCTTCCTCCTCCAACTCGTCTTCGGGGAGATATTCTACAGGATCGTCGGCGGTTGGTGATGTTTATCCGACCATTCAAGATCTGGTCCCCTTGCGTCGATCTTCGAGGGCGACGTTAGGGAAGCCCCCGGCTCGCATGCAGGATTTTATTGGGTTTGCTGTTGAACACATAATTATTCCTACTCGCTACTCAGACTCCACAAAAGATCCCCGATCCAATGCTTCGATGAGAGTTGGAATGAATGCATTGGAAGAAAATGGAACATGGAAGCTTGTGCCACGACAAGATTGGATGTTAGTCATTGAAAGTAGGTGGTGTATATTGTGAAAATGAATCCAGATGGGACTATAGAACGGTTCAAATTGCGGGTAGTAGCCCAGGGGTTTAAGCAGGAGTAAGGCATCGAATATGACGAGACTTTTACTCCAGTAGTGAAAATGCAGACTGTTCATTTTGTGTTCGCAGTTGTGGCGATGCACGGTTGGTCTCTACTTCACGGGGGCTTGAAGGAGACGATATATATGGAACATCCACCTGGATATGAGAAAGGTGATTCGATGATGGTCTACAAGTTGATTCTATCCTTATATGGGTTGAAACAGGCGCCTCGTGCATGGTTTGATAAGTTTCATAGTACGATTAGCCCTGTTGGCTTTTCACAAAGTCAGAATGATCTCTCTTTGTTCACTCGCGAGACTGTTAATGGGATTGTGGTTTTGTTGATCTATGTTGATGATATTATTATCACTGGGTGAGATTGAGGATGTGACTCAGACCTTGTAGCAGGCGTTCAACTTGAAGAAAATGGGGGAGGTTTTATATTTTCTGGGTCTGGAGGGTAGACGGTCTTCTCATGGTCTGATTGTGAGTTGAAGATTCTTCTATAACTAAACTGGGATAGGGAAGAAGTGCTCGAAGATCAGTCGTTGTACCGTAGTCTAGTTGGAAGCTTGATTTATTTAACTCATACGCGACCTAATATTTTATATGCAGTTGAAGTTGTGAGTCAGTTTATGGGTATTGGGACTAACCTGCATTTGGCTGCAGTTCATCATCTCTTGATTATTTTTTCCTGCAACCGGCGAACATGTGGAGGACGCGTTTGTTGACGTGGATTATGCTGGCTATATGAATACTCGACGATTGTATTCGAGTTGGGTAGTCCTTTGTGTCTTGGCGATGTAGGAAGCAGGATCGAGTCTCGAAGTCATCAATAGAGGCGGAATATAGGTCTATGTCATAGGTGAGCTCAGAGATGGTATGGCTTCATTGGTTACTTGGAGAATTGGATGTTGCTTGTTGAGTCCCAATGAGGATATATGAGGATAACACTAGTGCAATTCAGATTGTAGCCAATCTGGCGTTGCACGATAGAACGAAGCACATTGAGGTGCATGTTCATTATATCAAACAACTAGTGGCTGAAGGAGTAATACAGATTGTCTATTTTTCTAGTGAAGATCAAACTGCAGATTTACTCACGAAGGCGGTTGCTTCGAGTAGACATTGGTACTTGTCTTCCAAATTGATGTTGCGAACCGCAAATCAATTAGAGAGAGGGTGTTGATTTATATTGTTTTAAGTACCATTATGTAAATAGTCATATTAGTTGTCCGGTAAGTAGGTTAGTACGTTAAACCCCATATATATAGCCGAATACGACTATTCTTCTATAACTAAATCATCTTGGTTTTAGGGAAACTCTTTTGGAGAGCACAACCTCTCCCGTAGATTAGTCCTGATATTCAGGGATAACACGTTAAAACTTGATGTTTGTTCAATCTTGATGTTTTTTCGTTCTTAGTTCGTACTATTTGACATATACAAGACACATTAAAGAGAACAGAAGAAACACATAAAAATCGCCATGAAATCATTGTTTATTTTAGGGGAAGTCAGATATTACACTCCAAAATGCACCCTTCTTTCTCCTAGCTTTGGTACTTAGCCTTGTAATCTCTCCAAAGACCATCCACGTCCTTCCCCAGCAAATCCCGAAAGTACGTCTCACTGTATCCAACCCTCATCTTCTTGTTCAACTTACCCTCGAACCCACGTTTCAAACCATCGCAATACCCAAGAAACCCGGCCGTAACCCCATACCCTTGATCCCATTTGTCCCCTTCACCTAACCGAATCGGTCCAGACGGTGACTCGTAACCAGCCTTCTTCCTTACGAAATCCGCAATCCCTTCAATCAATCCCGACGGTGCTTTCCCACCCCCGTTCCACTGCCACACGTGCGTCATCTCGTGATAAATCTCCGACGCAACTAGAACCCTCGGCGGTGCTGACGTGGCGGTCCCCAGATAACTGGCGCTGAGGTGGATGTCGTTGTCGCTGCTGTAGGCTATGCCATCTTCCATAAAGTCGAGGAAGAAGTCGATGTTGGTGACGTGTTTCCTCTGCGTGGCATCATTTTGCTGGCGGAACGTCTTCCATATGAACCGCGTGGCGCGTGACATGGCCTGCTTGGTGTATGGCGCGCCAACGCGGCTGTCAAAGATGGAGCCGCCCGCTGATCCCGATGCGTTGTTGGTTACCGTGTAGCGGACACCGTGAACGTAACCGTGGATGACATGGACCGTGGAGAGAGCGACAACCAAATGAATGAAACAGTTTGAAGGCATTGGGATTTGGGTGGTTAATTATCAGGCAATTGTTGTGCATGCTTTGCTAATAATGGGTTATTGACTAACTGGTGTATGTTTATATATATGACGATGGAGGTAGCGCATAGCTCCGTTTTTAATCCACGTCTGGGCAACTACTTTGGTGAAGACAAATGCTAAAGGATATCAGTAGTCAATCAAGTAATTAGCTAACAGGGAACCCAAATGCTAGAAATGGGAGGGGTCCTCCAAAATAAATAAACAAATAAATAAATAATAATCATTGATTGTATTGATACTAAGTTGATGAATCATTATCTGTACAGCCAAATGCTAAACGATTACCAGGTCAGTAAACTAGGTATTTATAGGTCGCATTTGATATAAGGTGGCTAAAATGTTTCGATATGTTATGTCCAATCGGAAACTTGCCCGTAGGGTGAAAATTCCAAACTGTGGAATTTGGAAGCTCTTTCATTAGTAAAGAATAGATGGGAACAATAATCAAGTGCTGCCAATATGGTACCGTTGTACAAAAGAGAGAAGCGCGTAGTGGCGTAGCCAGAATTAGAATTGACTGGGGTCCTTCAAATTTTTGAAACGTTTTAGTCTGTGTATTTAATGAACTTTGAGTTGATTGGTGTACTTAGATGAGATAACATCAACAAAAGTATGGGGTCCTAAATACAAATGATCATACTAAACCCTACATATCTAAAGAATTTTGTTGCCCAATTTTTTACCAAGTGGGGTCGGATCCCTTTCCTCTGCATGTGGCTCCGCCACTAGAGGGGAGACAAGTGTAGAGAGAGAAGGGCGGAAAAATTTGTTGAGCAATTTTTCGAGCTCCAGCAGCGGCTAGTCCTCGTAGTTGTTTCTTCTCTCTTTGCAGAGACTTTGTCTCCATTCTTCTTCAAGACCTTACTGTTTGGGATCGCCGCTGTTTCTTTATGACCTTACTGCTTGGGCAGAATTGTGCTTGATGGCTGGTGAGCGTTCTTGGGCATATATGTTTATGATCGGAGAGGAAAATAGACTCGTTTTGTTGAAATACCTAATTTACTTAGATTGGGTGGCTTATTGTAATTTTCTCAAGTCATTAACTAAGTATGATTACGGTTAGGAGAGATCCATGGCTCATATGTATGTGTATATATAAATCCTCCATGTATGTACGGCTAGAGTAAGGTGAATTAAGATTGATTTTGGAAAGTTCTAGCTCTACTAGTCCCGAATCTCATGGAAACCACGTAAATCTCGTATTTGTGTTTATGATTTCAGTTTTTATCATTGTATCATTAGCTTCCTATCTAAGATCTTTGCCATCTTTGTGTTTCAGCTGCTCATGTAGCGATCACGACTCATTAGGGTTCGTCCTCTCAGTTCGACTGCTTGCTAGCTAGATATCCTAGATTGATTCTTCTCTATGTTCGCTGCTCACTAGGTCTCTTAGCTTGATTCTTCTTCTGATCGTGGTGCTTACTACTTGGGTTCAACTTCTCCTTCGACACGTCTAATTCTCTTATTTGTTTGATCATCTGTTGCTGACACGCTTTTACCAGCACAACTAAACTACGACCAAGTATAATAGTAATCTAGGAATGCAGTATAGTGGTTCAGGTTCTAAATATCAACTCGGGACCTAGGTGTACTAGTTTATCCATGCAATTCCATTATCTAGCTGTGAATATCGAGTGAAATTGATTGTAAAATAAAGCAGAAAGAAAACAAGTAGATGTTCTGATTTTGAAATGCAAGAGAGGTCACTTAGGTATGTGTTCCCCTAGCTCATCAAATAGGTACAAGTTGTAATTTCCTTTAGTCGTGTTACTGATGATTATACAGCAGAAGATCCAAAACTATCTTGAAATCTTTGAGTTGACCAAGCCCTGTTAGACAACGTACCCGACAAGCAAGTAACCTCCACTGGAGCAAATTGCTAAGGCAGTACACAAAGATCTCCGGTACTGTAATAAATTTCAGTACAAAGCATGGAACTGACTGACTCTCGCACAATCAATTCCTTAGTATCGATTGAGGTGGCTCTCTTAACCTAATTAGATTATATCTATCTTAGGCCAAAGCACAAATCAAGGGAATGAAATCAAGATCCAGATCACTCAAATAATCATGCCTCAATTGATTGTAACCAATCAGTATAACACCCAAAGGTTCATACAACCATGGTTCCTAACACATGGAACTAGGGTTCTTCATACCCAAATGAGAATGAGATTTACTCCATAGAGGGAGGGGAAAACCAAATCGAAATAATCATACTCATATTGATCTATATAATATGATCTGGGATGTCGATTTGAATTCCAATGGGGGAAATCCATACTTCAATGGTGAAAATCCAGCTCAAATCAGCTGCAAGGTAAGGTTCTTCCTCACTTTCTATTTTATTTTGCTATCAAAAGTCGGATCCCTTGAAAAGAAACAAAAATTGAACTTTAATCCCGCATCTGTAGAGAACTTGGTTGTCTTCAGGATTGGACGCGACAGTTAAAAATCGACCTCATCAGTGGAAAACTCGGTCGATTTTTTTTCTTCACCTCGACCATGCTTTGTTCTTCATCAGCCGAAATTGGTCCTCGTCTGGACGAAATTAAGTGTTCGCAATATTTCATGGAAAGAACTTCCCTTTATGGGAGTTTCAATTCCGAGCCTTTGTGTAAGGGAAGAGACTTCTTCCCATTGTCATTGACAAGACAGAGAAACCCAAAAAGTCTGAAGGCAATGCGTTGGCTGTTGGCAAATTGGGAAGTTGAGAATACTCAAATGATCTATTGGCTTCTCGCGTTTGTTGATGTGCGTACAGTTCTAATCTTACATCTCTTTGAGTTGGCTGGCGATATGTTGAATCATTTGGTTACTACTAACAGTTAGGATAGTGCATATCGGAAGTTTGACTTGGAGTTGGAGCTCTCTCAAGTGTCCTAAGGTAACCGAGATATTTGTTCATGTTATCAGCCTGCAATCCATCTTTGGACGGAGTTGATCTCTTGGCCACCTCGTTATCAAATACTCCTGCCACAGCTCAAACTGTGGCTATGCAAACTCGTTCCAGTACAATGACTTTCTTGATTAAACTTCACCGTGAACTGCCTCGCTTCGTCTTCTTACCACTACGGGAACATCACAAGCTTGCTCCCAAAACTGTACGGTGCATTATCTTTGGCTATAGTGATTGGTACAAGAGTTATATGTGTTACGATCCGACGACTCCTCGTCTTCGTATTGCGTGTCATATTCTCTTTGTGGAAAACATGCCTTATTACTTCAACCAAGGGAGTGGACGATAGTGAGCTTGCTACACAGAGACCAATCCTGTATTGCATGATCGGACGAAGCACATTGAGGCACATGTCCACTACATCAGACAGCTTGAAACCAAGAGAGTATTACTCTTAGGTATTTGTCCATGGAAAGATCAGACTTCAGATTTGTTGACAAAAGTTGTTGGGTCTAGCAGGCATTGGTACTTGTCAAACAAATTGATGTTGAGTAAGGGTCATCAATTTGAGGGAGGATGTTGAAATACCTGATCTACTTAGTCTGTGTGGCTTATTGTAATTGTCCTTAAGATCTAAGCTAAGTAGGATTAGGGTTAGGAGAGACCCATGACCCATATTTATATATATCCTTCGTGTATGTATAGCTGGAGTAAGATGAATAAGATTGACTCTGGAGAGTTCTAGCTCTCCCGTGGACTAGTCTTAAATCTCAGGGTAACCACATAAATCTCGTGTTTGTGTTTATGATTTCAGTTTTTATCACGTCTACGTCAAACTATAGATTGTAGAGGAAGTGATTCGGATCTAAATGGAGATTAAAGATGAGGGGATAACTTGTTGGAAGCTCTGGTTAGTCGCCCAATTTCTTTCCTCATCGCTTCACATTCGTGGCTTAGAGACAGGATGGTGCTAACCAAATCCATCTATAGAGGTTATGCATTGTGTTCACAAGCGGTCTATTGCATGTCCATAACGACATGTGTTATCTCTAGAAGTGGGAGCTAGGAATTTGATCAAAAATTCCTACGCCGATGATCCATCTCTAAGTGAAATTTATTGATGTTATGCTCGAAAACGTTAGTAAGCGTATCCTGACTCGTTTTGCAAGTATGTTAGGTAAGCCCTTGTGGTTTGAAAAATCTAAAATCGGAGGAGACTAGGATACCCCAAAGCATGCGTAGAGACGAGTGTTGATTCGCAGTTCCATGAGTCCTTGAAGTTGATTCTAGATAGGCGTCATGCTTACTTTGTGCAGTTGGAATAATTTAATTAACTAGAGATTTGTGAAAATGTAAGTAATTTAGGCACTCTTGCAATAAGGCAGGTGATGAGGTTCAGGAAGAGGAGGTGCAAATAGTCGCTACTACTCTATTCACAGACTATGGCCTTACTACTAAGAAAGAACATGAAGTTGTAAGTATGCAGAAGGCTGAGGAAATCTAAGAAGAGAAAGGAGGAAGTATATATCATGCTACTGGGAAAAGAGAGAAGAAGTCTCCTTGCCCACAAATGAGGAATTTCGGGAGGCGGTAGCGACATGACTGACAATGGGAATTCCTTCATTTTTTAGAAACTTCGATCAATTTGAGATTGGAACCTTGGTTATCACCCCTTCAAAGAATCCATAAGAGTTCCCTACACTAAGTAAAAGCAATGTTTAGCAGAAGCAAGGTAAAATGTGGTTGGTTAGGCCCTCGAAAGTTAGAATATAATTTTGTAATGGTTCTCCCATAGAATATGAGGAGTTTGAATAGCCCTGACATGAGTTCTTATTAGAAGTGTTAGGCAAGTTTAAGGTGGATATATCGGCAATATAAGAAACATGGGTGAAAAAGGATAATCTAAAATGTATAATACAAAAAACAATTTGAATAATGAAATTATGTAGATGTATACTCCCTAACTTGAGGTGGAAGATTGTGAGTACTATGGAGGAAGAATTTAGATTTTACTAACTGTATAAAGATGAGCAGTATGTTCATGGTTAGGGTTAAGGGTTGGTGGTGAACAAGTACACCTAACAATTCTATATGGTTCTAATGAAGTTACTCGAAGGAAAATAATGTATCACAAACTCAGTAGAATAATAGATAGAGATGGTCATTGGCTGACTTCAATGCAATCACAAAGAGAAGTGAGGGTTCAATTGAGATTGAGTTATGAGAAAGCACTTTGGTTTAGGTCAAAGGATTGATGAAGTGCAGTTTGAGGACTGCAAGGTTAATGGACCATGGTACACCTGGAAAAATAAGCAGGTGAGCAACCCAATAACTAAGAGACTGGATAAAACATTGGTCACAAATTAGATGGTATCTTATCTAAGAAGGTCAAATTGGACCCCCCCAGAGATCACTGCAAAATCCTTATCCACTCCGATTGTAATGCAACAACACTTACAAAATCATTCAAATATTTAAGCTTTTAGCAATAAAACATCATAAATATGATAAGCTAGTTCCGGAAAGATGGAGTGCGAAAGTGCAAGGGTATGCCATGTATTAATTATATCATAATTTAAAAAAAGGTGGAAGCAAGACTAAAGAAGTTGAACAAATTATGCTTTTTGATCTAGGTTTAGATAGCAAAAGTAGCACTAAGTGTAGGTCAATTAGAGACTTTGGGTTGCCTTGCCCTTTATTCTTTCCAAGCATAATAGGGGTGTATACCTCCTTGAGATGCAAAAAGATGAAGAAAAGTTCCTCAAGTCGTAGTCTAGACAATTATGGGTGTCAAGTGGGAATGCAAACAATAGGTTCTTTCATAGTGCTGTCAAAAGAAGATCTATGATAAATACAATTTACATATAGTGAATGATGATGGGAGAAATTTTAAAAACATTGACGAGATTGAGAAAGAGGCAGTTTAGTTTTATAATAAGTTCTTGGATATAGAAAACTCATAAACTGTAAGGTACCTAGTCTCCATGATAAGAAAGTTGTTAATGCATTATTTTCCAGAAGACAACTCATATATTTGTTTTCTAGTCACCCAGAGGAGAATAAAGTAGTGGTTTTTGGGATGCCAAGGGATAAGGCTTAGCTAATGGATACAGTAGAATTTGATGATGGGGAAGATTGAAAAGAACATGTGATAAAGATTTTACATGGTATCCTCGATCGATTGATTGATCGAGACTAATCCACGGTGAGTTCGGAACGAGCTCATGACTGATATTTTGTTAGGGACTACATTGTGACTGCTTGCTTACGACATGTTCGTAGCTAAGTCTTATATAGAGATAGACTAGGGTTAAAACCCTAAAGACAACCAAGTTCCTTCTTATACATTAACAAGGAAACAAGGGACTTGTAGGACAAGGAATTAATTACTTAGACTAAGTAATTAATATCCGCAACACTCCCCCTCAAGCGAAGACATGAATGACAAGAATGTCGAGTTTGAAACTTAACAAAACTCAAACAACCTCTTGCTGGCAATGACGATCCAACAGACTGTGACAATGTTCGCTTGCGGGAGGGGTAGACAAATGATGAAACTACTCCATGCATGACCCAGTTCCTTTGATAGTGAACTTAGCATGGCGAATCTCCTTGGCGTCGTGGATGAGACTGATCCTACTCAATGCTATAACCCATTCGTTTTGCATCGAACTTCAAAAATAATTTGCATAGAAATATGAGTTTTGCTTGTGCTCTACAAGATTATATTTGTTGGAGAAAAAAATTTACGTCATCTTTCCACTATCATATCATGATATTACCATTAATAGTGGTATGATGATTTTTGTAAGTCTTACAAAAGTGGTGAAATCAGGATATGACTGGTGAAATGGATATTAAGAAGTTTGATCATAGTGATATAATGTTGATATAATAGTGATATGCAGGGGTGGTAATTGATTTATCGGTTAACGATATAACCAGTTACGAACCGAACCGATAACCGTATGTACCGTATGGCAGTAGCCACAATATTGCACACAGACACAGTATACCGGATCCAACCCGATTAGTAACCGACAGTTAGCCGGTATATCGGATAACCGATATCTCCTCGACAATAGCATCCCAACCCGTCTTCCTTCCCTTTTTCTCTCCCAACTCTGCAAGGTCATAACGCCATCTCCGCCGCCGTCTCACATTCCTGCATTCCCAACTCCACCCTTCCCCTCCTGCCTGAAAGATGAGAACTTTCTTCTTCCATCTCCCATACCTGCAAATCTTAACTCTCTACACCATCAGCAACTCACCACTTTTTTCCTCCATGTCGCTATGCTCTTCCACCAGCGTTTTTTTCACTGGACGCTCTTTCAACAGCCTCCGACCTCACCAACCTCGACTTGTCCCCGATGCACCTAAACTTTCCATCTTCACCCTCTCGACTAACAAAGCGGTGGACAACGATCAGGAACACGACGGCACGACGTCGACGCAGCAGCGGCGGGAGCACGAATCGATGACGAGACCAGAGACCTAGTCGCCAACTGGCACCGATGGCGGTAACTGCGGCGCCGAAAGTATCTCCCGATTGATGACGGAGCGAATTTAGTCTATTTTCCATGTGAGATTGAAGGTGATGGAGTTGACATTAAATTGGCAGCGGGAATCGAAGAGGAGGGAGGTGGCGCGGCGGAATCAGCCGAAAGTATCTCCCGATTGATGACAGAGCGAATTTAGTCTATTTTCCGTGTGTGATTGAAGGTGATGGAGTTGACATTAAATTGGCAGCGGGAATCGAAGAGGAGGGAGGTGGCGCGGCGGAATCAGAGATCCTATGATGATTAATTAGTTAGCAACTCTTCTCTTCCCTTCAAAGAAGAAACATCACCACTATTGATACCATTAACTGCAGCCAAAGGTGATGGGAATTTGGAGGGGTGGCAAAGACTGAACCACGAAAATGGAAGGCATGGTGGAAACAACTCCTCTGCTTTTCCCTACGTTGGCGGTATGTCACGGTAACCAGTTATCGGCTATCCGGTATTCTGTTAACTTGTTAAAAACCAGTATATCATTAACTGGTTAGCTGATTACCGGCTCAAGATAGGGTGCATAACCATAGGTTATGCACCCATCAATAACTAAATCTGGACTCTTTATTTAGAAAATCCAGATCTAAGAATGGAGAATTAAAGACTATTTTTATTTTTACTAGCTTTCTTAATTGACTCATATCTTTTTCGTTTTAACTCGGATTTTAATTTTTTTTGCACAGATGGAACGAGTTCACCGTGCTCTACAAAATGAGATCAATTTTCAATATTTTTTTAGGAAAAAAAATTCCGGCCTCTCGGTTCCAACTGCATACCATATGGTATCTTCTTCGTTTTTAATTCGTTTTTGAAAACGTTTGCACAGCAGGGATGAGTTCATCATGATCTACTGGATCTACAAATTTCTGGGTGAACAAATTACAGGACCAAAAAATACCACACAATACCATACAATACCACCCTGGTACGGGGTGGTATTGTATGGTATCTTCTTCGTTTTTAATTCGTTTTTGAAAACGTTTGCACAGAAGGGACGAGTTCATCATGATCTATTGGATCTACAAATTTATGGGTGAACAAATTACAGGACCAAAAAATACCACACAATACCATACAATACCACCCTGGTACGGGGTGGTATTGTGTGGTATACAATGTTAAAAGTCGTAAATTACAATTAATATACTTCTAATATCATGTATTCAACCATCCTACAGTATTGGTTTGTTCATACCACCATGGTACGTTTTTCAAAACATAGGTATGCTTTTACTTCAATACCAGTCAATACCATATGGTATAGGCTGGTAAAAAATGGCTCAATTTTTTTTGTTCGAAAAATATATTAAAGTGGATATCATTTTGAAGAGCACAATTAATCTGATCTAACTGTGCAAAAAAAATTAAATTTCGACTTAAAATGAGCGAGAAATCGTCCGTCAAAGATTAAAAAGGGAAAAATTAAAGGCTTTTCATGAGAGGGAGGATGCTGATGTCATGCTGATGTGGACGGGTTACTCATGGTTACTCACCATAAGATTACTGACCTGATCCATTCCCCTGATTACCGGTATACCAGCCATAGTGATATAATGATGGTATAATAATGACATATATTGTTATGAGGTCTTATTTTTATCAAAATAATTTGATGACATCATAGTACTGTTATATCATCCTATTGTGATTATATCATAATAATATTATAGTGGTATGATATGTGCATTGAGTTTTTACCATATTCTTCATGGGATGCGATTGGATGCTAACCATCCATTAAGTTAGCACCGTAATAACCAAAAACATCTTTTTTTTCTTCACTTTCCATAAATCTAAGGGTTGATTTATTAGAAGGGCATTTTGGGTATGTGAACACGTGATCTCAGCCTTGGTGTGCGGTATTTAGGGAGGAATCGAATCGTCTATCCATTTCAGCCATTTTTCTCCTCTTTTCTCTCTAATCTTCTCTCTCTTCTACTGGCAAAACGACCCATTAAAACAGTAAAAGGCCTTGCCATTATCGCCGTTTTTGTCCTCGTTGTCCCTGCCCTAGCCGTATCCGCCCTCCTCGTCGTCATCGCCTACGTCGCCGTCGTTTTCTTCAGCCTCTCCTGCGTCTCATGGTATGCATCGCTGCACCCTTCACCTCTGACACTCAAGTCGCCCTTGCTAGAGTTTCCCGAATCGAATTTGTCCATGGCTTAGATCTTGTCGATTCTGCAGTCGTCCTCTTCTTTCGACCTATATTTCTTCTGCCCCGTCGCCACATTTGAACCTTCTAGGTATGATGTGGTTTTAGTGTGTTACCCATCTCACCATTTGTTCAACGGTGCAGTTGCATGCAGTCTCTTGTTTTGGGTTTGTGTTAATGATTTTCGTCGTTCTGTATTCTCCCGGAGGCCCATCGGTTTGGGGTGGTTTTGAACATCCTAGTAGTGTTTTTCAGCTCTACTTTAGTATTTTGTCATTTTTGGGAATGAAATATGTAAGGGGTGTTCTCTATTTTTGCTCGTTGTGGCAGTGTTCTTCAGATTTACAGTGTTAGTGCATGTTTTTTATTGTTCGAAAATTATTTTGGTAGTGTTCTACAATCTTTAGAAGTCCTCGTAGTGTTCTTCAGATCTAGCATTAGTAGTGATTCTGCAAGTAGTAGTATTCTTCAAATCTTCGGTGGTAGTGTTTTTATTGGTATTTTGGTAGTGTTGTCCCGTTTTTGCAGGACCTAGTAGTGTTTTTCAAATATATCATTAGTAGTGATTCTGGTGGTACCCTTTACTAGAGTTTCAGACCTCGCCGGCGATATAATACCTCACCCCGCAAACACCCTCTCGGTTGAATATCTCCAAATCACAAAAAATGGAGAGTAAACCCTCTCCCCCAGAATAAAAAAATATAAACAGCCTGTCAATGGAACCCACAAATTGCGGTCCTTATCACGAAAACTAGAATTACATTCAAAATTTATTATTTTGTTTTCAAATATATCATTAGGAGTGATTCTAAACAGCAAAAATTATGTTCTTTCTAAATTTGTAACCATCAGATTTAAAATAAGGATCAACGATTTAGATGTTAGTTAGGATGGTGCTAGCCCCCTATGGAGTTAGCACCCTAGCTTCTCCCCATTTGATAATATGATATGATAATCATAAGATTATATAGTAAACTCATGTTTTTATTTCTAATTTTCATATTTATCAAAATATAAAAATTGAATATTATTGTGTAACTCATAATTAATGACTTCTTCTGTGCAAAATATTTGAAATATTGAGTTAAAATAAAATAGATGTGCATTATATAAATATCATATCATGACCATATGCTCTGATAATACTAGCGGCAGATCCAGGGGCCGCCCTGGGTCACTGTCCAGCCCTCCTCTAGATCCGGAGCTACTGAGCTAGTATAGCACTTGTAATTTTCAATTTTTTGTATTCGTTTTAGTGTTTGTCGCGTTACCGCCAAGCCCTTTTCGCCTTTTTTCAAATGTGGCTCAGTTCTCTACCTTGTCCTTATCCACCGGTGGATAATACTACCATAAACACTTGTATCAAGAGTTTTTTTTTTTCTCAAAAGATAACAAAATGGATATTATTGTACAGATATTAATTAACACGTTCTTTATATGCAAATTTTGTAATTTATGAGTTAAAAGAAAGTAAATATGACTATCCTAGTGGTAATACCACTATCCTAGAACCTGGAGGTCCCAGGTTCGAATCCCTTAAGTAGTACTTTAATGGCAACAAAATGAAACCTATATCACCCTTATAAAAAAAAAAAAAAAATATGACCCGATTAAGAAAGTGAAAAATTTCCCTCTTTCTTTTGAATTTTGTGTCGATGTAAAAAATAGAGGGTGCGAAATTACAAGTTCTCTCCTCCTTGTTTTCTAATGAATTTTGGTTCGTTATATATGATTAAAATAAAAGAATAGATATGAGATTCGTATTATAAGATTTTGTCCCATATCATTTCTCAATTATATTATTCACAGTTGATAACCAGGACCAATCATTATTCTAATTCTTGCATGAACACACAGACTGAAGTAAAATCATCAGGATTAACCATTTACAAAGCATATTAGTGAAAGCCCATCACCCCCTTATTAATAACGACTTGTTTTGTTCACTTTCCGTACTTAGCCTTGTAGTCCTTCCAAAGCTCATCCACGCTCTTCCCAAGCAACTCCTTGAAAAAAGTTACGTTATAACCATCTCTCAACTTCTTATTAAGCTCGGCCACGAACCCATCGTTCCTCAATCCGTCGCAATAATCCAAAAACATAGCCGTAACGTCGTAGCCTTGGTCCCACTTATCGCCCTCCCCGGTTTGACCCAACGACCCGGCGGCGGGGCCAAACCGGCTCTCAACCTAACGAAATCCGCAATCCCTTCAATCAATCCACCCGGGGCAATGTCCCCTTGCCCGCCACCCAACCACTGCCACACGTGCGTCATCTCGTGATACACCACTCCAGCCACCTCACGCCTGACGTCATTGCCGCCGTCGGAGTAGCTCCCGACGTATTGGGCGCTGAGGCTGATCTCGTTGTCCGAGGTGTAAGCCACGCCGTCCATGTCCTTCACCAGCAACGTCACGTTGGAGAAGTCTCTCCGGCTGCCGTTGGTGGTCTCGCGGAAGACACTCGTCCATATGAAATTGGTGGCGTTGGACATGACGTGGCAGGTGTAGTTGGTGCCGACTTGGCGCGTGAAGATGGCACCGCCGGCTGTTTCCGGCGTGGTATTGATGGCGGTGAAGTTGATCACTTGTGCGACGGCGGCGGAGAGAGAAACAAGGAGAGAAAGGAGGAAAATGTTTTGAGACATGTTTATGGTTTAATTAATTTGATCGGTCCATGGGGTTTATTATAAAGGCAACAAGGCGGGAACTAAACGGTGGTTTATAGAAAATGACCAATAATTAAGCTTGTGTTGACAGCCTCATAATAACGCACAATTGTCAAACTCTTGATTAATCAATGATCTAAACGGTCGGATATGAATATATGTATGTATAAATGATAGTACATATGAAACCATGTTTTGTTTGGGACGTTGCTGTTGGGGTTTTCTTATATTCTTGTACCGATTGATTTCCGGCCTTTGATGTACGTATCGCAACATCATTTAATAAGGCCACTATTTACCAACCATCTGATCAACATTGTATCACTCACCTAGACTGTCACCTTGTTTTTAACGTTGGGATACAATTTTTCTTCAAATTTTTGGGTGTTGGGTACATAACAAATATGTTTTTATTCTTTCATAATAATAAGATTGAGCACCTCGTACAATAACTTGATTTTTAGGTGATTGGATGTTTTTGAATGATCATAATCTATAAAATGGATGAAATACAAATAAATGATGATATTTTACAATTGTTACTTAAGATACAAATATATTACTTAACGATTATGGAATGATAAATATTTTTTACGTAATACTTAAATAAATGTGTTACACGTTGTTTCTGCACTTATCTAAGGGGCGGAGGATGTTTAGTGTTGGCTTTTTTTTTCTTTGTGTTGTTGCACTCTTCGTTTATTGCCAGAATTGCTTGATCTGTCCTTCAAACTTCTTATATCTAATATTATGTACTCTCCATGTTATGGACATTTTATGTGTCCTCGTTGTTTTTTTTTTATTATTGTGATGCAATTTTTCAAATAAAGTGTGGCCGCTTTTTACTTCCTCTTGTTAAGCAAGGCACTTCTTCTTTGACGGTTGTCGTGATGGGCCGACATGTTGTCCCACTTGTTAAGCGGTTCACAATCTATTGTGAGACGTTATTCTGTCTTTCTAAGCGCAATGCGCTCATGTTCACCTGGCATGTTATTTCACTTGTTAGTGTTTACTTGGACATACATGGTGATGCCTTCCAAAACTGTGAAAGCCTAAAAATATACATACCTAGTAAAGATGTGATATAATTGCATCGCGATGTCTAAGGACACGGTCTAAGAGATCGTTATACCGAGTGGTTGGATCATAATCTCTTATCATAAAAATGGCTGCATGCGCAGCAGCACCAACTATGAGAAATCCACCAATCCACATGTGATGCGTGAACAATGACAGTTGTGTACCATAGTTAGTAGCTATTTGGGATGGCAATTACCCACCCATTGCTAATTATACCCAAACCCAGGTAGACACATTGATAATGGGTTGGGTATGGGTGAAGTGCATATGGGTTTGGGGGGGTTTGTAGATGGGTTTGGGTAATGTATGAATATTGCTTCCATAATCTAAATGGGTATGGGTTGGATATGGATATCCATTTACTTGAGGGTGTTTTAACTACACATGCAAAAATTGGACCTATTTGTAAAACTTGAAAATTTTAGGTACTAAAATGTAAGACAAAAAAATTTAGGTACCAAAACGTAATTTTCCATCCATATTTTGAGGACTTATATACAAAAAAATTAAAATTTAGGTACTAAATATGCATATCTATTAAGTTTAGGTACCAAACTGTAATTTGTATTTGGGCATGGGTACAAACCCAAATCCATTTGTTATAAACCCAACCCAACCCAAAGTAAATGGGTATGGGTACAAACCCATCAAATTCTACCCATATCCATCTATTTGGATTTCATACCCAACCCAATTGGGTTGGATAGTAAAAAACTCATGGGTATGGGCAAAATTGTCATCCCTAGTAGCTATATATGGATAAGGGGGCATGGAATACATATGGTGAGCTAAAACAATGGTTAAAGAACCTAACATAGCTAGGTTAAGAGATAATTGAGCATGCCATGACGTTTTTAGGATCTCATATAGGCCTTGATGACCATGGCCTGTAAATCGACCTTTATGAGACTCTAAAATATCTTTTATACCATGACCAATGCCCTAGTTAGTCCTATACATGTGACTTGCAATAAGGAAAAGAATTGCAATAGCTAAATGATGGTGTGCAATATCGGTTAGCCATAGACCCCCAGTTACTGGATCTAATCTCCACGAAAAGTAAGAAATTCCGAATATTTTGACCAATTCAAGGTGAAAAAGGGAGTTGCTCCCCCATCAAAACTAGGATACAGTTGAGCCAAAAGATCCCGGTTCAAGATAAATTCACGAGGAAGTGGTATCTCTTTAGGATATACTCCAGCATTTAGAAATTAGTTAATTGGTAAAGATACATGTACTTGATGCCCCCACCCAAGAAAGAGACCCAACTCCTAGTAGTCCTGCTAAATGGTGATTCAACATAGATTCTGCATCTTGGAACCAAGCCAATTTTGGAGCAGCGTTGTGATAATGGAACCAACTAGCAAAAAGCATTAAGGCTGCAAATACCAATGCACCAATTGCGAAACAATAAAGTTGTAATTCACTAGTTTTTCTCGAAGCTCTCCAAATCTGGAAAAAGACCCTAGGTTATTTGGATTCCTCAGAAACCTCCACCCACATCACCATTTAATATTTCTTGACCCACTATTGGCAAAACCACTTGGGCGCTAGGTCCAATATGAGTAGGATCATTTAGCCATGCTTCATAATTGGAAAAACGAGCACCGTGAAAATACATGTCACTCAACCAAAGAAAGATGATGGAGATTTGGCCGAAATGAGCACTAAATACTTTTCAAGAAATCTCCTCCAAATCACTAGTATGGCTATCGAAATCGTGAGCATCATCATGTAGGTTCCAGATCCAAGTAGAAGTATCAGGTCCTTTAGCTATTGTTCTTGAGAAATGACCAGGTCTGGCCCATTCCTCAAAAGAAGTTTTGACGGGATCCCTATCTACCAAAAAAAAAAAAATATGCGAAATCTACCAAAATTTTGACTTCTGGTTTCGGCGAACGAATAATCATAGAGTCCTCCTCTTTTCGGACAACACATACAAAGAGATCTGCCATATGAGAGAGATTTCTAGTTCGTTTTATACTTTTCTATCTCCCATTTATCGAGTATCTAGTTTTTTTAGTTACTAGAACAATTATGATCTGGATTGGAAGTCTATCCAAGGCAAGTGTTCAGATCTATTATGACATATTCGCGAGGTGCTCAACGGACATCCCGGGCTTTGAATTGAAGAAAAAACCATTTTTTGTGCAACCTACTAGACGCCTATCTTAATTAAAACTTCCTAGACGGAACTTTTTGGTTTACATAGAACATATTACTATTACTCTTATACTGCTACTCTATTCTAAATCAGTTGAGAAACATTACTAAGCTAAATCCCAGTATCTATATTTAGGCATGGGCAGTCAAAGGGTCTCTTTTACAGGACTCGCCTACGGTCAACTAGAATGCGTATTATCCATATAGGGATATTTCCATTGAGAAGATCCATCGATCTGAGACAAAGAGAAGGGTCTATCTATTTTATTTAGTTATTCAGTTAAACCAATGCCAATGATTCGTTATTGGAGAAAATAGCAACAACCACCATTTCATCCGACATACGTCTTTTTATTTTCCGATGGATTTCCAGCTTTCATTAATGAATTTTTTTTTTATGTAGTGGGTAATAGCTCTGGTTGCTCGCTGTTCAAGAATTCTTGTTTAGGCAGTTCATACCATCCATACATAGTGTTTTGGTCTAAGATTTCCATTCTTCCAAGTTTCAGCAGTAACATATTGTTTCATGTCCAAAATATGGAAGAAACAGGTGTTTCCACGACTCTACCACCCAATCAATTTGGTTCCACTTAATCCCTATTTCATGGCCATATATCTTTTAGGCTAAGGAATGGGAAACCTTTCTCCTATTCCATGAATCCAATTTTCATTTCATCTGAGAAAAGCCATCTTTTTCTCCACAATGCCTTTGTCCTTTGATCCAATAGCGTTCCGTTAGATAGGAACATATTTGATAAATATTGATAACTCTCGGATAGAGTCTTAGAGCGGAAACATCGATTGGATAATGAGCTATTGGTTCTAAGCCATCTCTAGCGATATATCAAGAACTCGAAGTGCTTTTCTTGCATATTCTTGATAAACTAGCGTTTATATATAGATGTAGGAGGGTATGTTTGGGAAGTAAGAAGCCCCTTTGACATCTCTTCATCTGCATAGAATTCCCGATGTGAAAACACAGAGACAAAGGGTTGATCTTTGAATAGGAAAAAAAGTGGATCTGCAGGATCCCAAATGAATTGGTTTATTCGAAAAATGCCCTGTTCTTTGGAAGATCTATCTCGTATCTGATACTGCATGGTTCCACTCTCCAAGAACTCCGAATCATTCTCTCGAAGCTCATCCTCTTCATCATAAATGACCCGCTTGTCCCGAAATGACCCGGCCCAATAGGGAAATCCTAATTCATTGGGCCTTTCGATACAATCAAATAGAAAGACGCCATATTCTAGGAGCCCAAACTATGTGATTGAATAAATCCTCCTCTATCTGTTGCGGGTCGAGGGCTCCTTCTTCTTCCCCATCTTCAAACTCCGATTCGTATTTTTGATATATTTATCTCTCATCAAGGATAGAACAAGATCCATTTTTCATCATATCTAAGGGACTCCTTGGTCCGAGCCAAAGAAGCAATGTCACTCGATCATTATCAAACTGACTGCATCCTTTTTCTGTCAGTGAGGATCCCACCAGAGCGCCTTCTAGTTCTAATAGGCCATAAATTAGATCAGAATCATTCTCAACAAGCCCATAATAAGTGATTCCATTTTTTTCATCTGGTCTGGGTAGAGACCAAAGGTCTTGAGCAACCGGTCCGGCAGACCAACTCAAAAGATAAAGAAGTATCGTTAATTTCTTCATGCTCGTTCAAATTTCAAAGTAGCATTTGTACAAATAAGAATCCCCTTCGTTACATGATTTTTTCTTCATATAGATCGATATAGGATCTATGGGGCAATTACTTAGAAATATATTTTGTGCAACAACCCTTCTGATAGACCGTCATTTACACATGTTTTTACCCTCATACTTACACCGTTTGAGGTGTCGATTCTCGTGTTTTAGGCCGATTTCACGCTAGGTTGTGCTTGTTTGTGATATTTCAGGTCCTAGTACGTGAATGAAGGCTTAGGAGCGAGTCTGGGGTTGATTGGACGACGAACGGACGAATGGCGAGCCTTTTGGAGAGCTGCACGGGCAGACCAGGGAGGCTGCACGGCCGTGCAATATGCAACTCTGGCCGTGCGCCTTATGCCGCACGGGCACCCCTGAAGATCTGCACGGCCGTGCGCCTGGCCGTGCAAGGTGGATGAAGGCCGAATAATTGATACGGTGCGTTTTGAAGGTGCACGGCCAGAATGGTGTTTTGCACGGCCGTGCACCTGGCCGTGCAACTCGGGAAAGTCGGTTTTAAAGCCTAATTCGAGCCAAAAGTGAAGAAATCGTGTTTTGAGAGCAAAAACAGAGCCCTAGAGAGAGAAAGTGCGAAGAACTCATCCTAGAAGCCGTCTAAGAGCTGGATTTCATCGAATCGAATTTGGAGATCGTCATAGGAGTGAAAATCATCGTCCCGGAGCAGATTATCCTCATCGTTATGAGTATGACTAATCCGATTCTTGTTTTCTCTTCTCTCTCTATGGAGTAGAACCCTTCTCTCACTTGGGTATGAAGAACCCTAGTTCCTTGTGTTAGGGATTTGATTGTAATGACTTGGGATGATATTACTGCTTGATTTTAATCGAATGATGCATGTTTCATGAATTGATTTGAGTCTGATCAGCTTGTCTCAATTTCTGCTTCAACCTGAGATAGATAGAATCTGATTAGGTTGTTAGAGCCTCTTCATTCGATAGTAGGAGATTGGCTATACGAGAGTTAGCCAGTTTACTGCTTTGTACTGGTGTTCTTGACGCCAGTAGTGGAGTTCTGTGTTCATAGCCTCAGCTTTCTATCCCGGTGAAGACTAGTCGTCTGCCGGGTAGTTAGACTGAGAGGGCTTGGTCAGCTTAAGAGATTCCAAGCTACTGTCGGATCTTCCGCAGTCTAATCAATAGTAAATCAACCCAGGGAATTGCAATTGAACCTAACCAAGGGGCTAGGGGGACTCAATCCCGAGTGACTCTTACCTGCTTTTGAAAACCGAACAATTTACTGCTTTCTTGTTGCTTTTACTTTTTACAACAATCACTCGACTTAGTTTGCTAGATAATAGAGAATCACGGAGTAAGCAGTAGATCTAGATCCCAGGTTGATAATTAAACTTGCCTATACTGCAGTCCCTTTCATTGGTTACACTTGGCCATTGTTAGGTGTTGTGTTTTAGCGTGTCAAGTTTTTGGCGCCGTTGCCGGGGACCCTCTAGGTTATTGGAGAAACGTGATAATTTGTTACTCTAGCTTTTTATTTTCTGCATTTTCTTTCTTCCACCTGTGTGCCTTCACGGGTTGTTTCTTCTGAGTGTGTGCAGGTATTGCATGACCCGTAGCCAGTCGGGAGATCTACTAACACTTGACCAGGAGCTTGAACGAACCTGCAGGAACTCCAAGCGGGTTCTAAAGGCGCGACTGGCTGCGGAGAAGGCGCTGTCACAGCTACAGATCAGAGAAGAAGAAGAAGGCGAGATGGGTGATCCGCAGAACAACAATGTGATCCCCGGGGAGCAGACCATGGGATCCTACTGGACCGCTAGGGCTGCGGACATGAGGTCACCTATTCAACACCCTCAGGTCCCAGCCAACAACTTTGAGGTGAGCACCTCCATGATCACCATGCTGCGCGGTTCAGTAGTGTTCCGTGGTAAGGAGGGAGAGTGCCCTCGATCACATCTCAGGCGATTCCACGAGCTCATCGATGGAATCAAGATCAATGGGGTACCAGCAGATGCCATCCAGCTGAGGTACTTCCCATTCACTCTGGAGGGGCAGGCCAAGGAATGGCTAGACACTCGACCTCCGGGCTCCATCACCACGTTCGCCAACCTGGCGGACAAGTTCCTCACCCGCTACCATCCTCCATCCAAGACAGCTGATCTCCAGAAGCAGATTACACACTTTTCTCAGGATGAGGATGAGACCATTAGGGATGCTTGGGAGAGGTACAACAGCCTCTTTCTCAGGTGTCCCAACCATGGTTTCAACGATGCGTTCAAGGTGGGCACCTTCTATCACGCCCTCTTCCCGGAGGACAAGCAGCTGATCGATTCGGTTTGTGGCGGGAACATGCTGACCAAAACCCCGCGACAGCTGAATCAACTCTTTGAGGAGATGGCGGAGAACGGTTATGACTGGGGCACTGCCAGGAGATCGAGACGAGCCCCTGGAAGGGGTGTGCATGCTGTGGGCACCCAGTCATCTGATCTGGTGCAGGTGGTATCGAAGCTGGTTTCAGCTATCGATCGTTCTGGTTTGATTGCAGGTACCGGACAGCCGCAGGCGATGCACTGCCAGTGGTGTGAGAGCTCTCATCACACCGTGGAGGACTGTCAGGCTATGAGGGAGTCGTCCACTCCCCAGGAGCAGGTGGATTTCATCGGGAATGCCAGGCGCTTTGACCCCTACAGCAACACCTATAATGAGGGGTGGCGCCAGCATCCTAACTTTTCTTGGGCTGGGCCAAATCCCAGACCACCAGCTCCCCAGGGACCTCCCGGTTTCCAGAGGCCTCCATACCAGCCCAGACAGGGGCAATTTCAGCAGCAACAGCAGCCACTCTACCAGCCCAGACAGGGGCCAGTTCCACCTCAGTCGCAGGCACGACCATTTCCACAGGCAGGGGCAGCCCCAGCCCAGGTTGACCCGATGGCGGAACTGAGAGATCTGGTGGGTTCTCTGGCCACCTCCAGTGCAAGTAAATTCAATAACATGGAGCAGTTCATGGAGAAGGCTTCTGGCAAGTTCTTGGAGCTAGAAGCTGGTCAGAGAAACACGCAGGCTGTGCTGCGAGATATACAGACCCAGCTTGGTGGTGTTGCCCTAGGCTGTTGCTCGGAGGACTCCAGGTACCTTGCCTGGTCCAGACCATCCCTCACCCGCAGAACCAGGATGAAAACTGCAGTGCCATCACAACCAGGAGTGGCAAGGTGACTGCCGATCCACCTGTTCGGGCAGAGGAGAGAGAGACCCCTGTTTCAGCACTTCCAGCTAATCAGGAAGAAATGGAGAAGGAGGTTGAGGTGCCTGCTCCTAAACCGCAACCAGTGGTGAAGGAGTATGTACCACTAGCTTCCCTTTCCTACTCGGTTGCACAAAGACCGACTGGAGACTGAGTTTGCCAAATTCATGGCAATGCTGAAGCAGGTGAATATTAGCATGCCCTTCGTGGAGGCATTATCGAAGATGCCCAAGTATGCCAAGTTCATGAAGGATCTCCTCACCAACAAGAGGAAGCTTGGGGAGCTGTCTACGGTGATGCTAAACTGAGGAGTGTTCTGCCATCCTGCAGAACAAACTACCAGAGAAGCGAAAAGATCCAGGGAGTTTCACTATCCCTTGCATGATTGGTAGTTTGCATGTAGGGAAGTCCTTGGCGGATTTAGGCGCTAGCATTAATGTCATGCCATATTCACTGTTTAAGAAGCTAGGCCTAGGTGAACCCAGTAATACTAGGATGAGCATCCAGCTTGCTGATAGATCTATTGTGCATCCTAGGGGTATAGCAGAGGACTTGATAGTCGCAGTAGGGCCATTTTCATATCCTGTTGATTTTGTGATTTTGGACATAAATGAGGATGTTGATGTGCCATTGATACTGGGTAGACCTTTTCTCGCCACCGCCAAGGCACTGATTGATGTTAATGATGGAAAGCTGATTTTGAGAGCTGGGGGTGAACAAATCACCTTCTCTGTTTCTGATAATATGAAACACCCCCAGCTCCATGATGATCTTGATTACTGTGATGTTGTTGCTGATTTTGAAACCGCACTCGCCATCACGAGTGCGGGTACTGATGATTTCCTTGAGCGTTGTCTTTTGCTAGGGGAACAGGCATCACAGGATGTGCAGCTGGCGGAGCAGCTGGCGGAGCTGGACGAGGCTGCGAGCGAGGGGCGAGAGCTGCCATTCAAGCCGATTCCCATCTCGCCCCGGCTCGCTACATCATTAGAGGAGCCACCAGAGTTGGAGCTTAAACCCCTCCCATCTCATCTGGAGTATGCATTTCTCCGGGAGGGGAATAAGCTCCCGGTTATTATTAGCTCGGATCTGACCCCCGAGCAGAAGAGCAGGCTGGTGGCTCTGTTGCAGAAGTATGCCCGGGCCATGGCATGGAAGATCACTGACATCAGAGGCATTAGCCCATCCTTCTGCTCTCACAGAATCTTGATGGAGGATGAGGTTAAGCCAGTCAGGCAGCCGCAGAGGAGATTGTCTCCTAACTTGGAGGCAGTGGTCCGGGCAGAGATCGTGAAGCTCATGGATGCAGGGATCATCTTTGCTATATCTGATAGCAAGTGGGTCAGCCCCACTCAGGTGGTCCCGAAGAAAGGCGGGATGACTGTGATCCCGAACGAGAAGAAGGAGTTGATCCCGATGCGGACCGTGACCGGCTGGAGAGTCTGCATAGATTACCGGCGCCTGAACGACGCCACCAGGAAAGATCATTTTCCCCTACCTTTCATTGACCAGATGCTGGAGAGGTTGGCGGGCCATGAGTTCTATTGCTTCCTGGATGGCATGTCTGGGTACTTCCAGATTCCTATTGCACCGGAGGATCAGGAGAAGACCACATTCACTTGCCCCTTCGGCACTTTTGCTTACCGGAGGATTCCATTTGGGCTGTGTAACGCACCGGCGACCTTCCAGAGATGCATGCTGGCTATCTTTGACCGACTGGTTGGAGAGATCATGGAAGTCTTCATGGATGATTTCTCGGTATATGGAGATTCCTTCACTCATTGTCTCCATAACCTGGAACTCGTTCTGAAGAGGTGCGAGGAGACGAATCTGGCACTCAGCTGGGAGAAGTGCCATTTCATGGTTCGTGAGGGTATCGTGCTTGGGCACAAGATCTCCAAGAAGGGGATTGAGGTAGATCGCGCGAAGATTGAGACGATCAGTCAGCTACCTCCTCCCGTTTCTGTGAAGGGGATTCGCAGCTTTCTGGGTCATGCAGGCTTTTACCGGCGCTTCATCAAAGACTTCTCGAAGATTGCTCTGCCGTTGACCAAGCTGTTGGAGAAGGATGCGCCATTCCAGTTCACTCCAGAGTGCACAGCTGCATTTGAGACTCTGAAGGAGAAGCTTACCCATGCCCCTATCATGGTGACTCCTGACTGGTCTCTTCCTTTTGAGCTGATGTGCGATGCGAGTGACTATGCAGTCGGAGCAGTTCTGGGTCAGAGACGCGAGAAACACTTCCAGCCCATCTACTACGCGTCGAAGACCTTGAACGATGCACAGGAGAACTACACCACCACAGAGAAGGAGCTCCTCGCTGTGGTGTATGCATTTGACAAGTTCCGACCCTATCTGGTGCTCTCTCATGTGGTGGTCTACACTGACCCCTCGGCGATTCGTTATCTGATGAGCAAGGCTGATGCCAAGCCTCAGCTCATCCGCTGGATCCTGCTGCTGCAGGAGTTTGATATCGAGATCCGGGACAAGAAGGGAGCCGAGAATGTTGCTGCAGATCATCTTTCGCGGTTGGAAGCCCCTCCGGTGGACAACTTCGAGGAAGAGATCGACGACTCCTTCCCCGGTGAGCGATTGCTGGCGATGACCCTGGTGGACAGCGTTACCCCTTGGTATTCTGACTTTGCCAATTATCTGGTGGGCAAGCAGTTACCCAAGGGGATGGCTACTCATGCGAAGCGCAAGTTCTTCTCCGATCTGAAGCACTACTTCTGGGAAGATCCTTACCTCTTCCGAATCGGAGCAGATGGCGTGATCCGGCGCTGTGTCATGGAGCATGAGATGGGAGACATCCTGTCTCACTGTCACGAAGGACCTACTGGCGGTCATCATGGAGGAACCCGCACGGCGCGGAAGGTGCTACAGACGGGCTTCTATTGGCCCTCGCTCTTCAAGGATGCAGACACCTTCGCACGCCAGTGCGACCGCTGCCAAAGGTCAGGTAACATTTCTGCCCGGGATGAGATGCCCCAACATATATCTGTTATTTGTGAAATTTTTGATATTTGGGGTATCGATTTCATGGGCCCATTCCCTCCATCTTTTGGCAATCTGTACATTTTGGTTGCAGTGGACTACGTCTCGAGGTGGGCAGAAGCTCAAGCCATGCCCACCAATGATGCAAGACGGGTCTGCTCATTTCTGAAGCAGCTGTTCTCCCGGTTCGGGACACCTCGCGCCATTATTAGTGATAGAGGAACCCATTTTCAGGGGCAATTCACTAAACTCCTCTCTCGCTATTGCGTTAAGCATCAGGTGTCGGTGGCCTATCACCCCCAGTCAAATGGGCAGGCCGAGCTGACGAACCGGGAGTTAAAACGTATAATTGAAAAGACGGTGGATCAGTCCCGCAAGGATTGGTCCACCAAGCTCGATGATGCTCTCTGGGCGTATAGGACTGCCTATAAGAACCCGATTGGCACTTCTCCCTATAGACTTGTCTATGGGAAGGCGTGCCATTTGCCGGTAGAGCTAGAGCACAAGGCCTTCTGGGCCATTAAGCTGCTAAACATGGATTTGAGTGTTGCAGGTACAGAACGTAAGCTGCAGCTGCTGGAGTTGGAGGAGTGGCGTTACCACGCCTACGAGAACACCCTGCTCTACAAAGAGCGCACCAAGCGTCTTCACGACGCTAGTTTGAGGGGACCGAAGGAGTTTCAGGTAGGTGATCGTGTTCTGCTCTTTAATGCACGCCTGAAACTCTTTCCGGGCAAGCTCTGTTCTAGGTGGTCGGGTCCTTTCATGGTGACCCAAGTTTTCCCGCATGGTGCGGTGGTGATCAGCAATGCTCAAACCGAGCCATTCAAGGTGAATGGCCACCTCCTAAAGTTGTACTTGGGAGGTGCTGTCGAGCGCGCAGAGCTGCTGATCAAGCTCGAGGACCCTTAGTTCCTCTACTGGCGTCCAGCTAAAAGACGGTAAAGAAGCGCTTGTGGGGAGGCAACCCCACCGAGGTTTGCATTTTCTTACTCTTTTTCCTTTGATTTTGTGTGTTTTTGAGTCTTGAGACGTTGATCCAGAGTTACGTGTCGTTTTTGAGTGAAAACAGGTTGATTTCGGGACCCCAGCAAGTCGCACGCCCAGAACCTAGACTTGCACGGCCGTGCGCCTAGACTGGCCTGGCCGTGCGAGCTCTCGGCCAGGAGTGCACGGCCAAAAGTGCACATTGCACGGCCGTGCGCTCGTCCTGGCCTGGCCGTGCGCCTTGCACGGGCATTGCATGGCCTTGCACGGCCGTGCGCTGTGCCTGGCCTGGCCGTGCGTGCTCTCGGCAGTTGTTGCACGGCCAAAAGCGCCTTGTGCACGGCCGTGCGCCTCGGCTCGGCCAGGCCGTGTCGGCCTGCACGGGCAACAAGCCAAGGTGCACGGCCGTGCGCCTCTGCCCGTGCAGCCGAGGCACGGGCTATATAAATGGCCGTGCACGGCCATTGTGGTCAGAAAACCAAATTGCTTCGCCGGAAACCTCTCCCCTCGCCGGAAAACCGCGCCAAACCCACCTTTTTTCGACTTTTCCGGCCACTTTGGGTACTTTTTTCACCAAATCAACACCAAACCCACTCCTTCTACACCCAAAGCGGCCTATCCCCCGAGTTTGAGCGTGTTTGTGCGACATTTGTGTCGCCGGAGGCGATTTCTGGCGAGAATCCGGCGAGGCTCCGACGAGCATTTCCGGCCAGATTTTCGGCATTTCGTCGACTCCCTTGTCTTCCCCTCATCATCCCCTACACCTCTACTTGAGTCTCCAGGGCAATGGCACAACCTAACTTCCAGCACCCGTTCATCCGGGATCTCAGGAGGGGCTCCACCGGAGAGCGCTTCAAGAAAGTCGCGAAAACCCCGTTTGGCGCCCACCATTGCTGGTCCAAACGGGAGTTTCGGGAACTGCACTGCTACGAGCAGCTTTCCGCCGTGGTCGCCAACACCGCATGGCGCCGTCTGCTCCAGATCTGTGAGACGGTCTACTACGAGCCGGTGTGGGAGTTCTACACCACTTTCAAGCACAACTCCACGACCCGATGCCATGACAGTACAGCCGTCCAATTCAGGCTGGGCGGTGTTCCCCGGTCCTTGAGCTACCACGAGCTGGCAGAGGCTCTCGACCTCGACCTCGACGACAGTCGGGACTACGTCACCGAGGTTAATGAGCCACAGGAGGTGGACTTCAAGAGGCTGTACACCAGCCTGGCTCAGCCTTGCCAGACGCGTCCTTTCAATTCTGGGAGGACGAAGGCATCTACCCTGCGGATCGAGTACCGACTTCTCCACCACCTGCTGGCAAAGTCTTACACTCCTGCATATGACAGCGCCGGCCACATCACGAAGAGGCCCCTGTACTTCCTCGATTCGATCCGCCAGCTCCGCCATCATCTCCACCTGGGTTCGGTGGTGGCCACGACATTCGAGAAGACGGCCACAGAGCTGAAGAGCCTCCACTGCGCCCCCCTCATCACCCGCCTGGTTACCTTCTTCGGCCTCTCACTGCAGGGGTGCACCAAGGAGGGGGAGACCCCCATCTTTGGCAGCGCGACAATCAAGAAGATGCTGCTGTTGCGGGAGAGGAACGGTGTTCAGTGGGTCGAGGGATTTCCGGAGCCCCCTATCCCCGCGGAGCCCGAGGAGGAGGCTGACGAGGAGGTAGACCCCGATGAGGTGGATGCTACTGTGGATGCTGCTGCGGATGCTGCTGATGATCCCCCACAGACTGACTTCCATTTTGGGGGTGGCAGCTCCACTTTCCAGGGCCAGGACTACTTCACCCAGCAGTTCGAGCAGCTGAGGATCCAGAACCAGCTGCTCCTTGACCAGCAGATGCAGTTCCAGCAGCAGTACGCGGCCGATCAGGCCGAGTACCGGCACAGGCTGGACACGATCCAGGCTCAGCAGGGCGTGACTCTCGCCCATATCGAGCGGGAGAAGCGCCGCTCCCGGCGCATGCAGGAGGTTCAGCAGCACCTGCTTCAGCTGGTTCCGGGTGAGCCACCTGTCTGGAGGACTCCCTGGGATGACTCCCCTCCACATGACTGTGCGGCTGGCGCTGCGGATGATGATGCGTTCATGAACGACATCGATATCGACGATCTTGGCGATGAGTAGGCTGTACTCGTTGCCCGTCTCATTTTGTTTGTTTTTGTTTGTTTTTTTAGACTTTTGAGTGTTTGCTCCATGTGTGCGGAGCTTGAACTTTTTGTCGTTTGTTTTTTGTTTTTGGTTTTTCCTTTGTGGTTTGATGTAGCCGTCTGGGCTAACACTTATCCCTAACACCAGTGTGCTAGTGTTTCTGATGTTCGATTTGTGCAGTATTGACCACTTCCCCGTTCGCTTCTCGCTGACTGGTCCACTTCCAGTCCCCCGGCAGTGTTCTTACCCGGTAACATCGTTCCCCTTATCTTTCCCTCTACTCCATTGAGGGCAATGTCGTGCTTAAGTGTGGGGGGATGTTTTGTATCGGTTGGAGTATTTTTGATGGTGCTTGGAGCCTAGTCCACTGTCCGAATCTTACGATTTGAGGGCTCCAAGTACTGCTGTTTGATCATATTGGCACTGTGTTTTGATGGATGAATTGATTGGTTTTCGGATTAATGCATGACAACCTGCTTGCGACTAGGACAACCTATGATGAGGACTGAGATGTGCAGTAGAACGATGTAGGGGTTCAGTTTTTCAACTGTTTGCTTGCCAACTGTGACTTGATCTGACTTGATCTGATTACTTGTTCTTGACAGTCGTTTATGCATCTAGTTCAGGGTATCAGAATGTGAGATAGAGCATATAGGTAGCCATGTGAGATTTGAGCCTGCTCGTTTCTTTCTTGTGCGATAGATCCCTCTTCCATGATGTGTAGCATTCACGTTGTCACTAGCTAAGATGATGGGGGCATAGGATTAGCCCTGTTGCTTCTTTTAGAAGGTTCCACAGAGTGGTTTTTACATATTCTCTGCTGTTTCTGCTTAAGTCTATGTGAGTGTTGGAGGTAGTGCTTAAAAGTTGGGCAGGTGTTTGAAATTTATGCAGAAGTGGTGGCTCTCTTAAGAAATGAAAAGAAAAATAAAAGAAAAACAAAGAAAAAAATTGAAAGCAAAAGAGAGCCACTACCAAAAATCTGAATAATGCCCAGTAAGTAGTGTTTCTTAGCAGCCTGGCTTGGAAATGCTGATGTTTATGCCTCCTTCGCTCTTGTGCTCTTAAGATATTGAGTAATGCAGAATAACATAAAGAAAATACCGGGTTGTTTGGCTGTGTTTGTGTGTTTGGAAAATGTGGAACCTTTGCTATGAATACTTCCACCACCTAAAAGGCCTTTTCCCCATGTCCAAGACCCTAGCCAGTCATTTGAACCTGTGTCTAAGACCTCCTGATTAGTTAGTGGTGACACCCCATATGTGAACTCTAGCATTTAGAGGCTGCCATCATGGTGAAGAGATGATAGGTATTGAGAGAAATAGCATGCGCATCTTTCGCATCAAATTGTCCTGACCCCACTGGTCGAGAGTGAGTGATTCATTTTCATTTTCTATATGCTCTTGTACCCCGGTGAGGACCTAGATTGCTCGGTCTCTATTCTGATGTCTTGAGTTGGATGCATGAGTTGACTGTTTTGAGTAAGTGGTTGAATCAAGTCTAGGTTGGCCAGTGAACAGAAGGGGGACTCTTCCTTTACTCGATTTGCTGCACTCGAATGTCCTTTGTGGTGGTTGTCCAGGTTGTTATTGAGGTTGTGCATGTATTGATGTTTGAGAACCAGTGCGATTCACGTGTTTTGTGCCTTTATGACTTGTCCCCAATGTTGGTTGATTGAAATATGTAAGCTTACTTAGTGTCTGACTTGGTTTGCTTGGGGACAAGCAAACGGTTAAGTGTGGGGGAGTTTGATAGACCGTCATTTACACATGTTTTTACCCTCATACTTACACCGTTTGAGGTGTTGATTCTCGTGTTTTAGGCCGATTTCACGCTAGGTTGTGCTTGTTTGTGATATTTCAGGTCCTAGTACGTGAATGAAGGCTTAGGAGCGAGTCTGGGGTTGATTGGACGACGAACGGACGAATGGCGAGCCTTTTGGAGAGCTGCACGGGCAGACCAGGGAGGCTGCACGGCCGTGCAATATGCAACTCTGGCCGTGCGCCTTATGCCGAGGAGCTGCACGGGCACCCCTGAAGATCTGCACGGCGGTGCGCCTGGCCGTGCAAGGTGGATGAAGGCCGAATAATTGATACGGTGCGTTTTGAAGGTGCACGGCCAGAATGGTGTTGTGCACGGCCGTGCACCTGGCCGTGCAACTCGGAAAAGTCGGTTTTAAAGCCTAATTCGAGCCAAAAGTGAAGAAATCGTGTTTTGAGAGCAAAAACAGAGCCCTAGAGAGAGAAAGTGCGAAGAACTCATCCTAGAAGCCGTCTAAGAGCTGGATTTCATCGAATCGAGCTTGGAGATCGTCATAGGAGTGAAAATCATTGTCCCGGAGCAGATTATCCTCATCGTTATGAGTATGACTAATCCGATTCTTGTTTTCTCTTCTCTCTCTATGGAGTAGAACCCTTCTCTGACTTGGGTATGAAGAACCCTAGTTCCTTGTGTTAGGGATTTGATTGTAATGACTTGGGATGATATTACTGCTTGATTTTAATCGAATGATGCATGTTTCATGAATTGATTTGAGTCTGATCAGCTTGTCTCAATTTCTGCTTCAACCTGAGATAGATAGAATCTGATTAGGTTGTTAGAGCCTCTTCATTCGATAGTAGGAGATTGGCTATACGAGAGTTAGCCAGTTTACTGCTTTGTACTGGTGTTCTTGACGCCAGTAGTGGAGTTCTGTGTTCATAGCCTCAGCTTTCTATCCCGGTGAAGACTAGTCGTCTGCCGGGTAGTTAGACTGAGAGGCTTGGTCAGCTTAAGAGATTCCAAGCTACTGTCGGATCTTCCGCAGTCTAATCAACAGTAAATCAACCCAGGGAATTGCAATTGAACCTAACCAAGGGGCTAGGGGGACTCAATCCCGAGTGACTCTTACCTGCTTTTGAAAACCGAACAATTTACTGCTTTCTTGTTGCTTTTACTTTTTACAACAATCACTCGACTTAGTTTGCTAGATAATAGAGAATCACGGAGTAAGCAGTAGATCTAGACCCCGGGTTGATAATTAAACTTGCCTATACTGCAGTCCCTTTCATTGGTTACACTTGGCCATTGTTAGGTGTTGTGTTTTAGCGTGTCACCTTCCTATCTGATAGAAAAGGATCCCATGATCTTGAACCGTTCTTACCTGGGATCGCAAATTCCAAGTTTGTCTATGAAGAGCAGATCGAATTATATTAGTGTCTAGCATTGATTTCTTCTATGTAATACTAATCGATAGGGCCTCAATGGTAAGTGCTACAAGATCTCCTACATTGGAACCCATGATTATGGACCCGAATCCCTTAGTATGGAGCATTTTCTTTTCCAAGTGAAATACCCTAGTATATGAAAGAGTGAAAAAGTACTTTCGTTGTTGTGGAATAAGAAGCCTTCGTATCTTAATGCATGTATTTAATTTATTCAGAGCTATTAGAGCGTGATCCACTTTTTGGGGAATTTGAGTCGAAGCAATAACAAGAATATTTCTAGTGGAACATCTTTCACAATCCCTAGAGAGATAGTTCACTAATAGACCTAGGGATAAGTAATTCGACTAATTCATATCCAGATCATGAATGTTTGGAATCCATATTATGCAAGTAGACATTGCTTTTGCTAATTCGAATTGAAGGGTGATATAAAATCGGTCAATTTCCGGTATCATATCCATAGTTAGCCATTCTTCCTAGTTAGAAGCTCCAGCTCCGTATCAAGGTCGATATCGTCACTAGCATCAATATCATCACTATCATCAATATTGTCACTATCATCAATATCGTCACTATTATCAATAAGAAAATCCTTAGGCTTGTTATCCACGAACTTGTTCAGAAATACTATAATGAATGGAACATAGGAGTTTGTCGCTAGGTATTTACCAAATAGGATCGTCCAGCTCCTATAGAACCTATCAATAAAATACCACTAGAGGGGGATAGGGCTAAGCGGATCGAAAAGGGTTTTCCATGAGATGGGAATTGAATACTATTCGCCCCACACGAATAAGTGAATAAGTGATGGTCTGATAATGAGCAAGGAATACCCGTATTTCCGCTAAACAAGGTGTATTGACTCATAATTCATTATATACTTTGTATGAGTGTTAAGTATGTATCGTATGTAATTGCTCCTGGCTCTTAAATCATTTGATAACCAGAGTCATTCTTTGATATATGATCACTATGAGTCAGACTCAATAGAATTTGATCAATCCTTTTTCTGTCGTTAAGGTGGAGAACTGAACCTAGAATTCTCTTTCTTTATCATAAATCGAATCATTGTTCGCGACCAAGGATTCTATTTTATCATCAATCCAATCACCGTTCACGTTTTTTCTTTTTCTTATTAATGAATAAATCTCTTTACTTGTATGACTTAGATGTCTTGTATTTCTCAAAAAAGTGATTCGATTGATGGGATTTGGTATGATACTTATGAGATCGATGAGATTGATATTCCAAAATTGCTTCTTAGAACGTATTGATTTGACCCCATAAGCGGGACCACCACCCCATAGCATGTTGCCGCCAGAAACCCGTATTTCTTCTAGAAAATCTCCTAATTGTTCCAGAGCAACTAGAAAGAGATTCTTTAACCAGAAAGAATTCAATTCAGATGTAGGATACCTATCCAGAAGTTTTCGTAACTCAATCATGTATGGTGGAATTATCAAGGATTTGACCTTTTCGAACTCTGTCTGTAACTCACTATAGGCTCGGGAAACAAAGAGAAGATGTGTACGAACGAGATATCCAGCAACAAGAAGAAGGAAAAGGGTTGAATAGACGAACTCCCGAACATTTGGCGATCTCAGATGTGTCGATATCAATGGTGGCTCATTATTTCGATGAATCATTTCTTCGGACAGAAGAAGATTATGTAAACACTTACTCGAAATCTCACTTATCAGATTCCATTGTGGAAGACGCAATTTTTTCTGAAGAATTCGCCATGATATATCTGATCCATGCATAATATCATGAAAAATGGATACAAATTTTTGACTGCTACTTAGTATCGGTAATAGGTCTGAAAAGGTATCTAAAAATATCAAATTTAGATATTTGTACCCTGTCGAAGTAAGGAACCATGGCATATATGTTTGGAATAGATTCCATTTTGAGAGAGTTGAAAAAACACTATCTCGTTGAAAGATTCTATACATCTGCCCTTTTTCAACGCATTTCTTTAGACAAAGATTCCGTTTTTTCCTCTTTTCGGATGGTAAATATTTCTCAAAACATGGAGTGTGAATCAAACCCATGTTTGAATTGAAATTGAGATACTGATGCAAGTTCTCCCCTTCTGAATCAGATAGATTCATATCCGAAAGAGGTTGACAATAAGTTCTTTCAAAATTGACTATTTGTCCCTCTGTTAGAGGTGTTCCAGAAATGTCTGCGATCGAATAAATAGCTCTACGAACGAACGGGTCGGATCGAATTGGAAAATGGAAAGATTTGTACAAGTTAGACCTTTCGTCACCACTTTGTGGAAAATCATTAGGTATGAATATGTTAAATACCTGTGACTCGATTGGTGAAATAGTATCTCTCTCCAAAAAGGCATGTTTTTTTTTACCGCCGCACAAAGAAAAGATTTTGTTGCGAATGAACAAGATATTGAGGAATTGTCCATATGTAAAATCATAATTCTTGATACGGGCCTTTTCCACATAAAAAGGGAATCTTTTGTTACAATAGAAACAGAAGTGATGTAGATTATTCAAGAATCGAAGTCGATTTGCTTTATAAAAAGAAGATATCAATGAACTCGAGCTATCTATAGGTATAGCTACATAGACGCAGAGGTGCGCGCTTTAGGGCAGGGCAACATATATATTTGTCAGCTCACAAAGTGCGAAGGGTAATTGATCAGATTCGCGGGCGTTCCTAGGAGGAAATACTTATGATATTCGAGTTCATGCCTTATCGAGCATGTTTTCCCATTTTGAAAGTACTTTATTCTGCCCCAACAAATGGTAATCATAATAAGGATTTTAAGAAAGACGATTTAGTTATTACTAAAGCCGAAGTCAATGAGGGTAGTACTGTAAATAAAAACTAAAAGCTCGGGCTCGAGGACGGAGTTATGCGATTAAAAGGCCAAATTGTCATATACGTATTGAATTGACAGACAAATCTTTCTATGAAAAATATAACAGGGACGAGTTAGAAAGCTATTATAATCTTATTGTAATGAAGAAAAAAAAAATAAAATTTATGCTTAATAAAGTGGGTGGGTAAAAAAAACATTTCATGATTCATATATATAGTGAGGGATTATGGGAAAAAAATAAATCCACTTGGATTTAGACTTGGTACAACTCAAGGTCATCATTCTCTTTGGTTTGCACAACAAAAAATTATTCTGAAGGTCTACAAGAAGATTAAAAAATAAGAAATTGTATCAAGAATTATGTACAAAAAAATATGAAATTTTTTTCTGGTGTTGAAGGAATTTCACGTATAGAGATTCAAAAACGAATCGACGTGATTCAGGTCATAATATATATGGGATTTCGAAAATTATTAATAGAGGGTAAACCAAAAAAAACTCAAAGAATTACAAAGGAATATCCAAAAAGAACTGAATTGTGTGAACCAAAAGATATACATTATTATTACAAGAATCGGAAATCCTTAGAGGCACATTAATATTCTTGCAGAATTTATAGCCTCGCAAAGCAAGGAAAAAAGCTATTGAATTAACAGAACAGACAGATACACAAGGAATTCAAATACAAATTGGGGGGCGTCTTGATGGAAAAGAGATTGCACGCGTTGAATGGATTAGAGAGGGTAGGGTCCCTTTACAAACCATTCGACCTAAAATTGATTATTGTTCCTATATAGTTAGAACTATTTATGGGGTATTAGGTATAAAAATTTGGATATTTATCGACTGGGACTAGTAAACTCTTAGTTAATTTGTCTTTGCATTCTATACCTATATATTGATAGAAAAAAATGATAAAATGTTTCATTGAATCATAGCAAAAAAGGAGCAATTTTATAAGGTTGAATAAAAAAATTGATTTCTAAGTTGATCTAATTATAATTGATATGCATAGCGTGTGACTCGTTAGTTTTTTTATGAAAAAAAAAGAGTTGATCCTTATTATGTTATGATATTTATTATATGAACTAATAACTAGAAAACTAATAAGCAATTCATCACTTTACATTATCCGGATGGAAAGAAACAGCCAAGATATGATAGATTTTGATTTATGATATAAAAGTAGTAATGAAAAGTTTTTTTTGCATAAAAAAAAACACATTCAATTTTGAATTGTAAAGCAAAAATCAAAAATTAAGCGGATAAATGGAAGGGTGAGAGGAAAAGAGAAAACGAATAGCAATGATATATGATTCCAATATGTAAGGTTTATGAGTCGTCTCATAAAATTTAAAAGCCAATTTAATAAAGCATCAATATCGATTGATCTATAATTAAATTAATCCGTTTCTAGAATAAAAAAATCAAGAGCCTCGATCCAATAAAAAATTAGAAAATTGAGTCAAAAACAAATTCTATTAAATTTTTTCATTTTTTAGAGTCTCCATTGTAGATTAAGACCTAACCATTAATAGAGAAGTGATGGGAACGACGGAACGTGGGAATACATAAGATTCTAAATCTTAATGATTTTTTAGGCAGGATGGCGAAAGAACCAAGAGAAAATTCATTTATTTGGTGGCGTCAGGGATTAACTCTACAAATGAAGTCAATATTGAACGAGTGAATATTCACCCGCGAAGATTTTTTTATTTTGACATTATTGAATTTTGGAATTTTAAGCAATCTGATATCATATTATTAATAATAATACTAATATTCGTTAGAACATTCCAACAAAAATGGCATTATCTAAAACTACCTTAAAATAAAAAAATTCTCTACAAAATAAATCTATAATATAAATTGAATAGATGGTTATATAGAAATAGAAAAAAAATACACAATACAAGTTTATACTAAATACACAATTTTTTCATTTTTTTATAACAGAAATAATTCTGTATATTATATTATTTACCAATCTCATATCTATTTTTTAAGCATTTCATTCGCGAGGAGCTTGATGAGAGGAAACTCTCATGTCCAGTTTTGGACTAGAGATGGAATTAAAAAACACCCATCAACTAGAACCCTAAAAGAACCAGATTCCGTAAACACCATAGAGGAAGAATGAAAGGAATGTCTTATCAAGACAATCGTATTTGTTTCGGTAGATATGCTCTCCAAGCACTTGAACCCACTTGGATTACATCTAGACAAATAGAAGCAGGCCGACGTGCAATGACAAGAAACGCACGGCGTGGTGGGAAAATATGGCTACGTATATTTCCCGACAAACCCGTTACCCTAAGACCTACAGAAACACGTATGGGTTCAGGGAATGGATCTGCCGAATATTGGGTAGCTGTCGTTAAACGGACAGAATACTTTTTGAAATGGGTGGAGTAGGAGAAAATATAGCCCGAAAAGCTATTTCAATCGCAGCGTCCAAAATGCCGATACGAACTCAATTTATTTTTTCGGGATAGAAAAGGAAACCCAAAGGAAAGAAAGGCCTTTGGAATGAAAAAATCGTAAGTTTATTTTTTTGTTTTGAACAACCAATATTTCTTTTTTTTTCGTTTGCACTGAAATAACAGATTAAAAAATGATATGATTCAACCGCAAACCCGTTTGAATGTAGCAGATAATAGTGGAGCCCGAGAATTGATGTGCATACGAATCATAGGGACTAGTAATCGACGATATGCTCATATTGGTGACGTTATCGTTGCTGTTATCAAAGAAGCAATACCAAATTCACCTTTAGAAAAATCCAAAGGGAACTCGAATTTTTGGTGCGATCGCACGAGAGTTGAGACAGTTAAATTTTACTAAAATAGTTTCATTAGCGCCCGAAGTATTATAAGAACGAGTATTCTAAGCTGAAATAAAACAATTAAGATGAGACCATCATATAGTTATAGTATTTGTAAAAAAATATGATTTAAGTGCATTAAAAAAATATGTTGATTATATCAAATTGAGGCGTAACTAAATTTTAGTTTATCATGGGTAGGGACACTATTGCTGACATAATAACCTCTATACGAAACGTTGACATGAATAGAAAAGGACCCGTTCGAATAGCATCTACGAAGATCACCAAAAATATTATTAAATTTTTTTTTCCACAGGGTTTTAACTCTACGACATAAAAGGAATAGGAAAGTCTCATATCTAGCTAATGTAAATTTAAAACGGATTAGCCGGCCCGGTCTATGAATCTATTCGGATTATAAAAAAATTGGTTAAATAAAACGTTTGGTCACTCAAATTATACAAATCTTTCACGTTTGCCACCCAAATTACTTTTATTCTTATTTGCGACTAACTTTACGAATCGTTTCACCGTTAGTCACTGACCGTTACACTCTGTTAACTTTGTCCTACGTGGCAGTCAACTACAAAGTTTGACCGTTAACTAGATGACGTGGAAATTAAAATAATTAATTTATTTTCCACCTCATCGTTTCAGATTTATCATACTAATTATTTAATTAAAATTAATTAAAAAATAATATAATAAAAAATTATTTTTTATTTATTTATCATGACCCTCACCGCCATTATTACACTCCCGCTACTCCTCTTCCTTCTAAACCTCCTCTCCCCAGCCGCCAGCCACGATGACAACTCCACCATGTGCTGTTAGAAACCGAACAGAAAAAATTAGGGTTACCGATCTGGAGCTGAGTCGCGGACTAGGTCGCTCTCTTTAAGAAGTTCGCGGCACTGCCCTCGTTGCGCACGACAGACTATTAGTCGGTCGCCTCCAGGATAAAACAGCTCGTCTAGGTGCTCGGCGGTTTTGTGCGAAAACCGGAGCTCTCTGAATACACTCTCTCTCGTGTTTCTGCTCTCTGATTGTCTATTTAGAGGGTCTAGGGATTGCTCTATTTATAGGAGCAAAAACCCTAGAATATTCCCTATTTCGTGGGAATAAGTCACACTTAATTAGGAAGATAATGACTCCCATTAAAATGTGTTCTATTAAGATAATTAACTCTAATTATTTTTCTAATATATGGAAATATAGGGGATAATTAATTAGGAATTTCATTTATAGCTTTTCAAAGCTATTCATCCCAACAATCCCCCACTTGAATAGTTTTGAAACTATCTCTGAGCATCAACAGTTCTATAAGATTGGGCATAAGCTAAGGTATCACGAAGATTTGAACCTTAGCATAGTGTTTACACTTCCGATTTCATAAGGGTGACTCGTAGTCTTGAACCCTATCTCAGACAGTGTAGCACACCGGATCTTTTCATTGAGTGGTATTCTCTAATAACCCGTGCTTTAATGGCCCTGCACGTTATCCCGGTTTAGTGAATGCTATAGCAACTTTGTGCCTCCAAAGTTCCATAGGGAGCGGCCTCACTCCCACATTCACATAGGTGAGTCTATCAGAAGTACCCCCAAAGTAAAATACTTCACTCCACATAGTGTATAGATCTCATTAAGAGTTTAACTCAACCTCCAAGGCTTTGGGATTCATGTTTCACTATGCATGAACTTTTCTCAATATTACTCATGACTTGTTATTACCCATTGAACCCGTTTCTTGGGATCTCCAGTCTATCGGGTCGGGTTACCATCACTTGTATTCCATGGTTCGGTAGGCATAAGTCTCATACCCTTCGTGGTATTTTGGACTTTTCTCTCTAGGTAATCCTTTCATCAAAGGATCAGCTAGATTCTGTTGGGATCTTGCATGATCCACCCTCATTGCTCCTATCATTAGGAGTTCTCTTACAGTACTGTGCTTACGACGAATTTGTCGTCTCTTTTCGTTCTAGAACCGGTTCTCTTCTTTAGTAATAGCTGCGGTGCTATCACAATGAATCAACTACCGGAGGGATCGGTCTTTCCCATAAGGGAATCTCTAGTAATGACCCTCTCAATCAACTTTTCTCTTTACTAGCCATTGCTAGCTCTATCATTTCTGATTTCTTAGTTGATTGAGCCAGGATCATTTACTTCTTAGAATTCAAAGACACAACACTTCCAGTGATGTTTAAAACATGTCCACTAGATGCCTTGGAATCTTCTATACGGTATTCTCGTCCGCATCAATATACCCTACCAATACAGTACGAAACCGTTGATAACTTATATCAAGGTCTATTGTTCTCTTATGGTGTCTCATGAACCTTTTACTAGGACAATCAATAAGTCTGCCAAGTACCCCCCCCCCCCACCACCACTAATTCTTACTTTCTTACACCGTCTTTGGTGCTCTTTAAAAATTGTACTAGCATCTTCAAACATTTAGGCAAGTGTACAACTTGTATTTCTTATAGATCTTAACCAAAAAGTTAGGTTGATCTATAAAAAATCTCTTTCACCGTCCTATTCATTTGGATCTCTAAGCGAAACACTTGGATCCTTCTCATCAAGGTTCTCACTCAACATGGTTTATCACATTTATTCGTGTCATGAGTCTTTGCATCAAAGATCAACATGTCTTTTATAGTGTAAGTGTCATTCTCAAGTTTGTAACAAATGCACTTGTCATTTCATTCAAAACCATGAGAGAGAACCATCCATCCATGCCATGATCTTTAAATTCTGTTTCAAATCATACCATGATTTGTCTCACCATAGACTATAAAAGCATGTTCAGGAATAACAATTTTTTAGGTTGTCCCAATGTAGATTTCTTTATCTAAATCACCATTCACAAAATTCAATTTTAACATCCATCTAATGCATCACTAGAAATCAGACCATACATGGATGTTATTCTAGATTTGGTGAACAGATATCAAAGAAATCTACAATTTTTCCTTTTCACCTAAAGCCTTAGCTACTAGGCGATCATTATACTCATTAACTAAACCATCAGGTTTCCGTTTTCCTTTTAGGAATCCATTTATTACCTTGACTTCATTGCCAGGAGGTAATTCTCAAAGATGCCAAATCTTGTTCGGTTCCACCGATATATTACCCAAAGCTTTATAACCGAGAGGCAACTCTACAAGATTGTCAGTCTTACAAACTCCACAAATTCCATTTCGTTAATAATGGATTCTCCCACGAATCTACATATTTATGGAAGCTCAAACTTCAAATAGACTTGTGGGATCTTTCTTAGGGTGTAATAACAAATTCATAACCAAAAACCTTTAGTGATTTATGGTTGATTTGTCTCTTGTGAATTCATACTCAAATTCATCACCCCTACTAGATCCATTATTTCTAATAGCAGACAAGATATCACCCCCACTATTTCACGATTTAAATGGAATGGCATCAATGGATTTCACATAACAATGAGTATTTCATTACATAAGCTTATATGTTCTACTACTGATAGCACAACTAATAAAACACTCTCATGCTCATCTTATATTGCACTAATTATCGAACTATACCCTATGAAAAAAATATTTCATAAATAACGTTTTACGTCAAAAGCATATGTCAAAAGCATCACATCTTTAATTAGTGCAATCAATAATAATGTGATAAAACATTTCACATTATTCCAAATTTTAATCTCATTACATTCTCCCATTTCAAAATGAATCAAATCCAAAGATTCTGATTCTCTAATCACATATTAAAGAGTCATTTTATTTCATATGCATACTCTCATTACCATGACCAATAGTGGAGTGAGCAATACTCAACAACGCTATCTTAATAGTATATGTCTTAGTATGCTTCGAGATACCAGTATTCAGCCACCATTCTTTAGATTTACCAGCATGGTTAATATCTGCTCTTTTGTCAATCATTATAGTCACCAATCCTTCTCTTCAATCAAGTTAACACTAGAACCAGTGTTATAATCGTTCCTACTCTTTCGTGTTATATGACCTAATTTCTCGCAACTATTGCAGAGAAATAAAGCGTCATTCTTAGAGGATTGGCCGATGATCCTTTAGTTACCACGAATTGTACCATTTTAATTGGTGTGGATCTGGTTCGGTTTGCTATGCTGATTCTTGAACCTTATTAGGGTTTAAAAACGTAAAATGGTTCTCATAGTACTGACAAGCAGTACTTCTAATAAATATGGGCATATAACCCATTCCACTAGCATATTTACTACATAATATACGTTTATATATGCTTCAGAGTATGCATTCATATCATCAAAACTACTCTATTTTACAGCATGTACATAAAATGGTACTCTAGTCATCAAGAAGCCACATCTTAATATCAATATGATCATGCATCAATTATTGTTTCTCTAGCATTCATAAAAATTTTCAATTTCATGCACCAAGTTATATGACATAGATTCTAATTTTATCATTTATAAATGATTCATAAAAAATGTTTCACTTCTGACATCTTTTCGAGAGGTCATCGCCTTCTGATAATAGCTAGCTCGTGGTTTAGCTTCCAATTTGACAATCCTTGCCCGAGCACCGCTTCCCTCTATCTGGTTCTCCCGCCTATCCAGTTCTTACCTCCTTTGTGGAGTGCCAATGATGCTCTAGCCTTGCGCCTGCAATTTTCAACACAGTTGCTTTTGCTCTTGAGACTTGGACAAGGGAAATTAACTTGGCCGAGGCCTTCTTCCATTTACTTGGCCCAAAATGGCCTTCTTCCATTTACTGGACTTGGCCCAAATCAAGTAGTCAGCTTGCAATTAATTGATTTGGCTCAAATAAAGCCAAGCCCGGGGTCGCCTGGTTGCCTCCCTCTGCCGACTTCTCCTCTTTGAATCTCCCTCTTTCTTTTCCAATCGATTTTGGCTTGCTCTTTATTCCCTGTGTACTCTTGCCATGGCCGGCAGCAGAGCCAGAGGAGCAACTGTCGACATCAGGAGCTCCGTATACAATTACTTCGCCTACTTCCTTTATTGGACCGAGATCCCTCAGCTGCCATAAGCCCATGCAGTGGCCATGCAGCCCGTTATCACGTGGCCCACTTAAGAGGGCAACCCTCCATATGTGACCCTAGATGACAATGTAACTCGGGATATAAATATGGCTTGTTCCATCAAGCCGAACTAAGCAATAAAATCACGATCTTTTCCCGTGGATGTAAGCCTCACACAACGTGAGGAAGAACCACATAAATCAAAGTCTTCTCTTACGTTTCTGTAATCTTTTCATGGTATCAGAGCAGTAAGCTCCAAACCTCTTTCACTGAGAATCAGTCATGAGCGACGACGAAGGTCATTCCGTCGTGACACCATCACCAAACACAAGCGGCAGCAAGGGCAAAGCTGATTTTCCTGAGTTTTATCAGTTGCATAGGTCCGATGGACCTGGAAATATTTTGTTGGCAACGTACTAACAGCCTCCAACTACGGGGAGTGGGTGCTCGATATGAAAGACGCCCTTCTCCCAAAGAACAAGTATGGCTTCGTGGATGGGACCATTCCCAAGCCTTCTCGGGAGCTGGAACGAGAAGCATGGATCCGATGCGATGCAATGGTCAAAGGCTGGCTCAAGGTCTCGATGGACAAGGAGACCCGGAGCAGCATTCGTTTTGCTGAAACTGCAAGACAAATCTGGGCGGATTTACGTGTAAGATTCGTCCAGGGAAGCTCGGCTTGAGCGTACGAACTGCGACGCTTAGTTTCCCTTCTTCAACAAGAAGAGGGTTCTGTTTCCTCCTTTTATACTCGGCTGAAAGCCCTCTGGGAAGAAGCATCTGAAATATTCCCTCCTCCAAGCTGCACATGTGGGTTGTGTATATGTGGAGTGTCTCAACGTGTTCGCGACCAGCAGGAAAGCAGCAGAGTCTTTGACTTTTTAATGGGGCTTGATGAGGTCTTCAGTGGAGTGCGTACACAGGTACTCGCGATGAAGCCGATTCCCAATCTTGGGGAGGCCTTCAATATTATTAAAAATGCTGAGCAGTAAATGCTAATTGCCCAGAACCGAAAACCACAGCCCGAAGCGGCTGCCTTTTTGGCCCACGGAGACCGTGAGAAATCCCAGGGCGGAAAGGATCGTGCGCGGAACTCCGGGGATCGAGAGAAGATTCGTTGTACCCACTGCCAGAAGTTGGGGCATCTCCGTGAGTTTTGTTACGAGTTAGTGGGGTATCCTCCTCGTGACCACGATCGTGATCGCGATCGTGCTCATGATCGCGATCGTCCTAGAGAGAAGGAAGGCTAGAGCCAAAAGCCTCCCAAGTAGAGGCCGAACAAAGCCCAGTAGCTGGGTTCACGCTGACGCAACTGCAGCAGCTCAAACAGTTTTTCCAGCTTTCAAACTCTTCCATGGAGGACCTAGTAGCGCATATGGCAGGTACATTCTCTGGCAGTTCTAACTGGTTACTCGACTCTGGGTCTAATGAGCACATAACTATGCATGAACATTTATTACCGAACAAAGGTCTAGCACTTAATGGGCAGCCGGTTCGAATCCCTAATGGGGATAGTATTCCTGTTAAGCATGTTGGGTCCGTCGAATTGCAGCCTGGTTTCACTTTACGACGTGTACTCCATGTGCCTGAATTTCGTTGTAACTTGGTCTCGGTAAGCAAGCTAACCAAGGATAATCGTGTTGCGGAGATTGTTCTTGATGGGTTTTGCGTTGTTCAGGACTTAGTCATGAAGAGATTGATTGGGAAAGGTGAGCTGAAGGACGGTCTTTACTACCTACGTTTGTTTGGTCTAGGACGAACGCAGGCATGTGCAGCTCAACAGAAAAGTTCGGAATCGGAGACGACCTGGCATGCCTGCTTGGGCCACCCCTCTCTTGACAGGCTACTGTCACAGCCCTTCTCTCTTGTGTTGCTTAATTCATATCTCAATGTATGTGATAGTTTGAAATGAGATTATGAGTGTGATTAATTAGAGTATCAATTAAGAAATTGTAATCATAATACTAAGGAAGGTGCTCATAAATTAATTAAATATGAAAAGTAGACAACCAAAGTAAAAGCCTCTCCCCATCTCATGCAAGGCTTCTCGCTAGTTTGGTTAGGAGGAATGCAAAGCCAATTAAACTACCAAGCATTCTTTGGCAGAGGAGAATTGTGGACAAAAGGACAAGTGGGAAATAAATTCATTTGTCGCCACCCAAGCTTCTTTACTCCTCTGTGCTTGTTAAAGGCCGCATTTCCAACCTAATTTCAAGCCTCACAAGTGTATGAGCCCCATTTTTTATACAGAACGGGTCCTTGAATATAATAAAGATGGAATAGCGAGGAACCCACTACTAGCTTATTTGCTTAAAAAGTTAGGGAATGAAAGGAGCGAATCTACGCATTCACCTTCACCGCTTCATTGAGAGAGTGGGATAGAATAGAAGAGGCTAGGAAACGAGTTGTTGTTCGAGATCACAGAAAACCATCTTCTTCTTCCTGGTACTTATATGCTCGCAAGTAGAAGGGAATTAAAGACTAAGATTAGTGGCGGCTAGAAGACATCTCGAGGTACTACGCTACATCGCTTTGCTTGTAGGGTCTATAAGGAATAGATATCGGACGTGTATATCTATATGTGTAGAGATATGCCTGGGGGTCGAATTCCATTTGAGAGAAATTTACGTTGATAATCCTCTCATGCATGAGAAATGATAAGTTCGGGTCTCTTTAAAATGTTAAGAGCTGATAGTATATGTGTGTGTATAACATGTGTAAAATTGTATTACCGTAGATGGGTGAAGTAATTGATTTCGCGTTGGGAAAAACCTAATTCATTTACATATGATTTAATGCATTTCTATAAGGGAATTATAAGGTGCACTGGGGTTAGTTCTCTTGTGCATCAAAACGTTAATTAAGGGGGAAAAGAGCCAAATAAATAAACCCTTTTGGCATATATACATAGGCGGTTGCATAGTTCCATTATTGCAAAATTATACATGAGAGTTGAGACTCTACTTATGCATGCAGTGAGAGGAAAAAGAGGTGATTAAATATATATGACATGCATGTGGGGTCATCTTTATGATTTGGGAGGATGAAAACATTTTGGAAGAGCTGGATATCCTTTAAATAATATATAGCATAGCAAAATCCTATTGATTGTGTGCTTGCTACTGGCGAGTCGATTATAATTAGCTAGAAATGAAGAGTTCACACTCATTTTCGTTATATATTAGATTATTGTATGCCACCATCGAAAGAACAGTTAAGAAGGAGCAGAGTCAGGGAGCCAAGTTGTAGCGAGTCACGGTGAGTAAATTCTAACCTAATGTTTATCTTAATATGATTATGGTATTCGGGTCATGAAGCGACCCGAGTACGAGGTATATGATAACTTGGTAAGATTTTAATCGATAGTGATTGAAGTTTGCTATGTGGCATGGTTACATGATTGAATGATGATGAAGTGATTGAATGATCCTATAATTGGATGATGTTACCTTATAGTGGTAATTGTATGATAATGCGACGATATGATGAAATGATCATATGATGGTATGACGAGAAGGTCATAATACATGTTGTTATGTGTGTGCTAAATGATATTATGTGATGAGTATATGATATGTGAAATGTCATTTGAGGCGGTCAAGTGAAAAGAATGGCAAGAAAAGTTGCCTCTTGTCAATTATACGAGATGAGATAAAAGGGCCTATGAGTCATGCAAGTGAATGTGATATGAAATGGCCCTTGGGTCACACAAGTGATATGTTGAGTTGTGACTAACTATAAGAATTGCATGGTCACCTAAAGCAAACGTAATGGCGCCCTGTCATGCACTCATTATAAGTGAAAAGAGGCTTCAAGCCTAAGAGATAAAAGAGCTATACGAGAACTCCTTTTAAGGAGTAATGCCAGGCCTGGCTACGAGTTTACGAGATATGGCACTCTGTGCCCCACGAGTTTACGAGTCTTACGAGATATGGCACTCTGTGCCCCACGAGTTTACGAGTTCATGAGATATGGCACTCTGTGCCCCACGAGTTTACGAGTTCATGAGATATGGCACTCTGTGCCCACGAGTTCACGAGTTTATGAGATCTGGCACTTTGTGCCTATGAGATTACGAGTTCACGAGATCCCGGGGAGTGCATGACTTGGCAAATTAAAGAATAAAAGCTACTGAATCCAGCTAACTATATGTATGTGTATGATTGGATGCTGATTCATTGTTGATTTTGGATGCAACATGAGTATGTGAATGCCAAGCTTGATATTTGTCATCTTTGTGTGATATATGACTGAGATGGCAATATTAGTATTTTCCATATTTGAGGTATAGAATGTGAACCCTTACGTGTGGTGTGTAAAGGTTGATGTGTTTTATATGTCATATTAAGTGATATGAGGAACATGTTATGATGATCTCCTATGATGAGTAGTACAACGATTGATCAGGAAACTGTGACATAAGTAGTAATGATTTACTAATTTCATTATGGTAGTGCCATGAGATATTGACGTGTATAATGTTATGAATCTACAATACATTCCTTGATGTGGTACGTGTTGATAGAAGGGTAAAATATGCAGGAAAATTCCGTATGGGATATAAGAATAAATACAAACCATATGCAACACTAGGTATGGTAAAGTAAAGGAGAAACCTTAGACGAAGGATATATGAAATATAGGAATGACCCATAACGTATACGTGATAGATCGAGTGAACAAGGGAAGAAATTTCGTATGAATCTACATAGGTGAGATCTAAGTAAATTTATTAAGTGATTAGATATACATTGAGTATAATGGACGGAAGACACTCCGAGTCACAACATAGCCTGATATCATTTTCGTATTAATATTTATATTAGGTTATTATTTACTCATTGAGTGACGTCTCACCCCCGTCAATATTTTTCCCAGATGAATAGCTAAAATGGGTAAAGGCCATGGGACGAAGCAAGTTAGAGTTTGACATCGATGAGGTGGGCGGAAGGCTGAACTCTTCACAATGTTTTCTACAGGAAATTTGAAAATGGGTTTTCCCCAGGAAAAAAAAAATGGACCAAGAGTTTGAGGATTTTTGTAAATAGCTGACGATGTGCATACATTTTTATGGGTTTTAAATGGAGAAGAGCAGTTGGGTGTTACATTTTTGGTATCAGAGCTGGGATATGATCCCACGGGATACTAGCGGGTTTTATAAAGGAGTCTTGCATAGTTTTAAAAAGATTTTCATGGTTTTAAATCAAGTTTTTCATTATGAGTCTAAATGGATCCGGATCCAAATCGAGTTTGTTATTGAATCCATGTGGAGTTCAATCAAGGAGAAGTAAGAGAAGTCTTTCCGCCACCTCAACCCGAAGAATTACAAAGATCTCGGGCGATGTCAAGCTGCGTCCTAGGCCTAAGTATGGGCATGATAGTATTAAGTATGAAGAATGAATATAGGATTATACTCGTTTACTTATATGTTTATATGGTATTGTGATAAAGCGAAGAAGAATAACAAGATGTTTGTGTATGTATAAGATATTATAGTGGGACGATGTTAAAATGACGTGATGGCATAGTGGGATGATTGATTATATAGTGGTTTGTGACGTGATACGGTGGAATGACTTTATGATAGTATGATTTTATAAATGATAAGATATGATATGGGAGCGAGTGGATGGTGATTGGGTGATTAAAGAGAACCAGTAAGCGTAGGTATGTTTAGGTTGATTGAAGGGAGAGAAAAATGTGCATTTCACAAAGTTGAAAATGAAATTAGAGATAGTGATACTTGGACGAAATTCTCAAACATGTATCTTTATTTACTTCACTTATAAGATGACAATACAATAGTAAAGAGAAATTACATAAGTGATAACATTGAGACGTTTACACAAGATAGAGAACATAAAACTAAAGTAGTAGGCACTCTTATTAACATGAAATTACTAGGATTATAAGAACTACTTCGCCAAGAGAGAATATAAGTAGATTAGTTATGATCTGGGTTGTATTGACGATGTAGACGTTCCACAAAAAGTTGACGCTCGCGTTCTACCTTCTGAATATGTCTTTTCAAACGGATAAAGTTCCATAAACCACACAAAAGCAACACAATCATGTGAATTTTGAACTTAACTTCTCGAATGATGGAGTCAGGGTCATCCATGGGGTTAGGAAGGAAATGCGTGATAGTAAAATCTTAAATGTAAGTCAAAGAAGCAAAATTAAGATGAAAGGATTATTGCTTCGAATGTGAACTGGGAAAGAGTGAGAGATGTGGAAGTCAAGTTTTTGGAAGATGGGTAGTTAAATAATTGATAATGGTTGGGGCTTACGATCAAGCTAAGTAAATATAGGAAACAAGAGGAAAAGAGTTTGGGATCTTTGAGCTAGAAGTGTGAGCGATGAAAGAAGAGTGATGTATATATAGAAAACTCAATTGGTGGAGAAAGACGAAGAGACTAGACAGAAAACATAGAGAACGTGAGTGGAGCAGCAAGTCGTTAAGTGGCGCACGCGTAATGAATAACTAGAAGAAAGAAAAGATATTGTAGAATCTAATCAATTAAGGCATGGAATAAATTAGCACGATATGTTGTCTTAGGGCTATAAAGAGATTGTCGGGAATAAATAAATGGTGAGTGATACATCTCGTCAGGGATAAGAAAACCCTTATGATTTGTGATAAAATTTTTGGCTCTTCAACTATATGTAACATAAATCATGTAAGAATCCGACCCTAGTGATAGCATGAAAATTGTGATTAACTTGATAAAGGTTTAGGCCAACCTTGTTACGACTAGAATTCCAATATTTTATCGAGCATAAAATTGTCAGATGCCTTACTGACTGAAAAGTTTAATCATGAGATGTAAGTAATCATGAAGTCATAATTGTGTTATTGAATATCCATAGATAATGCCAAAGGGGTCGCCTAAGAACGGATAAAGAAGCTAGAGTACTTGAGCATGAAGTCAGAAACCGAAGGAAAAAAAAAAAAAAAAAAAAGAGAGTAATATGGACTCACATATGGAGTTCCATGTCTAAATAGCTTGAATTTAGTTAGCGATTGATTATGAAGTAGTATTTATTTTACATGCTAAAATATTGAAAGTGGAAACCATAATTTCCTTCAGGGGTCAAAGAAGTAATTAGGGGTAGCTTTCGGGATAAAGCTCTTAGCTTAAACAAAAATGATGTGATATTGATGCAGAAAACTTATGAGTGGAAGTGATGAGAGAGTAATGTGTAATTTATTTAGGTTACAAAAAAAAAATATATATATATATATATATATATATATAGTAGGGTTAAATGAGGGACTATGTTGTCAGAGGAACTAACTAATAGATTTGGCACATATCGTGTATATTGAGTGAAAGTATTTTTCTGATACATGTAGTGGTAGGGAAAAGAAAAAGAGTTTCAAAATTCACCTGTAGAAGCTAGAAAGGTTTTTATGAACATTGAGTGAATGGAATTCCATTATTGACCGCCTCATTGGGAAGTAATGCATAGTTTGATACATTATATTAAGAGGAGAACTATGCTAAGACCATGTATGATGATTGACAAGTACTAATGCACTAACCTTAATAGAATTTGTGTGTAAGAATCAATAGGAATAGTATGAAAGATAACATTATGTGAACCTTACACTGAAACAAATCTAAAGCTAGATCCGGTGACAATCCAAAGTGGTTTAATATTAAGGATTCCTATAAACAGAGGCCTCCTAAATTGTAGTTTGAGCTAAAGAGTTAACAAATAATGTGTAATGGGACTATGGGAGCTTGCGGAATATAGAAGGATTAAAAATGATAGATTGAGAAGTGAAATTACCTTGATAAGGGTGGTATACTAATGAGGAAGTGACGTTGATGAAAAATAATATGAGGAAAAAAAAAAAAAAACTTGAACACTCAAATCCTTACATGTTCCAGTTAAATTTCGAGGACGAAATTTTATTTTAGATGGGAGGAATTGTCACAGCCCTTCTCTCTTGTGTTGCTTAATTCATATCTCAATGTATGTGATAGTTTGAAATGAGATTATGAGTGTGATTAATTAGAGTATCAATTAAGAAATTGTAATCATAATACTAAGGAAGGTGCTCATAAATTAATTAAATATGAAAAGTAGACAACCAAAGTAAAAGCCTCTCCCCATCTCATGCAAGGCTTCTCGCTAGTTTGGTTAGGAGGAATGCAAAGCCAATTAAACTACCAAGCATTCTTTGGCAGAGGAGAATTGTGGACAAAAGGACAAGTGGGAAATAAATTCATTTGTCGCCACCCAAGCTTCTTTACTCCTCTGTGCTTGTTAAAGGCCGCATTTCCAACCTAATTTCAAGCCTCACAAGTGTTTGAGCCCCATTTTTTATACAGAACGGGTCCTTGAATATAATAAAGATGGAATAGCGAGGAACCCACTACTAGCTTATTTGCTTAAAAAGTTAGGGAATGAAAGGAGCGAATCTACGCATTCACCTTCACCGCTTCATTGAGAGAGTGGGATAGAATAGAAGAGGCTAGGAAACGAGTTGTTGTTCGAGATCACAGAAAACCATCTTCTTCTTCCTGGTACTTATATGCTCGCAAGTAGAAGGGAATTAAAGACTAAGATTAGTGGCGGCTAGAAGACATCTCGAGGTACTACGCTACATCGCTTTGCTTGTAGGGTCTATAAGGAATAGATATCGGACGTGTATATCTATATGTGTAGAGATATGCCTGGGGGTCGAATTCCATTTGAGAGAAATTTACGTTGATAATCCTCTCATGCATGAGAAATGATAAGTTCGGGTCTCTTTAAAATGTTAAGAGCTGATAGTATATGTGTGTGTATAACATGTGTAAAATTGTATTACCGTAGATGGGTGAAGTAATTGATTTCGCGTTGGGAAAAACCTAATTCATTTACATATGATTTAATGCATTTCTATAAGGGAATTATAAGGTGCACTGGGGTTAGTTCTCTTGTGCATCAAAACGTTAATTAAGGGGGAAAAGAGCCAAATAAATAAACCCTTTTGGCATATATACATAGGCGGTTGCATAGTTCCATTATTGCAAAATTATACATGAGAGTTGAGACTCTACTTATGCATGCAGTGAGAGGAAAAAGAGGTGATTAAATATATATGACATGCATGTGGGGTCATCTTTATGATTTGGGAGGATGAAAACATTTTGGAAGAGCTGGATATCCTTTAAATAATATATAGCATAGCAAAATCCTATTGATTGTGTGCTTGCTACTGGCGAGTCGATTATAATTAGCTAGAAATGAAGAGTTCACACTCATTTTCGTTATATATTAGATTATTGTATGCCACCATCGAAAGAACAGTTAAGAAGGAGCAGAGTCAGGGAGCCAAGTTGTAGCGAGTCACGGTGAGTAAATTCTAACCTAATGTTTATCTTAATATGATTATGGTATTCGGGTCATGAAGCGACCCGAGTACGAGGTATATGATAACTTGGTAAGATTTTAATCGATAGTGATTGAAGTTTGCTATGTGGCATGGTTACATGATTGAATGATGATGAAGTGATTGAATGATCCTATAATTGGATGATGTTACCTTATAGTGGTAATTGTATGATAATGCGACGATATGATGAAATGATCATATGATGGTATGACGAGAAGGTCATAATACATGTTGTTATGTGTGTGCTAAATGATATTATGTGATGAGTATATGATATGTGAAATGTCATTTGAGGCGGTCAAGTGAAAAGAATGGCAAGAAAAGTTGCCTCTTGTCAATTATACGAGATGAGATAAAAGGGCCTATGAGTCATGCAAGTGAATGTGATATGAAATGGCCCTTGGGTCACACAAGTGATATGTTGAGTTGTGACTAACTATAAGAATTGCATGGTCACCTAAAGCAAACGTAATGGCGCCCTGTCATGCACTCATTATAAGTGAAAAGAGGCTTCAAGCCTAAGAGATAAAAGAGCTATACGAGAACTCCTTTTAAGGAGTAATGCCAGGCCTGGCTACGAGTTTACGAGATATGGCACTCTGTGCCCCACGAGTTTACGAGTCTTACGAGATATGGCACTCTGTGCCCCACGAGTTTACGAGTTCATGAGATATGGCACTCTGTGCCCCACGAGTTTACGAGTTCATGAGATATGGCACTCTGTGCCCACGAGTTCACGAGTTTATGAGATCTGGCACTTTGTGCCTATGAGATTACGAGTTCACGAGATCCCGGGGAGTGCATGACTTGGCAAATTAAAGAATAAAAGCTACTGAATCCAGCTAACTATATGTATGTGTATGATTGGATGCTGATTCATTGTTGATTTTGGATGCAACATGAGTATGTGAATGCCAAGCTTGATATTTGTCATCTTTGTGTGATATATGACTGAGATGGCAATATTAGTATTTTCCATATTTGAGGTATAGAATGTGAACCCTTACGTGTGGTGTGTAAAGGTTGATGTGTTTTATATGTCATATTAAGTGATATGAGGAACATGTTATGATGATCTCCTATGATGAGTAGTACAACGATTGATCAGGAAACTGTGACATAAGTAGTAATGATTTACTAATTTCATTATGGTAGTGCCATGAGATATTGACGTGTATAATGTTATGAATCTACAATACATTCCTTGATGTGGTACGTGTTGATAGAAGGGTAAAATATGAAGGAAAATTCCGTATGGGATATAAGAATAAATACAAACCATATGCAACACTAGGTATGGTAAAGTAAAGGAGAAACCTTAGACGAAGGATATATGAAATATAGGAATGACCCATAACGTATACGTGATAGATCGAGTGAACAAGGGAAGAAATTTCGTATGAATCTACATAGGTGAGATCTAAGTAAATTTATTAAGTGATTAGATATACATTGAGTATAATGGACGGAAGACACTCCGAGTCACAACATAGCCTGATATCATTTTCGTATTAATATTTATATTAGGTTATTATTTACTCATTGAGTGACGTCTCACCCCCGTCAATATTTTTCCCAGATGAATAGCTAAAATGGGTAAAGGCCATGGGACGAAGCAAGTTAGAGTTTGACATCGATGAGGTGGGCGGAAGGCTGAACTCTTCACAATGTTTTCTACAGGAAATTTGAAAATGGGTTTTCCCCAGGAAAAAAAAAAATGGACCAAGAGTTTGAGGATTTTTGTAAATAGCTGACGATGTGCATACATTTTTATGGGTTTTAAATGGAGAAGAGCAGTTGGGTGTTACAGCTACAAAGTTGAAACACTTAGTGGTGCCTATTATTTTTTGACTATCGTTGATGATTTCACACGTGGTGTTTGGGTTTATCTTCTGCGTTTTAAATCCGAAGCTGGTCGCCATCTCTTACAGTTTTGTCAGATGATACAGTCGCAGTACAACAAATCTGTTAGGCGCATCCAAGCAGACAATGGGCCAGAGTTCAATACAGAGCCCTTGCGTGATTATAATGCTCGTACAGGCATCCTGTTAAAGACTTCTTGTACGGATACCCCGCAACAAAACGGAGTAGTCGAGCGCAAGCATCGTCATATCCTGGAGACAGCTCACACCCTTCGATTTCAAGCGAGCCTTCCACTTCGTTTTTGGGGTGAATGTATTCTCACTTCCGTTTACTTGATTAACAGGTTGCCTACCTCCGCTACCGGGCGGAGACCTTTTGAGAGTTTGCTTGGAAAACCCGCCGGGTATCAACACTTGCGCGTTTTTGGATGCTTGGTGTATTACAAGGACACCCATGGACATCTTGACAAATTTGAAGCTCGTGGGCATGCAGGAGTATTCCTTGGATACGCTACGACACAGAAGGGCTATCGCATTTATGACCTGGTGAGCTAGCGTATGATAACTTCACGTGATGTGCACTTTCACGAACATTGCTTTCCTTTTCAGGATAAGATGCAACAAGAGTTACATTGGGTTCCTCGGCCATCTTTCCACACTAATATTGGCTTTGATGCACATGACGCGCCCACCTTCCTTACCACTGGTGACGCATCCTCCTCCCGGTCAGTAGAAGCAATCCCTGCCCATGCAAGCCTTCCTACCTCCACCGAGAGGTCTGCCTCCACCGACCAGCACTCCACGCCTGCCAGCTCAACCCCGAGTAACTTGGCCGTCCCATCTCCTTCCTCCTTGCCAAGCCCCGATTCTACCTTCCCGCAGTCGTCGCCATCACAGCCCTCTGCACCAGTGCCACCTCTCGTTGAGCAACCTCCTTTACGTAGGAGTGATCGTACCCATGCCCGGCCTAAGTATCTTGAGAACTATCACACATCTTTTCCTGGTGACAAGGGAAGTACTAGCAATTCTGTTCGCTACCCTTTGGCTCCCTATGTGAGTTATGATGGTTTTAAGCCTTCCTATTTTGCCTTTCTTGCAGCTCTTACTTGCGAAGAAGAACCTCTCACTTTTCTATAGGCCATGCGAGACCCACGTTGGCGAGTCCCAATGATAAAAGAGATTATGGCTTTGGAAGCGAATGAGATTTGGAGTTTAGTTGAACTTCCTCCTGGTAAACGCGCCATCGCAGCAAAATGGGTATTTAAAATAAAGTACTACCCAGATGGCAGCATTGAGCGCTTCAAAGCCCATCTTGTGGCCAAGGGATACACACAGATTGAAGGATTGGAATTTCACGAAACTTTTGCACCAGTCGCGAAATTGGTAATTGTCCGGTGTCTCATTGTCGTGGCAGTCAGCAAAGGTTGGCATCTTCATCAGCTGGATGTCAATAATGCATTTCTGCATGGAGATCTGGATAAATAGGTGTATATGGCTATCCCTCAAGGTTTTCAGCAACCAGGGGACACCCGTGTTTGTCGGCTTCATGAATCTCTTTATGGCCTCAAACAGGCCTCCCGCAATTGGTACCAGAAGTTCACTACTGCACTGATCGAGTTTGGTTTCCGTTCTTCTCCAGCGGATGCATCTCTATTTATCTATCAGCGAGGGAGCACATTCGTGACAGCACTTATTTATGTCGATGATGTGCTCTTGGCCAGGAATGATCTTCCTTTTATCTCCCGTGTCAAGCAGTTTCTCGACGCCCGGATATATTGGAATATGCCGACGTTCTCGGGTCTCGTCCCAGTCCTTTTCCCATTGAATAGAATCATCAACTCATTCGTCCTTCAGATGACGTTCTCCCGGATCCCTCATTGTATCGGCGGCTGGTCGGGCGTCTTTTGTACCCAACGATCACTCGCCCTGATATTACCTATGCTGTCAACATCCTCAGTCGGTTTTTCATGCTCCTACTCAGATGCATTTGGATGCTGCATACAGAGTCCTTCACTATCTCAAAGCAAGTCAAGGTATTTTCTTTCCCGCCGACAATCCTCTTTGCCTTACAGCTTACTGTGATGCGGATTGGGGCGGATGTCATAGTACTTGTCGCTCCACAACGGGATATTTCATCTCACTGGGCGGTGCACCCATATCATGGCGCACCAAACGTCAACGCGTAGTTTCTCGTTCTTCAGCCGAAGCCGAATATCGTGCTATGGCGAGCACGGTTAGTGAAATTATATGGCTTCGGTGGTTACTTCGAGAACTGGGGGTTCCTCAGACTGATCCCACACCTTTACACTGTGATAACCAGGCCACTCTCCACATTGCTAATAATCCTGTATTCCATGAGCGTACTAAACACGTGGAAATGGATTGCTACTTTGTCAGGGAGCGCGTTCAGACTGGGTACATCCTTCCTATCAAGGTCCGTACGGAACTCCAGCTCGCAGACCTCCTCGCCAAAGGACTTGGCACAGATCGCTTCCGCTTCTTACTCTCCAAGCTGCACGTTCGTGACCTCCACGCTCCAGCTTGCGGGGGAGTATTGGACCGAGATCCCTCAGCTGCCATAAGCCCATGGAGTGGCCATGCAGCCCACGTTATCACGTGGCCCACTCAAGAGGGAAACCCTCCATATGTAACCCTAGATGACAATGTAAGAGGGGATATAAATATGGCATGTTCCATCAAGCCGAACTAAGCAATAAAATCACGATCATTTCCCGTGGATGTAAGCCTCACACAACGTGAGGAAGAACCACGTAAATCAAAGTCTTCTCTTACGTTTCTGGTATCTTTTCATCCTTCTCCCTTCGGAATCCATTAGCTCCGTAGAAAAATAAAAATTAACCTCATGGACTGCAACACTAAAGCAGCCAGATAAAATAGCAAACGTTGCAGTGGAGAAGGAATTTAATCAAATAATTAAGAGATAAGTGTTCGACTACTTGTCATTAATAATTAAATCAGCGAGTAGTAGGTGCATCCATGCACATCGTGACTATCTCGGGAACAAGGAAGCTATCGAGCAGCAGTCACTTTCGAATTCTGGAGAAGAGCTGTTCGTCCGAAGGCTTCTCCGATGCCGCGACATCCATGCACATCGTGACTATCTCGAGGCTTTTTGTTCTGGTAGACCGAGGTGTCTCAGTAATTGAATCAGAATTTGTTGAAGCCAGATTCAGTAATCGAATCTGTTTGGTAGATTCGACAGTAACACAACATCTTAAAATTGTTAGAAACCGAACAGAAAAAATTAGGGTTATCGATCTGGAGCTGAGTCGTGGACTAGGTCTCTCTCTTTAATACATTCGCGGCACTGCTCTTGTTGCGCACGTTCCTACGGACCAGCCCAACAAGGACCAAACATATCCGCCCACATCTTCTCTGGCGGGTCATGTTTCCTCTTCACAATTGGTTTGTGATTCAAGGAATGATGGTGTTGCTTGGAAAATCCTAGATATGTGTAGACAGGGTGCATATATATATATTGTAATAGGCCTTCGCCTATAACCGAAGATAACAAGTGAATAAAATCAGTAACCGGAGAGCTTCACCTTCTCCCGTGGATTAGTCCCGACTCGTCGAGGATACCACGTAAATCGCTTGTCTCCTTACTGTTTCCGCTCTCGTTTTATCTTAGTTTTCATGGTATCAGAGCACTAGATCCTCTTCATCATCAACACGATGGGCAAAGGATTTTCGGAGTCCTCTGACGGTACCCAACCTGGTGATGAGTCCTCAACACTCCCGCCGGTGTACCGCCTTCCTAACTCGGACGGACCAGGCCAGATGCTGGTCGGTGACGTCCTCACCTCCTCCAATTACGGTGAGTGGGTCCTTGATATGAAGGATGCGCTCATTGCGAAGAACAAGTTTGCTTTCGTAGATGGCTCATTGGCGAAGCCGGCGGATGCTGCACAACGAAGCGTCTGGATTTGCTGTGATGCCATGATAAAAGGCTGGCTGAAAACAGCCATGAACAAGGAAATTCGCAGTAGCGTCTGTTTTGCGGAAACCTCCAAAAGAATCTGGGACGATCTGCGTTCGCGTTTTGAGCATGGCAATGCCTCAAGGTCTTACGAACTTCGTAGACAAATCAGTATGCTCCAACAGGAGAAGAACTCCGTCTCAGAGTTCTATACGAAGTTGCGCTCTTTTTGGTAAGAATCCTCAGCTATCTCTCCTCTCCCTAGATGTATTTGTGGCCACTGTACGTGCGAAGTCTCCAAACGTATCCGCGAACAGCAAGAGAGCAGCCGCTTGTTCGATTTTCTGATGGGTCATGACGATGTCATCTCACCCGTTCGTACTCAAGTTCTGGCAATAAAGCCAACTCCTACACTGGCCGAAGCTTTCAATATTACCATTAATGAAGAGCAGCAGCGCTTAATCTCGCAGAACCGTAGAACCGCGCCCGAAGCTGCTTCCTTTGCTGCCCGTGGAGAAGCAGCCCGTGGAAATACGCGAGGCGGAAAAGATCGGACTCGGTGCAGTTACTGCCAAAACCTTGGCTCTCTAGGGATGTCTGTTACAAGCTGAATGGGTACCCTATACGCGAACCACAGGAGAAGAGGTGGTGATCAGCAGCAGACAGCTCGCCGTAACCCATCAGGTGAAGGCTATTCCTTCGTGTGGGATAGACAGCCACGCGCAGCCCAAGTTGACCATCTGAAGGATGACCAAAGCCCAGTTCAGGGGTTCACACGGGCCCAACTCGAGCAGCTAAAAGAATTTTTTGGACAGTCTGCTCAAGGCGCAGCTCATCACGCGGGTATGATTTCCATGAGTACTGAATGGCTCCTTGATTCGGGATGTAACGAACATATTGTTATGGATGACTCACTCTTAGTTGACAAAGTAAAACATGAGAATGGGCAGCCAGTTCGGATACCTAATGGGGCCAGTGTCCCTGTCATGCATATCGACAGTGTTCATCTACAACAAGGAGTTGAGCTAAAAGTGTCTTACACGTACCTAAGTTTCGCTGTAACCTAATCTCAGTAAGTCTCTTCACTAGAGAGAACCATGTTGCATTAATCTTTCTCGATAATTTTTGCGTCATACAGGACTTGAACTCCAAGAAATTGATTGGGAAAGGTGAGTTGCGAGATGGTATCTACTACCTGAGACTATTTGACATTGGGCATATTCGATCATGTGCAGCAGGACAGCAAGATGGCATTTCAGACGTACTGTGGCATGCTCGACTGGGGCACCCTTCTCTGTCTAAACTTAAGCAGTTGCAGGATTTATTATCTATTACTTCGGTTTCAAATAAGCTTTGCGATTCATGTATTCGAGCAAAGCAGACTAGACATCATTTTTCTTCAAGCACTATTCGTACAAAACAGTGGCTTCCCTCAGTGGAGCTCACTATTTTCTCACCATTGTTGATGATTATAGTAGAGGAGTTTGATTTTATCTTTTTTGTTTTATGTCTGAAGTGGGTCGTTACTTGATGATGTTCATCCAGTTTGTTCGCAGGCAGTTTGGCAGGAACATTTAGCGTATACAGACAGATAATGGGCACGAGTTCAACACACTTACACTGCGAGAATTTTATGAAAGTGAAGGTATCTCACTACAAACTCCCTGTACAGATACCCCTCAGCAAAATGATGTCGTCGAAAGGAAGCACCGACATCTCCTGGATACGGCGCATGCCCTGCGGTTTTAGGCCTCCATTCATGTTCGTGTTTGGCATACCAGCTCCCTACTCACACCTCCGTGTTTTTGGGTGTTTAGTGTACACAAAATACACACATGCATCCTTGGACAAGTTTGGATAGCGTGGAAGAGCATGCGTATTCATTGGGTATGCACCTAGTCAAAAGGGTTATTGTTGCTATTAGCTTAGTCCCAAGAGGATATTGACGTCAAGGGATGTCCAATTTTCCAAGGACAAATTCCCTTTTCAGCCGGCCATGTCCAATCGCCTCCATTGGATACCACGACCCGTCTTCACTCCCCCGACCTCAGATTCCGAAGATGAGGCCCTGTTGGATGATCTTGGGCCGTCCACTGCGCCTCTTCCCAACTCGGGCCCCACTGCCACTGAGTCCAGCCCGCACTCACCTGGGCCGGATTCTGGGGACAACTCACCTGTGCCGGATTCCAGGGACGAGCTCAGCCCAATGAGCCCACATGGGCCTTCCTCGTCCGCACCATCACCAGGCCCAGCTCTGCCAGCCGACCCTGCTCCGTGGCGTGGAGACCGTGTCCGCACAAGGCCCAAATATCTGGGAATTTATGACACCGAGTTTGCTCCCCTCACTAGCCATTCTACTAAAGATCATGGAAGTTCTTCGCTCACTGTCACTTACCCTCTCTCTGATTTTGTCACATATGAGCATTTTAATTCCACTTACAATTCCTTTTTGGATGCTGTGACTTGTACAGATGAACCCAAGAATTTCCGCGAGGCATTTGCTGATCCCCGCTGGAGGGAGGCAATGGAGCGGAAGATTCATGCTCTTTATCAGAATGGCACATGGAGTCTTGTGGAGCTTCCTCCTGGGAAGCGTACTATTGAGGCGAAATGGGTTTTCAAGATCAAGTATCGCCCTGATGGTACGATTGAGCGATACAAGGCGCGTCTTGTGGCTAAAGGCTACACGCATATTGAAGGGATTGATTTCCATGATACGTTTCCGCCTGTCGCCAAACTGGTTACAGTTCGCTACCTTCTCGCAGTCGCCGTCAGTCGTGGCTGGCATCTACATCAACTTGGCGTGAATAACGCCTTCTTACACGGCGATCTTGAGGAAGAAGTCTACATGAAGATTCTTGCTGGTTTCGCTGCCCCTGGAGATACCAGAGTTTGTCGGCTCCACAAGTCCATTTCTGGTCTTAAACAAGCCTCCCGCAATTGGTATCAAAAGTTCACAACGGCTCTTTGTTCACTTGGTTTTCGTTCTTCCCCAGCTGATCATTCTTTGTGTATTTTTCAACGGGGGAGCATTTTTGTTGTCGCACTTATCTATGTCGATGATGTCATCTTGACTGGAACCGACTTGCCTTTCATCAACGAAGTCAAGCGTTTCTTGGACGCCAAGTTTAGCATTAAAGACTTGGGCACTCTTCTCTATTTCTTGGGCATGGAATTCGCCCGCACACGTGACAAGGTTGTCCTCTGCCAACGCAAGTATACCCTCGAAATTCTCGAGGATGCAAGTAGTAGTGTTCTTCAGATCTTTGGTGGTAGTTTTTTTATTGGAATTTTGGTAGTGTTGTCCCGTTTTTGCAGGACCTAGTAGTTTTTTTCAAATATATCATTAGTAGAGATTCTGGTGGTACCCTTTGTTTCAGACCTCGCCGGCGATATAATACCTCACCCCGCAAACACCTTCTCGGTTGAAGATCTCCAAATCACAAAAAATGGAGAGTAAACCCTCTCCCCCATAATAAAAAAATATAAACAGCCTGTCAAAGGAACCCACAAATTGTGGTCCTTATCACGAAAACTAGAATTACATTCAAAATTTATTATTTTGTTTTCAAATATATCATTAGGAGTGATTCTAAACAGCAAACCAAAAAAGACGTCGTTTTATCCTTCTTGGGTGATGGAACAGTCGTCGCCAAATACTGAACCTATTTTGCGACGAAGTTTGTTCATCGCTATATCATTTGCATTTTCAACGACAAACTTTTCGTCGCCATAGCTTAGAAGTCGTCGCCAAATCCATCACATGCCCTCTGTGATAAAGTCGAGATATTCAGCGACGAAAAAATAAGTTTCGTCGCGGAAGCCTTACCTTCAGTGACAAAATTTCTTCCGTGCCCCAATTTTCGTCGCTAAAGGTCATATTTTTTGTAGTGTCTGGTGGTAGCCTTTACAAGAGTTTCATACCTCGTCGGCGATATAATACCTCACCCCGCAAACACCCTCTCGGTTGAAGATCTCCAAATCACAAAAAATGGAGAGTAAATTCTCTCGCTCAGTCGGAAATATAAACCGTCTATCAAAGGAACCCACAAATTGCGGTCCTTATCACGAAAACTAGAATTACATTCAAAATTTATTATTTTGTTGCTTCTATCCTAATTATGTTCTTTCTAAATTTGTAACCATCAGATTTAAAATAAGGATCAAAGATTTAGATGTTAGTTAGGATGGTGCTAGCCCCCAATGGAGTTAGCACCCTAGCTTCTCCCCATTTGATAATATGATATGATAATCATAAGATTATATAGTAAATCGTGTTTTTATTTCTAATTTTCATATTTATCAAAATATAAAAACTGAATATTATTGGTAACTCATAATTAATGACTTCTTCTGTGCAAAATATTTGAAATATTGAGTTAAGATAAAATAGATGTATCATTATATCAATATCATATCATGACCATATGCTCTGATAATACTAGCGGCAGATCCAGGGGCAGCCCTGGGTCACTATCTAGCCCTCCTCTAGTCCCGAGCTACTGAGCTAGTATAGCACTTGTAATTTTCAATTTTTTGTATTCGTTTTAGTGTTTGTCGCGTTACAGCCAAGCCCTTTTCGCCTTTTTTCAAATGTGGCTCAGTTCTCTACCCTGTCCTTGATCCACCGGTGGATAATACTACCATAATCACTTGTATCAAGAGTTTTTTTTCTCAAAAGATAACAAAATGGATATTATTGTACTGATATTAATTAACACGTTCTTTATATGCAAATTTTGTAATTTATGAGTTAAAAGAAAGTAAATATGACTATCCTAGTGGCAATACCACTATCCTAGAACCTGGAGGTCCCAGGTTCGAATCCCTTAAGTAGTACCTTAATGGCAACAAAATGAAACTTATATCACCCTTATAAAAAAAAAGAATATGACCCGATTAAGAAAATGAAAAATTTCCCTCTTTCTTTTGAATTTTGTGTCAAAGTAAAAAAATAGAGGGTGCGAAATTACAAGTTCTCTCCTCCTTGTTTTCTAATGAATTTTGGGTCGTTATATATGATTAAAATAAAAGAATAGATATGAGATTCGGGCTGATTCTATAGTACCGTCACGGCACTAATGCCGGCAGTTTCTTGGCCATTGGATTGGTTGCATATTAATAAGGGCAGTTGATTAATAATCACTACTTACCAAAATGGTTGAACCTTTATATTTGGTTGAACCTGCTATTAATTCTAAGTTTTTAAATATAATTATGATTTTTCTTATTCAATGAACACTCAATCAAACCTAAAAAAACGTAAAAACCCAATAATTCTTTGTAGATGACCGGGTGGTGCCAGAGGGGCTGATGACGATGGTGATTTCGACTGACTGGGTTTGGGATCTGGGCAGTGACAGGTCGACGGCGGCGGCAACAATGGTGGTGGATTTTTGCGGCGGAGAAGCTATTGGCGATTACCAGGCGGCAACATGAGGGCGGATGAAGGTAGTTATTTCGATTTATGAGAGGTTCGAGATATTGGTGGTGATGGTCGACTGGCGACAGCATCGATGATAGTGGTGGATTGCATGCTGTTGAGACTTTGACGGAGGAACTTCACTGCGAAAGTTCAGAGAAAAGAATAAAAGAGAGAGGAATGGCAACTGTAAACCAACAAACGGCCCTCAAACGCTCCTCGCTGCTCGTCGTCCCTCTTCCGTTATGCTCTCGGCCGTCACCTTCGACTCGCCTCCATTCCCTTCCTCGTCCTCGTCAAGCTTGAAAAATCCCTAAAATCGTCTCCAAATCAGAAATCACTACCTAAACCATTTAGATTCTTTAATTTCTGGTGTGAGCATCCCAGGTTTAAAGAAATCTTACAAGAAGTTTGGAGTACCAGAGTGCCTAGTTATCCATTTTTCACAGTTTGCCATAAGTTGAGGATGTTGAAGAAGAAGCTCAAGGAGTTAAATAAGGATTTCTACTCTAATATTTCTCTAAGAGCTCAACAAGCAGAAGAAGTTCTCAAAGATATACAGAAAAAGGCTTTTAGTAATCCCTCCCCACAGTTATTTGAAGAAGAAACAAAAGCTGTAGCAGAATGTATAATGTATCAAAAAGCAGAAGAAGGGTTCTATAAACAGAAAGCCAGGGTGCAAGCAATAACAGAAGGAGATAGTAACACAGCTTACTTTCATCGGTTAATGAGGGTGAGGCAACACAGGAACCATATACCTTCCCTTAAAAATGATGATGGCACTATAGTTACTGATGTAGAGGAAATTGGCCAAACAGCAGTTGAATTTTATAAGAAGCTGCTGGGGGAGAAAAACCAGGAATTCAGTAGCAGTTCAGTTGAGGAAATGGAGCAGCTTCTGGTTAATAAGGTAACTTCAGTGGATGTTGAGCATGTGTGTTGTCCTGTGTCTAAAGAAGAGATTAAAAATGCATTGTTTGACATGGGGTCTAATAAGTCTCCAGGACCGGATGGTTATACAGTAGAATTTTATAAAGTAGCCTGGTTAGTAGTGGGGGAAGAGATAACTAGTGCTATCAGTTCTTTCTTTCTCACTGGTTTTCTTCCAAAGGAATTAAATTCAACTGTGCTTGCTCTTCTTTCAAATGTAGTAGGGGCAGATCAGATGAAACAATTTAGACCGATATCTTGTTGCCATGTGTTATACAAATGCATTGCTAAGATATTGGCAAACAGGCTCTCTACAGTGCTGCCCAAATTAATCAGCCAAAGTCAGTCAGCTTTTGTCAAAGGAAGAAGCATAAGTGATAATACCTTAATGGCATCTGATTTAGTAGCAGGGTACAATAGGAAACACATTTCCCCTAGGTGCACGATGAAAATAGACTTGATGAAGGCTTTTGACTCCATTGATTGGGAGTTCTTGTTTACTGTGATGACAGCTATGGGTCTTCCTTCCCAATTAATTTCCTGGATCAAAGTATGTGTCACTACTCCAATGCTAAGCATTGCTATAAATGGTGGAGTGTGTGGTTATTTCCCATCTAAAAAGGGTTTGCGTTAGGGAGATCCCCTATCTCCTTTTCTTTTTTCAATTTCTATGGAAGTCCTATCTTGCATACTGAATAAGGGGGCTGCATCGGGAGATTTCCCTTATCATTCAAGATGTAAGAAGCTGGGGATTACGCATCTTGTCTTTGCAGATGACCTATTGCTGTTTTCAAATGGTTCTGCAAAAGCTGTGGAAAGTGTAAAGGGACTGTTGGATAAATTCTATAGGATTTCAGGGCTTAGGTTCAACCCAGACAAAAGCCAACTGTTCTGTGCAGGAATAGAAGAAGCAGAGCATGATAGGTTGGCACAGTTGGCTGGCTTCAGAAAGCTTCATTTCTTGTCCGCTATCTGGGAGTTCCTCTTATAGTAGGGAAGCTTGCTACAAGTGACTGCAGAGTATTAATTGAGAAGATTACAGGATGGAAGCCAAAGATGCTCAGCTATGCAGGTAAACTCCAACTCATTACATCTGTTTTGAGTAGTTTATCATACTTTTGGATGAATGTGTTCATGCTGCCACAGTCTGTTATAAAGGAGATAGAACATATTTGTTGTAAGTTCCTCTGGGGGGTTGATGATGAATCCATGAGAAGGAAAGTAGTAATGGCCTGGGATTTTATAGCAATTCCAAAGAAAGAAGGGGGGCTAGGCATTCGCTGCCTAAAAACATGGAACATAGCCTGCACTACGAGACACATATGGGCTCTGCTTGCAAAAGAAGGGTCCTGGTGGGTTGCGTGGAACTACTTATATCGTATTAAACAGCTAAGTTTCTGGGAATTAAGAGCGAGTAGCACATCTTCTTGGATTTGGAAGAGATTACTAAAGGTAAGGGATAAGGTGGAAGGCTTCTTTCGATGTTGGGGTACACAGGTTTATTGGAAGGATAAAAGGGTGTTGAAGTACTCAGTAAAACATGTCTGGCAGGATTTACAGCCTGTTAGACCTTCAGTCCCTTGGTACCAGCTAGTATGGGGAAGACACTCAGTTCCAAGACATAGTTTCTTAAGCTGGGTGGTGACGCGAAATAGAATAACCACATTGGTTCAGCTGAAAAGCTGGGGGGGAAAGTGCAGGATGATACATGTTTGTTCTGTTCTGCTCACACAGAGGATAGAGACCACTTATTTTTTCAATGCAGTTACACGTTTGAGGTGCTGAAGGGTTGCTTGCAAATTCTTGATCAAAGATGTCCTCAGCTGGCTACTTATGATGACTACTTGATGTGGGCAGCACGAAAGTTCAAGGGGAAGAAAGCTCTAGCATTGGTGGGTCGTTTTGCCTGGAACTTAGTAGTTAGTTTGGTCTGGCGGGAAAGGTGTGGAAGGCTGTATGGGGGTAAGTAAATGCCATATGGGGAGGTGATTTGTACAGTCAGAAGATTGATAGAGCTGGCAAGGCAAGGAAATAAAGCCCTGGATTTGGATTGTAGAGCTGTTTTTATGCAGTAAATATATTTAGCAGTGTAGATGCAGTACAATAGTAGGAGTCTGTTTGAGATGTAGAAGTAGTGAGAGGTAGAGTAGATATTGGTAGATGCTGAGTGTATGATCAAGATGTGTAAACACACACATAGAGCTTAATAAAAAATTTTGATATTGCCCATAAAAAAAATAATAAATAAAAGAGTGGAAGCAGAAGAGACCCATTGCCTGCCTCTTTCTTTTTTTTTTAACTTTTTCTGGTTTTATTAATTTATTAGTTAAATCAGACCCACCCATTGATCACAAACCCAACCATTTATTTGAACCGGGCAGAAAATTCTGACGGCACCGGTACAGTGACGGCACTGCAGAATTGCCGATGAGATTCGTAGTATAAGATTTTGTCCCATATCATTTCTCAAATTATATTATTAACAGTTGATAACCATGACCAATCATTATTCTAATTCTTGCGTGAACACACAGACTGAAGTAAAATCATCAGGATTAATCATTTACAAAGCATATTAGTGAAAGCCCATCACCCTCTTATTAATAACGACTTGTTTTGTTCACTTTCCGTACTTAGCCTTGTAGTCCTTCCAAAGCTCATCCACGCTCTTCCCAAGCAACTCCTTGAAAAAAGTTACGTTATAACCATCTCTCAACTTCTTATTAAGCTCGGCCACGAACCCATCGTTCCTCAATCCGTCGCAATAATTCAAAAACATAGCCGTAACGTCGTAGCCTTGGTCCCACTTATCGCCCTCCCCCGGTTTGACCCAACGACCCGGCGGCGGGGCCAAACCGGCTCTCAACCTAACGAAATCCGCAATCCCTTCAATCAATCCACCCGGGGCAATGTCCCCTTGCCCGCCACCAAACCACTGCCACACGTGCGTCATCTCGTGATACACCACTCCAGCCACCTCACGCCTGACGTCATTGCCGCCGTCGGAGTAGTTCCCGACGTATTGGGCGCTGAGGCTGATCTCGTTGTCCGAGGTGTAAGCCACGCCGTCCATGTCCTTCACCAGCAACGTCACGTTGGAGAAGTCTCTCCGGCTGCCGTTGGTGGTCTCGCGGAAGACACTCGTCCATATGAAATTGGTGGCGTTGGACATGACGTGGCAGGTGTAGTTGGTGCCGACTTGGCGCGTGAAGATGGCACCGCCGGCTGTTTCCGGCGTGGTATTGATGGCGGTGAAGTTGATCACTTGTGCGACGGCGGCGGAGAGAGAAACAAGGAGAGAAAGGAGGAAAATGTTTTGAGACATGTTTATGGTTTAATTAATTTGATCGGTCCATGGGGTTTATTATAAAGGCAACAAGGCGGGAACTAAACGGTGGTTTATAGAAAATGACCAATAATTAAGCTTGTGTTGACAGCCTCATAATAACGCACAATTGTCAAACACTTGATTAATCAATGATCTAAACGGTCGGATATGAATATATGTATGTATAAATGATAGTACATATGAAACCATGTTTTGTTTGGGACGTTGCTGTTGGGGTTTTCTTATATTCTTGTACCGATTGATTTCCGGCCTTTGATGTACGTATCGCAACATCATTTAATAAGGCCACTATTTACCAACCATCTGATCAACATTGTATCACTCACCTAGACTGTCACCTTGTTTTTAACGTTGGGATACAATTTTTCTTCACATTTTTGGGTGTTGGGTACATAACAAATATGTTTTTATTCTTTCATAATAATAAGATTGAGCACCTCGTACAATAACTTGATTTTTAGGTGATTGGATGTTTTTGAATGATCATAATCTATAAAATGGATGAAATACAAATAAATGATGATATTTTACAATTGTTACTTAAGATACAAATATATTACTTAACGATTATGGAATGATAGATATTTTTTACGTAATACTTAAATAAATGTGTTACACGTTGTTTCTGCACTTGTCTAAGGACACAGTCTAATAAATCGTTATACCGAGTAGTTGGATCATAGTCTCTTATCATAAAAATGGATGCATGCGCAGCACCACCAACTATGAGAAATCCACCAATCCACATGTGATGCGTGAACAATGACAGTTGTGTACCATAGTCAGTAGCTATTAGGGATGGCAATTACCCACCCATGGGTAATTATACCCAAACCCAAGTAGACCCATTGATAATGGGTTGGGTATGGGTGAAGTGCATATGGGTTTGGGGGTTTGTAGATGGGTTTGGGTAATGTATGAATATTGCTTCATAATCTAAATGGGTATGGGTTGGATATGGATATCTATTTACTTGAGGGTGTTTTAACTACACATGCAAAAATTGGACCTATTTGTAAAACTTGAAAATTTTAGGTACTAAAATGTAAGTCAAAATAAATTTATGTACCAAAACGTAATTTTCCATCCATATTTTGAGGACTTATATGCAAAACAAATTAAATTTAGGTACTAAATATGCATATCTATTAAGTTTAGGTACCAAACTGTAATTTGTATTTGGGCATGGGTACAAACCCAAATCCATTTGTTATAAACTCAACCCAACCCAAAGTAAATGGGTATGGGTACAAACCCATCAAATTCTACCCATATCCATCTATTTGGATTTCATACCCAACCCAATTGGGTTGGATAGTAAAAAACCCATGGGTATAGGCAAAATTGTCATCCCTAGTAGCTATATATGGATAAGGGGGCATGGAATACATATGGTGAGCTACAACAATGGTTAAAGAACCTAACATAGCTAGGTTAAGAGATAATTGAGCATGCCATGACGTTGTTAGGATCTCATATAGGCCTTTATGGCCCTGGCCTGTAAATGGACCTTTATGAGACTCTAAAATATCTTTTATACCGTGACCAATGCCCCAGTTAGTCCTATACATGTGACCTGCAATAAGGAAAAGAATTGCAATAGCTAAATGATGGTGTGCAATATCGGTTAGCCATAGACCCCCAGTTACTGGATCTAATCCTCCACGAAAAGTAAGAAATTCCGAATATTTTGACCAATTCAAGGTGAAAAAGGGAGTTGCTCCCTCAGCAAAACTGGGATACAGTTGAGCCAAAAGATCCCGGTTCAAGATAAATTCATGAGGAAGTGGGATCTCTTTAGGATCTACTCCAGCATTTAGAAATTGGTTAATTGGTAAAGATACATGTACTTGATGCCCCGCCCAAGAAAGAGACCCAAGTCCTAGTAGTCCTGCTAAATGGTGATTCAACATAGATTCTACATCTTGGAACCAAGCCAATTTTGGAGCAGCTTTGTGATAATGGAACCAACCAGCAAAAAGCATTAAGGCTGCAAATACCAATGCACCAATTGCGGTACAATAAAGTTGTAATTCACTAGTTATTCCCGAAGCTCTCCAAATCTGGAAAAAACCCGAGGTTATTTGGATTCCTCGGAAACCTCCACCCACATCACCATTTAATATTTCTTGACCCACTATTGGCCAAACCACTTGGGCGCTAGGTCCAATGTGAGTAGGATCACTTAGCCATGCTTCATAATTGGAAAAACGAGCACCGTGAAAATACATGCCACTCAGCCAAAGAAAGATGATGGAGAGTTGGCCGAAATGAGCACTAAATACTTTTCGAGAAATCTCCTCCAAATCACTGGTATGGCTATCGAAATCGTGAGCATCAGCATGTAGGTTCCAGATCCAAGTAGTAGTATCAGGTCCTTTAGCTATTGTTCTTGAGAAATGACCAGGTCTGGCCCATTCCTCAAAAGAAGTTTTGACGGGATCCCTATCTACCAAAATTTTGACTTCTGGTTCCGGCGAACGAATAATCATGGAGTCCTCCTCTTTCCGGACAACACATACAAAGAGACCTGCCATATGAGAGAGGTTTCTAGTTCGTTTTATACTTTTCTATCTCCCATTTATCGAGTATCTAGTTTTTTTAGTTATTCACTAGAACAATTATGATCTGGATTGGAAGTCTATCCAAGGCAAGTGTTCGGATCTATTATGACATATTCGCGAGGTGCTCAACGGACATCCCGGGCTTTGAATTGAAGAAAAAACCATTTTTTGTGCAACCTACTAGACGCCTATCTTAATTAAAACTTCCTAGACGGAACTTTATGGTTTACATAGAACATATTACTATTACTCTTATACTGTTACTCTATTCTAAATCAGTTGAGAAACATTACTAAGCTAAATCCCAGTATCTATATTTAGGCATGGGCAGTCAAAGGGTCTCTTTTACAGGACCCGCCTACGGTCAACTAGAATGCGTATTATCCATATAGGGATATTCCCATTGAGAAGATCCATCGATCTGAGACAAAGAGAAGGGTCTATCTATTTTATTTAGTTATTCAGTTAAACCAATGCCAATGATTCGTTATTGGAGCAAATAGCAACAACCACCATTTCATCCGACGTACGTCTTTTTTATTTTCCGATGGATTTCCAGCTTTCATTAATGAATTTTTTTTATGTAGTGGGTAATAGCTCTGGTTGCTCGCTGTTCAAGAATTCTTGTTTAGGCAGTTCATACCATCCATACATAGTGTTTTGATCTAAGATTTCCATTCTACCAAGTTTCAGCAGTAACATATTGTTTCATGTCCAAAATATGGAAGAAACAGGTGTTTCCACGACTCTACCACCCAATCAATTCTGTTCCACTTAATCCCTATTTCATGGCCACATATCTTTTAGGCTAAGGAATGGGAAACCTTTCTCCTATTCCATGAATCCAATTTTCATTTCATCCGGGAAAAGCCATCTTTTTCTCAACAATGCCTTTGTCATTTGATCCAATAGCGTTCCGTTAGATAGGAACAGATTTGATAAATATTGATAACTCTCGGATAGAGTCTTCGAGCGGAAACATCGATTAGATAATGAACTATTGGTTCTAAGCCATCTCTGGCGATATATCAAGAACTCGAAGTGCTTTTCTTGCGTATTCTTGCTAAACTAGCGTTTATATATAGATGTAGGAGGGTCTGTTTGGGAAGTAAGAAGCCCCTTTGACATCTCTTCATCTGCAAAGAATTCTCGATGTGAAAACACAGAGACAAAGGGCTGATCTTTGAATAGGAAAAAAGAGTGGATCTGCAGGATCCCAAATGAATTGGCTTATTCGAAAAAAAGCCCTGTTCTTTGGAAGATCTATCTCGTATCTGGTACTGCATGGTTCCACTCTGCAAGAACTCCGAATCATTCTCTTGAAGCTCATCCTCTTCATCATAAATGATCCGCTTGTCCCGAAATGACCCGGCCCAATAGGGAAATCCTAATTCATTGGGCCTTTCGATACAATCAAATAGAAAGCCCCAAGGGCGCCATATTCTAGGAGCCCAAACTATGTGATTGAATAAATCCTCCTCTATCTGTTGCGGGTCGAGGGCTCCTTCTTCTTCCCCTTCTTCAAACTCCGATTCGTATTTTTCATAGAGAAATCTCTGATCAAGGATAGAACAAGATCCATTTTTCATCATATCTAAGGGACTCCTTGGTTCGGGCCGAAGAAGCAATGTCACTCGATCATTATCAAACTGACTGCAATCTTTTTTCTGTCCGTGAGGATCCCACCAGAGCGCCTTCTAGTTCTAATAGGCCATGAACTAGATCAGAATCATTCTCAACAAGCCCATAATAAGTGATCCCATTTTTTTCATCGGGTCTGGGTAGAGACCAAAGGTCTTGAGCAACCGGTCCGGCAGAACAACTCAAAAGATAAAGAAGTATCGTTAATTTCTTCATGCTCGTTCCAAGTTCGAAGTAGCATTTGTACAAATAAGAATCCCCTTCGTTACATGATTTCTTCTTCATATAGATCGATATAGGATCTATGGGGCAATTACTTAGAAATACATTTTGTGCAACAGCCCTTCCTATCTGATAGAAAAGGATCCCATGATCTTGAACCGATCTTACCTGGGATCGCAAATCCCAAGTTTGTCTATGAAGAGCAGATCGAATTATATTAGTGTCTAGCATTGATTTCTTCTGTGTAATACTAATCGATAGGGCCTCATTGGTAAGTGCTACAAGATCTCGTACATTGGAACCCATGATTATGGACCCGAATCCCTTAGTATGGAGCATTTTCTTTTCCAAGTGAAATCCCCTAGTATATGAAAGAGTGAAAAAGTACTTTCGTTGTTGTGGAATAAGAAGCCTTCGTATCTTAATGCATGTATTTAATTTATTCGGAGCTATTAGAGCGGGATCCACTTTTTGGGGAATATGAGTCGAAGCAATAACAAGAATATTTCTAGTGGAACATCTTTCACAATCCCTGGAGAGATAGTTCACTAATAGACCGAGGGATAAGTAATTCGACTCATTCACATCCAGATCATGAATGTTTGGAATCCATATTATGCAAGGAGACATTGCTTTTGCTAATTCGAATTGAAGGGTGATATAAAATCGGTCTATTTCCGGTATCATATCCATAGTTAGCGCATTCTTCCTAGTTAGAAGCTCCAGCTTCGTATCAAGGTCGATATCGTCACTAGCATCAATATCGTCACTATCATCAATATCGTCACTATTATCAATAAGAAAATCCTTAGGCTTGTTATCCAGGAACTTGTTCAGAAATACTGTAATGAAAGGAACATAGGAGTTTGTCGCTAGGTATTTGACCAAATAGGATCGTCCAGTTCCTATAGAACCTATCAATAAAATACCACTAGAGGGGGATAGGGCTAAGCGGAGCGAAAAGGGTTTTCCATGAGATGGGAAATTGAATACTATTCGCCCCACACGAGGTTAGTGAATAAGTGATTGTCTGATAATGAGCAAGGAATATCCGTCTTTCCGCTAAACAAGGGTGTATTGAACTCATAATTCATTAGATACTTTTTATGAATGTTCAACTAATGTATCGTAATGTAATTGCTCCCTGGCTCTTCAATCATTTGATAACCAGAGTCATTCTTTGATATATGATCACTATGAGTCAGACTCAATAGAATTTGATCAATCCTTTTTCTGTCGTTAAGGTGGAGAACTGAACCTAGAATTCTCTTTCTTTATCATTAATCGAATCATTGTTCGCGACCAAGGATTCTATTTTATCATCAATCTAATCACTGTTCACGTTTTTTCTTTTTCTTATCAATGAATAAATCTCTTTACTTGTATGACTTAGATGTCTTGTATTTCTCGAAAAAGTGATTCGATTGATGGGATTTGGTATGATACTTATGAGATCGATGAGATTGATATTCCAAAATTGCTTCTTAGAACGTATTGATTTGACCTCATAAGAGGGACCACCACCCCATAGCATGTTGCCGCCAGAAGCCCGTATTTCTTCTAGAAAATCTCCTAATTGTTCCAGAGCAACTAAAAAGAGATTCTTTAACCAGAAAGAATTCAATCCAGTTGTAGGATACCTATCCAGAAGTTTTCGTAACTCAATCATGTATGGTAGAATTATCAAGGATTTGACCTTTTTGAACTCTGTCTGTAACTGACTATAGGCTCGGGAAAAAAAGAGAAGATGTGTACGAACGAGATATCCAGCAACAAGAAGAAGGAAAAGGGTAGAATAGACGAACTCCCGAACATTTGGCGATCTCAGATGTGTCGATATCAATGGTGGCTCATTATTTCGATGAATCATTTCTTCGGACAGAAGAAGATTATGTAAACACTTACTCGAAATCTCACTTATCAGATTCCATTGTGGAAGACGCAATTTTTTCTGAAGAATTCGCCATGATATAACTGATCCATGCATAATATCATGAAAAATGGATACAAAATTTTGACTGCTACTTAGTATCTGTAATAGGTCTGAAAAGGTATCTAAGAATATGAAATTTAGATATTTGTACCCTGTCGAAGTAAGGAACCATGGCATATATGTTTGGAATAGGTTCCATTCTGAGAGAGTTGAAAAAAACACTATCACGTTCAAAGATTTTATACATCTGCCCTTTTTCAACGCATTTCGTTAGACAAAGATTCTGTTTTTTCCTCTTTTCGGATGGTAAATATTTCTCAAAACATGGAGTCTGAATCAAACCCATGTTTGAATTGAAATTGAGATACTGATGCAAGTTCTCCCCTTCTGAATCAGATAGATTCATATGCGAAAGAGGTTTACAATAAGTTCTTTCAAAATTAACTATTTGTCCCTCTGTTAGAAGTGTTCCAGAAATGTCTGCAATCGAATAAATAGCTCTACGAACGAACGGGTTGGATCGAATTGGAAAATGGAAAGATTTGTACAAGTTAGACCTTTCGTCACCACTTTGTGGAAAATCATTAGGTATGAATATGTTAAATACGTGTGACTCGATTGGTGAAATAGTATCTCTCTCCAAAAAGGCATGTTTTTTTACCGCCGCACAAAGAAAAGATATTGAGGAATTATCCATATGTAAAATCACAATTCTTGATACGGGCCGAATCATTCTCTTGAAGCTCATCCTCTTCATCATAAATGACCCGCTCGTCCCGAAATGACCCGGCTTTTCCACATAAAAAGGGAATCTTTTGTTACAATAGAAATAGAAGTGATGTAGATATTCAAGAATCGAAGTCGATTTGCTTTATAAAAAGAAGGTATCAATGAACTCGAGCTATCTATAGGTATAGCTACATAGACGTAGACGTGCGCGCTTTAGGGCAAGGCAACATATATATTTTTCAGCTCACAAAGCGCGAAGGGTAATTGATCAGATTCGCGGGCGTTCCTAGGAGGAAACACTTATGATATTCGAGCTCATGCCTTATCGAGCATGTTTTCCCATTTTGAAAGTACTTTATTCTACAGCAACAAATGGTAATCATAATAAGGATTTTAAGAAAGAAGATTTAGATATTACTAAAGCCGAAGTCAATGAGGGTAGTACTGTAAATAAAAACTAAAAGCTCTGGCTCGAGGACGGAGTTATGCGATAAAAAGGCCAAGTTATCATATACGTATTGAATTGACAGACAAATCTTTCTATGAAAAATATAACAGGGACGAGTTAGAAAGCTATTATAATCTTATTGTAATGAAGAAAAAACAAAAATAAAATTTATGCTTAATAAAGCGGGTGGTTAAAAAAAACATTTCATGATTCATATATATAGTGAGGGATTATGGGAAAAAAATAAATCCACTTGGATTTAGACTTGGTACAACTCAAGGTCATCATTCTCTTTGGTTTGCACAACAAAAAATTATTCTGAAGGTCTACAAGAAGATTAAAAAATAAGAAATTGTATCAAGAATTATGTACAAAAAAATATGAAATTTTTTTCTGGTATTGAAGGAATTTCACGTATAGAGATTCAAAAATGAATCGACGTGATTCAGGTCATAATATATATGAAATTTCGAAAATTATTAATAGAGGGTAAACCAAAAAAAACTCGAAGAATTACAAAGGAATATCCCAAAAGAACTGAATTGTGTGAACCAAAAGATATACATGATTATTACAAGTATCGGAAATCCTTACAGGCACATTAATATTCTTGCAGAATTTATAGCCGAACAATTAAAAAATAGAGTTTCATTTCTCAAAGCAAGGAAAAAAGCTATTGAATTAACAGAACAGACAGATACAAAAGGAATTCAAATACAAATTGGGGGGCATCTTGACGGAAAAGAGATTGCACGCGTTGAATGGATAAGAGAAGGTAGGGTCGGGAACGGATAAGGTCAGTAACCTTATGGTGAGTAACTATGAGTAACCCGCCCACATCAGCATCCTCGCTCTCTTGGAAAGCTTTTAATTTTCCCCTCCTTAATCTTTAAAGGACGATTTCTCACTCGTTTTAAGTCGAAATTTAATTTTTTTTTGCACAGTTAGATCAGATTAATTGTGCTCTTCAAAATGATATCCACTTTGATATATTTTTTTAACAAAAAAAATTGAGCCATTTTTTACCAGTCTATACCATATGGTATTGACTGGTATTGAAATAAGAGCATACCTATGGTTTGAAAAGTGTACCATGGTGGTATACCATAAGATACCACCCGTACCAGGGTGGTATTGTATGGTATTGTGTGGTATTTTTTGATCTTGTAATTTGTTCACTCATAAATTTGTAGATCCACTAGATCATGATGAACTCGTCCCTGCTTTGCAAACGTTTTCAAAAACGAATTAAAAACGAAGAAGATACCATATGGTATGTAGTTAGTACCGAGAGGCCGGAATTTTTTTTTCCTCAAAAAATATTGAAAATTGATCTCATTTTGTAGAGCATGATGAACTCGTTCCATCTGTGCAAAAAAATTAAAATTCGAGTTAAAACGAAAAAAAATATGAGTCAATTAAGAAAGCTAGTGAAAATAAAAATGACCTTTAATTCTCCATCCTTAGATCTGGATTTTCTAAATGAAGGGTCCAGATTTGGTTATTCCATGGTTATGCACCCTAACTTGAGCCGGTAGGGTCCCTTTACAAACCATTCGACCTAAAATTGATTATTGTTCCTATACCGTTAGAACTATTTATGGGGTATTATGAATAAAAATTAGGATATTTATCGACGGGGACTAGTAAACTCTTAGTTAATTTGTCTTTGCATTCTATACCTATATATTGATAGAAAAAAATGATAAAATGTTTCATTGAATCATAGCAAAAAGAAGCAATTTTATAAGGTTGAATAAAAAAAATTGATTTCTAAGTTGATCTAATTATAATTGCTATGCTTAGCGTGTGACTCTTTAGTTTTTTTATGAAAAAAAGAGTTGATCCTTATTATGTTATGATATTTATGATATGAACTTATAACTAGAAAACTAATAAGCAATTCATCACTTCACATTATCCGGATGGAAAGAAACAGCCAAGATATGATAGATTTAGATTTATGATATAAAAGTAGTAATGGAAAGTTTTTTTTGCATAAAAAAAACAAATTCAATTTTGAATTGTAAAGCAAAAATAAAAAATTATGCGGATAAATGGAAGGGTGAGAGGAAAAGAGAAAACGAATAGCAATGATATATGATTAGTTTTGTGCCCGCCCGATGGGCGGCGAGTATTATCTGTTTGTACTTTTCCTTCTATTATTTGTTATTTTTTCAATGATATCAGATTCCTAATTTTCATAATTATTTATTATTTTTACCTATTATCACTCACTTATCTGATATGAGGGCCGCTACATTTACTCTATGTTTTAATGATGATCAACAATAAAGTCAAACAACGCTGTAACTTCATCACCGCTTGGACCAACAATTGTCAACTTCATAAGTTGTACATGGTTTAAACTCGTGTACGCCACCTTACCGAACTCCTATAGAGTTGGTATTTAGACCATGTATTAACGAAGTTTGGCACATGATGCTATACCATATTCTCTAATAGGTGAACCATGGTCTCTAATTCTCTAATCCAAATCGTACGATTCATTTAATGAAAAATAATAACCACCGATTCTTATTTGTCAAAATATATTAACATACAAATAATAGGTATGAATGAAGGTGCATATTACACCTCGAGTGTACGCTAGCCTTTTCCACCATTATATCAAAGTACAACAAAACTATTCTGCTATGCTTCTCACCTTCAACATTGTACGAATGATATCAAAGCAAATGTTAGTTATTGAGACACTTTATCTTCACTTCACATTATCATCCAATATTAAATATGTAACTGACTGTAACTGGAATTGTGTGACTTAATACAAACATAAATGCTCTATGTTGTGCCGTCAGTATAGTAACTAAATTTACAGGGCATCGTCATGATATTATCTTGCGTTGATTTTATAGGACACCGGTCCGGGTACATCCCACCCTGGTATACATGACATCGATTAGGGTATGACCCGCAGTGGATTTCTAGGACACAAGTCTAGGTACGATCTGTGGTGGTATGCATGACATCTACTATACTACCCGAGGAATGTATGACTTGGCAAATTAAGATGTAAAATACAATGAACCTAACCATGCATGTGATTGAATCCTTGTATAAATATTACTTATGATGTGGTTAAGTGATGACTTTCTATGATGTGATATATGAAATGTGCATGTCGATTATGATGGTTTTCTATGGTGTTTTATACAATGATTTAAGATTGGATGATATGATGTTTTGCTATGCTGGGACAGGGGTTAAATGGTAATGCCAGTATGAAGTGATATTTGATGCATACATGTTTAAACATTGAGTTATCAAGAGGCTGGGTGATGGTCCTTATGTTGTGATGTATGAATTCTTTGAGTTTGAGATGATGAATGTGATATGCCATGTGGTGATGAATGGATGTTTATTTGACTGAATAAGATATAGCATATCGCATGTATCTTGACAGTTAAGTTAAGGCAGAAGGCCTGAGAGGTGGGTGATGGAAAACTGAATACTCCATGTTCTGTCATGGTCAATAGGAGGGACAATAAGTCATTTTGAACTATACTCTTAAAGGTAAAGGAGAAGATATATATCATTATCTTATGAGTAAGGCTGTCCGGCGAGTATAACAGGTTACTAAAGACAGTAATAGTAATATATGTATTAGGGTGTCATATTAAGTAAGTATTAAAATAGTTATTTACATATCTACCATCATATATCCAATAGTTTAAGATTCGTTTACAAATCTTGCTTAACTTAGGTGTTATTCATCTGAATATGACTCAAAGTTGCACATCTACACTCATGTATGAAAAAGAAAGGAATTTATGTCAAACAATAAAAAGAGAAAAGAAAGGAATTTATGTCAAACAATAAAAAGAGAAAAGAAAGGAATTATAATTACATTAGGAAAAAAGTAAAGACAATGTGTTTTATAATTGTGCATGGAAGAATATTTAATGACGTATGGAAAATGAAAAGAGAAAGAAGTTGGAATAACATAAAAGAAAAGATAATGATATCATTTTAATATGCGAGAAATGCCAAATTCAATCCTAAAAATGACAAATGCATTATGTATATGTACATGAATTTTCTTAACTTTTTTCACCAATTAGTCACAAACATATTTAAACCATATAACCATAATTCGGTTTTGAAAAATATACAAAAAAGCATTTGGTGACCATTGGTGTCTAGTGATATTCTTAAACACATGAAATTTTGTGTATATATCAATGTACCTATATACTGAACTATGTTGATATATTTCATATATTTATAGTAAGTATTTTCTAACAAACTGCAACATATCTACATTGGTTCACATCAGTTGCAGATTCATAAAATTTTCACAGGGTGTCCTCTTCAAAAATTAAATTTAATTAAATAATAAATTAAATAATTCATATATAAAAATATCATACGTGTATAAATGTTTTTATTAAAATTCATGATGTGTTTTCATATTTTGAAAAAATAATATAAAATAAACTCCGTGTCTGCATTGTTCAAAAAAAATCTACATATCCTACTAGACAATACTTCACGAACTTATCACATATTCAATTCCTAAACTTGTTCTTAATGTAGCTCAAAGTAGAAAAGACTCTCTTAACACTTGCCGTGTAACCATAAAATCAATTCAAAATTAAGGGTAGCGTGTACGTAGTTTAATTATTAGGTATTGAAAATAGTTGGGGATAAAGAAATAGTGTTTCACTGTTGCATGATGTTTAAAATAGAATAAAAAATGAGTAGCAACATAATTAGAATATGTTTGATAATAGTAGTGTCCAACGTTGGGATAACACGGACTACCACTTATATTTTTTTAATCATAAGCAAACTATTATCGAGGGTAGGATAATCATTTTTTCAAATGTTAGGGTGTCCCGAATCACCAATTATATTTTGTATACCCATAAGAAATTATTACCAAAGGTTGGATAATCGTTTTCCCAAATTTTAGGGGTGTCCCGGGACACCCCTAGAGGTCCATGTATCCGCCTCTAGTTCACATATTTATAGTAGTTCGTACAAATAAAATGTTAAATTCTTTGTGTTCTAGAATGCGGAAGAAGATTATTCTTTACTTTTCATTTTTCAATTTTAAAAGAAAATAACATGTCAAATGATGTAAAAGTTTATAATTGTGTACCAACTAAATTTATGCTTTTCGGATTTTTTTAATTATTTGTAAGAAATTATAAACAATTATGAGACATATTATAAACTAAAAATAATTTATTTTTAGATGTTAATGATTTTTTTATCAATGCTAAAAAATATTATATAAAATTTTAAACGTGATAGCTATTCTATTGGTTAAAAAATAGTTGTGATTAATTGCATGAAAGATTATTTATTCTATTGGTCAAAAATTTGAAATGATTACAGTTTGAGCTTGTAGGTTGCATGATTAAATCTTAGTTATGGTAATTGATCCTAGTGGTTGAATATTTGAAATGATGATAGTTTGACCTCATAGGTCACAGGTTCAAATCTTGGTCATGATGATTGATTTACATGTTTATTTAGTTTTATTTTAATGTAACTAATAACTTAAAATAATATAACTAATAACTTAAATGTTAAAAATGACAAAATGACATGGAAAATTGTGGAGATTTCGTTGTCCTACGTGGCAAAAATTTGCTCCACAACGGCCATAATATAAGTTAAGATTCCAATATGTAAGGTTTATGAGTCGTCTCATAAAAGTTAAAAGCCAATGTAATAAAGCATCAATATCGATTGATCTATAATTAAATTAATCCGTTTCTAGAATAAAAAAAAAACAAGAGCCTCGATCCAATAAAAAATTAGAAAATTGAGTCAAGAACAAATTCTATTAAATTTTTTCATTTTTTAGAGTCTCTATTGTAGATTAAGACCTAACCATTAATAGAGAAGTGATGGGAACGACGGAACCTGGGAATACATAAGATTCTAAATCTTAATGATTTTTTAGGCAGGATGGCGAAAGAACCAAGAGAAAATTCATTTATTTGGTGGCGTCAGGGATTAACTCTACAAATTAAGTCAATATTAAACGAGTGAATATTCGCCCGCGAAGATTTTTTTATTTTGATATTATTGAATTTTGAAATTTTAAGCAATCTGATATCATATTATTATTAATAATAATAATAATATTCGTTAGAATATTCCAACAAAAATGGCATTATCTAAAACTACCTTAAAACACTACAAAAAAGACTGTCATTAGTGACGAAAATTAGCGACGACAAATGAAACTCGTCGCTGATGATGACTTTTACTGACAAAATTATATTGTCGTCAGTAATATTTCGTCAACTGGTTGTGTATTTGTGACAAAGGCTAACCTCGTCGGTAAATACGAAAATTCTCGTCATTAAACTCATTATCTGGAGGGAAATTTTGGCGCCATCCCTTTTTATGACGAATAAAATTTTGTTGTCGGTAATGCTTGTTTTTTGGTCAGAATGTTGTCGGTAATGTTTCATCAAGTAGTTGTGTATTTGTGACCGAATTTATACCACATCGATAAAGACAACAAATTTGTCACCAAATCTATCTTTTGTAGGAAAAATTGGCGTTATCATTATTTATTTATGATGACTGAAATTATGTTGACAGTCATATTTAGTTCAATACTTGTTTGTTTGAGATTATCCTACTTACCTCGTTAAAATACAAGCTTCTTCATTGTCCTTTATTTGAAAAATGATAAGTTGTAGTTTTGAAAAGCTCAAGCTCAGTGAAAGTCAACAAATATAAGGAATGTAAATTGTAGGATAAATTTTGATAAAAAATAAACAGAATTAGGTTTGCAATAAAAGAGCTTCTCAATTATATTATAATAAAAACTATATTATAATAACATATTAACTATAAATAATAGCTAAAAGGGGAAGCAATGGAAATGTATACTTGTGTACGCTGGAAATATGTTGTAGAGACAATAATTTAAAAGAAAATGTGGGAAGGCAGGAACAAAAAAGGATTTTGTCCGTGGTTTCTTTTCATTTTCATAATCCTTGTCCCCGGTAATGGGTAAAAATATATAACACAGTTTCTTATTTTATTTTATTTTATTTTATTAATAGTGGTTAATAATCTAGTTCAATCTCAGCCATCACAGTTTGGAATTAGATCCTAACCGCTGGTTTAAGTTTTTCCTAACAAAAACCCTAGCTTCTCCACATCTTCCCCTCTGCCGTTCCCCTACATCTTTCTATTTTTCCCTTGCGGAAATCCTCTCTTCTTCTCTTCATTTTAATTTCTTTTTCTGTGACATTAGTCCAACTCACCTCCTTCAACCTTCTTCTTTTTCTCTTTTGCAGTCATGGAGACAGTGATAATGGATGAAGATCAAGCCCGTATAGATGCGATTGTCGGTCCTCTTCCTTCTCGATACATCATTGTTCTTCTTTTCTGATCACTCTTGTTTCAATTTTCTCAACGAAGATGCAATTGCGCTTTTGTTGCTTGCATACTCCCCCACGGTATGAGATGTGTTCTTTACGAAGCGGCGGTAGCAGATCTTGTCCGTTCCCTATTTTGAAGGGTTTCTCCAGACTATATGTATATATATTTGCAAGATTTATGTATTGTGGGTGACATGTTGTTAAGTGTTAGATCTATGGTTTTTTCGATTTCTAACTCATTTTTTCCCCTCTTGACTTGGGCTTGCAGTTTACAAGTGGTCACCGGCGACAAGAACTGATGCATTTGGTGGAGGTGACGAAAAGGCTAAAGCAGTGATTCATGATTTTCTTTAATCATTATTGACTACTATTTAGTCTTTTTTTTAACTTTCTCAATTTGTATACATCTTTTATAGCTCAATGTATATATTTTTAATTCAAAGTGTATGTTGTTAAGAATGTATGATCAGAGTATAGTAAGTGAAGCTCCCCAAAGAAAAGAAAAAGTGTGAGTTATGATTAACTTCATAATTGAGAATAAAATAAGTATTATTTTGTATGTTTTATTTGGTTTCATGAATTTCAAAATTAATCATAAAAAATTATCCATAACAATAAGCATTTGTCTAACGTTATCAGCGACGGGCCAATGTTGTCATGAATATAACAAAATTTTGTCACAAATGCAATATGGTCGTCAAATTTAGCAAATATAGAAAAACCTTCTCTGAAAACCCATTATTTTTAGGAACGACCTCGTACCGTCACAAATAGTATTTTCTGACGGCTTGTCACACAAAAACTATTTGTGACGCTCGTATTTGGAACGGAACGCGACGGCTGCATGGCGTCGCAAAAGCGCATTTGCGACGGAATCTGAGCTTTACTGACGAAATCCTCTGGTCATTGTTGACAGTCTTTTTTGTAGTGAAATAAAATAAAAATTCTCTAAAAAATAAATCTATAATATAAATTGAATAGATAGTTATATAGAAATAGAAAAAAATATACAATACAAGTTAATACTAAATACACAACGTTTTCATTTCTTTATAACAGAAATAATTCTGTATATTATATTATTTACCAATCTCATATCTATTTTTTAAGCATTTCATTCCCGAGGAACTTGATGAGAGGAAACTCTCATGTCCAGTTTTGGACTAGAGATGGAATTGAAAAACACCCATCAACTAGAACCCTAAAAGAACCAGATTCCGTAAACAACATAGAGGAAGAATGAAAGGAATGTCTTATCGAGGCAATCGTATTTGTTTCGGTAGATATGCTCTCCAAGCACTTGAACCCACTTGGATTACATCTAGACAAATAGAAGCAGGCCGACGTGCAATGACAAGAAACGCACGGCGCGGTGGAAAAATATGGGTACGTATATTTCCCGACAAACCCGTTACCCTAAGACCTACAGAAACACGTATGGGTTCAGGGAAGGGATCTCCCGAATATTGGGTAGCTGTCGTTAAACCGGGCAGAATACTTTATGAAATGGGCGGAGTAGGAGAAAATATAGCCCGAAAAGCTATTTCAATCGCAGCGTCCAAAATGCCGATACGAACTCAATTTATTTTTTCGGGATAGAAAAGGAAACCCAAAGGAAAGAAAGGCCTTTGGAATGAAAAAATCGTAAGTTTATTTTTTTGTTTTGAACAACCAATATTTCTTTTTTTTTCGTTTGCACTGAAATAACAGATTAAAAAATGATATGATTCAACCGCAAACCCGTTTGAATGTAGCAGATAATAGTGGAGCCCGAGAATTGATGTGCATACGAATCATAGGGACTAGTAATCGACGATATGCTCATATTGGTGACGTTATCGTTGCTGTTATCAAAGAAGCAATACCAAATTCACCTTTAGAAAAATCCAAAGGGAACTCGAATTTTTGGTGCGATCGCACGAGAGTTGAGACAGTTAAATTTTACTAAAATAGTTTCAGTAGCGCCTGAAGTATTTTAAGAACGAGTATTCTAAGCTGAAATAAAATAATTAAGATGAGACCATCATATAGTTATAGTCACCCGAATTACTTTCACGTTTGGTCACTCAAATTATACAAATCTTTCACGTTTTCCACCCGAATTACTTTTCTTTCTTATTCGCCACTAACTTTACGAAGCGTTTCACCGTTAGTCACTGACCGTTACACTCTGTTAACTTTGTCCTACGTGGCAGTCAACTACAAAGTTTGACCGTTAACTAGATGACATGGGAATTAAAAAAAAAATTTATTTTCCACCTCATCATTTCAGATTTATCATACTAATTATTTAATTAAAATTAATTAAAAAATAATATGATAAAAAATTATTTTCTATTTATTTATCATGACCCTCACCGCCATCATCACACTCCCGCTACTCCTCTTCCTTCTAAACCTCCTCTCCCCAGCCGCCAGCCATGATGACAACTCCACCATGTGCTGTTAGAAACCGAACAGAAAAAATTAGGGTTACCGATCTGGAGCTGAGTCGCGGACTAGGTCGCTCTCTTTAAGAAGTTCGCGGCACTGCCCTCGTTGCGCACGACAGACTATTAGTCGGTCGCCTCCAGGATAAAACAGCTCGCCTAGGTGCTCGGCGGTTTTGTGCGAAAACCGGAGCTATCTGAATACACTCTCTCTCGTGTTTCTGCTCTCTGATTATCTGTTTAGAGGGTATAGGGATTGCTCTATTTATAGGAGCAAAAACCCTAGAATATTCCCTATTTAGTGGGGAATAAGTCACACTTAATTAGGAAGATAATTACTCCCATTAAAATGCGTTCTATTAAGATAATTAACTCTAATTATCTTTCTAGTATTCCTTTTATTAATTATCCTTCTTATTTTTCGTATATGGAAATATACTGGATAATTAATTAGGAATTTCATTTATAGCTTTTCAAATCTATTCATCCCAACAATCCCCCACTTGAATAGTTTTGAAACTATCTCTGAGCATCAACAGTTTTATAAGATCGGGCATAAGCGAAGGTATCACAAAGATTTGAACCTTAGCGTAGTGGTTACACTTCCGATTTCATAAGGGTGACTCGTAGTCTTGAACCTTATCTCAGACAGTGTAGCACACAAGATCTTTTCATTGAGTGGTATTCTCTAATAACCCGTGCTTTTATGGCCCTGCACGTTATCCCGGTTTAGTGAATGCTCTAGCAACTTTGTGCCTCCAAAGTTCCATAGGGAGCGGCCTCACTCTCACATTCACATAGGTGAGTCTAACAGAAGTACCCCCAAAGAAAAGTACTTCACTCCACATAGTGTATAGATCTCATTAAGAGTTTAACTCAACCTCCAAGGCTTTGGGATTCATGTTTCACTATGCATGAACTTTTCTCAATATTACTCATGACTTGTTATTACCCATTGAACCCGTTTCTTGGGATCTCCAGTCTATTGGGTCGGGTTACCATCACTTGTAATCCATGGTTCGGTAGGCATAAGTCTCATACCCTTCGTGGTATTTTGGACTTTTCTCTCTAGGTAATCCTTTCATCAAAGGATCAGCTAGATTCTGTTGGGATCTTGCATGATCCACCCTCATTGCTCCTATCATTAGGAGTTCTCTTACAGTACTGTGCTTACGACGAATTTGTCATCTCTTTTCGTTCTAGAACCGGTTCTCTTCTTTAGTAATAGTTGCGATGCTATCACAATGAATCAACTACCGGAGGGATCGGTCTTTCCCATAAGGGAATCTCTAGTAATGACCCTCTCAATCAACTTTTCTCTTTACTAGCCATTGCTAGCTTTATCATTTCTGATTTCTTAGTTGATTGAGCCAGGATCGTTTACTTCTTAGAATTCAAAGACACAACATTTGCAGTGATGTTTAAAACATGTCCACTGGATGCCTTGGAATCTTCTATAAGGTATTCTCGTCCGCATCAATATACCCTACCAATACAGTACGAAACTGTTGATAACTTATATCAAGGTCTATTGTTCTCTTAAGGTGTCTCATGAACCTTTTACTAGGACAATCAATAAGTCTGCCAAGTACCCCCCCCCCCCACCACCACTTGTTCGGTTCCACCGATATATTACCCAAAGCTTTATAACCAAGAGGCAACTCTACAAGATTGTAAGTCTTACTAAACTCCACAAATTCCATTTCGTTAATAATGGATTCTCCCACGAATCTACATATTTATGGAAGTTCAAACTTCAAATAGACTTGTGGGATCTTTCTTAGGGTGTAATAACAAATTCATAACCAAAACCCTTTAGTGATTTATGGTTCATTTGTCTCTTGTGAATTCATACTCAAATTCATCACCCCTACTAGATCCATTATTTCTAATAGCAGAAAAGATATCACCCCCACTATTTCACGATTTAAATGGAATGGCATCAATGGATTTCACATAACAATGAGTATTTCATTACATAAGCTTATATGTTCTACTACTGATAGCACAACTAATAAAACACTCTCATGCTCATCTTATATTGCACTAATTCTCGAACTATACCCTATGAAAAAAATATTTCATAAATAACGTTTTACGTTAAAAGCATATGTCAAAAGCATCACATCGTTAATTAGTGCAATCAATAATAATGTGATAAAACATTTCACATTATTCCAAATTTTCATCTCATTACATTCTCCCATTTCAAAATGAATCAAATCCAAAGATTCTGATTCTCTAATCACATATTAAAGAGTCATTTTATTTTATATGCATACTCTCATTACCATGACCAATAGTGGAGTGAGCAATACTCAACAACGCTATCTTAATAGCATATGTCTTAGTATGCTTCGAGATACCAGTATTCAGCCACCATTCTTTAGATTTACCAGCATGGTTAATCTCTGCTCTTTTGTCAATCATTACAGTCACCAATCCTTCTCTTCAATCAAGTTAACACTAGAACCAGTGTTATAATCGTTCCTACACTTTCGTGTTATATGACCTAATTTCTCGCAACTATTGCAGAGAAGTAAAGCGTCATTCTTAGAGGATTGGCCGATGATCCTTTAGTTACCACGAATTGTACCATTTTAATTGGTGTGGATCTGATTCGCTTTGCTATGCTGATTCTCGAACCTTATTAGGGTTTAGAAACGTAAAATGGTTCTCATAGTACTGACAAGCAGTACTTCTAATAAATATGGGCATATAACCCATTCCACTAGCATATTTACTACATAATATACATTCATATATGCTTCAGAGTATGCATTCATATCATCAAAACTACTCTGTTTTATAGCATGTACATAAAATTGTACTCTAATCATCAAGAAGCCACATCTTAATATCAATATGATCATGCATCAATTACTATTTCTCTAGCATTCATAAAAATTTTCAATTTCATGCACCAAGTTATATGACATAGATTCTAATTTTATCATTTATAAATGATTCATAAAAAATGTTTCACTTCAGTTCTTACCTCCTTTGTGGAGTGCCAATGATGCTCTAGCCTTGGGCCTGCAAAATTCAACACACTTGCTTTTGCTCTTGAGACTTGGACAAGGGAAATTAACTTGACCGAGGCCTTCTTCCATTTACTTGGCCCGGGATGGCCTTCTTCCATTTACTGGACTTGTCCCAAATCAAGTAGCTAGCTTGCAATTAATTGATTTGGCTCAAATAAAGTAAAGCCAAGGGTCGCCTGGTTGCCTCCCTCCGCCGAATTCTCCTCTTTGAATCTCCCTCTTTCTTTTCCAATTGATTTTGGCTTGCTCTTTATTCCCTGTGTACTCTTGCTATGGCCGGCAGCAGAGCCTGAGAATCAGTCATGAGCGACGACGAAGGTCATTCCGTCGTGATGCCATCACCAAACACAAGCGGCAGCAAGGGCAAAGCTGATTTTCCTGAGTTTTATCAGTTGCATAGGTCCGATGGACCTGGCAATATGCTTGTTGGCGATGTGCTAACAGCCTCCAACTACGGGGAGTGGGTGCTCGATATGAAAGAGGCCCTTTTCCCAAAGAACAAGTATGGCTTCGTGGATGGGACCATTCCCAAGCCTTCTCGGGAACTAGAACGAGGATCATGGATCCGATGCGATGCCATGGTCAAAGGCTGGCTCAAGGTCTCGATGGACAAGGAGACCTGGAGCAGCATTCGTTTTGCTGAAACTGCAAGACAAATCTGGGCGGATTTACGTGTAAGATTCGGCCAGGGAAGCTCGGCTCGAGCATACGAACTGCGACGCTTAGTTTCCCTTCTTCAACAAGAAAAGGGTTATGTTTCCTCCTTTTATACTTGGCTGAAAGCCCTCTGGGAAGAAGCATCTGAAATATTCCCTCCTCCAAGCTGCACATGTGGGTTGTGTATATGTGGAGTGTCTCAACGTGTTCGCGACCAGCAGGAAAGCACCAGAGTCTTTGACTTTTTGATGGGGCTTGATGAGGTCTTCAGTGGAGTGCGTACACAGGTACTCGCGATGAATCCGATTCCCAATCTTGGGGAGGCCTTCAATATTATTAAAAACGCTGAGCAGCAATAGCTAATTGCCCAAAACCGAAAACCACAGCCCGAAGTGGCTGCCTTTTTGGCCCATTGAGACCGTGAGAAATCCCAGGGCGGAAAGGATCGTGCGCGGAACTCCGGGGATCGAGAGAAGATTCGTTGTACCCACTGCCAGAAGTTGGGGCATCTCCGTGAGTTTTGTTACGAGTTAGTGGGTATCCTCCTCGTGACCGCGATCGTGATCGCGATCGTGCTCATGATCGCGATCGTCCTAGAGAGAAGCAAGGCGATCGGGCACCACGTCGCCGACCTGCTGGGACTGACGGTGGATGTGAAGGACTCGGTCGAGAGCCAAAAGCCTCCCAAGTAGAGGCCGAACAAAGCCCAGTAGCTGGGTTCATGCTGACGCAACTGCAGCAGCTCAAACAGTTTTTCCAGCTTTCAAACTCTTCCATGGAGGACCTAGTAGCGCATATGGCAGGTACATTTTCTGGCAGTTCTAACTGGTTACTCGACTCTGGGTCTAATAAGCACATAACTATGCATGAACATTTATTACCGGACAAAGGTCTAGCACTTAATGGGAAGCCGGTTCGAATCCCTAATGGGGATAGTATTCCTGTTAAGCATGTTGGGTCCATCGAATTGCAGCCTGGTCGACGTGTACTCCATGTGCCTGAATTTCGTTGTAACATGGTCTCGGTAAGCAAGCTAACCAAGGATAATCGTTTTGCGTTGATTTTTCTTGATGGGTTTTGCGTTGTTCAGGACTTAGTCACGAAGAGATTGATTGGGAAAGGTGAGCTGAAGGAAGGTCTTTACTACCTACGTTTGTTTGGTCCAGGACGAGCGCAGGCATGTGCAGCTCAACAGAAAAGTTCGGAATCGAAGACGACCTGGCATGCATGCTTGGGCCACCTCTCTCTTGACAAGCTACTTTATGTTGGTCGGACTTTGTCTTTGTCTTTGTCTTTAGTTCATAATAAGGAGGCGCCTTGTCATTCTTGCGCTAGGGCAAAACTTTCACGAACTCCTTTCCCATCTAGTATTATTAAGACCAGCAGTAGTTTTGAACTTATACATGTGGATCTTTGGGGAGGCTACAAAGTTGCAACACTTAGTGGTGCCCATTATTTTTTTACTATCGTTGATGATTTCACACGTGGTGTTTGGGTTTATCTTCTGCGTTTTAAATCAGAAGCTGGTCGCCATCTCTTACAGTTTTGTCAGATGATACAGTCGCAGTACGGCAAATCTGTTAGGCGCGTCCAAGCAGACAATGGGCCAGAGTTCAATACAGAGCCCTTGCATGATTATAATGCTCGTACAGGCATCCTGTTACAGACTTCTTGTACGGATACCCCGCAACAAAACGGAGTAGTCGAGCGCAAGCATCGTCATATCCTGGAGACAGCTTGCACCCTTCGATTTCAAGCGAGCCTTCCACTTCGGTTTTGGGGCGAATGTATTCTCACTTCCGTTTACTTGATTAACAGGTTGCCTACCTCTTCTACCGGGCGGAGACCTTTTGAGAGTTTGCTTGGAAAACCCGTCGGGTATCAACACTTGCGCATTTTTGGATGCTTGGTGTATTACAAGGACACCCATGGACATCTTGACAAATTTGAAGCTCGTGGGCATGCAGGAGTATTCCTTGGATACGCCACGACACAGAAGGGCTATCGCATTTATGATCTGGTGAGCCAGCGTATGATCACTTCACGTGATGTGCAATTTCACGAACATTGCTTTCCTTTTCAGGATAAGATGCAGCAGGAGTTACATTGGGTTCCTCGGCCATCTTTCCACACTAATATTGGCTTTGATGCACATGATGCGCCCACCTTCCTTCCCAATGGTGACGCATCCTCCTCCCGGTCAGTAGAAGCAATCCCTGCCCATGCAAGCCTTCCTACCTACACCGAGAGGTCTGCCTCCACCGACCAGCACTCCACGCCTGCCAGCTCAACCCCGAGCAACTTGGTCGTCCCATCTCCTTCCTCCTTGCCAAGCCCCGATTCTACCTTCCCGCAGTCGTCGCCATCACAGCCCTCCGCACCAGTGCCACCTCTCGTTGAGCAACCTCCTTTACGTAGGAGTGATCATACCCATGCCCGGCCTAAGTATCTTGAGAACTATCACACATCTTTTCCTGGTGACAAGGGAAGTACTAGAAATTCTGTTTGCTACCCTTTGGCTTCCTATGTGAGTTATGATGGTTTGAAGCCTCCCTATTTTGCCTTTCTTGCAGCCCTTATTTGCGAAGAAGAACCTCTCACTTTTCTACAGGCCATGCGAGACCCATGTTGGCGAGCCGCAATGATAAAAGAGATTATGGCTTTGGAAGCGAATGGGACTTGGAGTTTAGTTGAACTTCCTCCTGGTAAACGCGCCATCGCAGCAAAATGGGTATTTAAAATAAAGTACTACCCATATGGCAGCATTGAACGCTTCAAAGCCCGTCTTGTGGCCAAGGGATACACACAGATTGAAGGATTGGACTTTCATGAAACTTTTGTACCCGTCACGAAATTGGTAACTGTCCGGTGTCTCATTGCCGTGGCAGTCAGCAAAGGTTGGCATCTTCATCAGCAAAGGTTTTCAGCATCCAGGGGACACCTGTGTTTGTCGGCTTCATAAATCTCTTTATGGCCTCAAACAGGCCTCCCGCAATTGGTACCAGAAGTTCACTACTGCACTGGTCGAGTTTGGTTTCCGTTCTTCTCCAGCGGATGCGTCTCTATTTATCTATCAGCGGGGGAGCACATTCGTGACAACACTTATTTATGTCGATGATGTGCTCTTGGCCGAGAATGATCTTCCTTTTATCTCTCGTGTCAAGCAGTTTCTCGACGCTCGGTTTAGTATCAAGGATCTGGGCCCTATGCGGTACTTCCTGGGCATTGAAATTGAACGTATTGAATCCGGTGTTCTTCTTAATCAGCGGAAGTATGCACGGGATATATTGGAAGATGCCGGCGTTCTGGCGTCTCATCCCAGTCCTTTTCCCATTGAATAGAATCATCAACTCATTCATCCTTCAGACGACGTTCTCCTGGATCCCTCACAGTATCGGCGGCTGGTCGGGCGTCTTTTGTACCTAACGATCACTCGCCCTGATATTACCTCTGCTGTCAACATCCTCAGTCGGTTTGTTCATGCTCCTACACAGATGCATTTGGATGCTGCATACAGAGTCCTTCGCTATCTCAAAGCCAATCAAGGTATTTTCTTTCCCGCCGACAATCCTCTTTGCCTTACAGCTTACTGTGACGCGGATTGGGGCGGATGTCAGAGTACTCGTCGCTCCACAATGGGATATTTCATCTCACTAGGCGGTGCCCCCATATCATGGCGCACCAAACGTCAACGCGTAGTTGCTCGGTCTTCAGCCGAAGCCGAATATCGTGCTATGGCGAGCACGGTTAGTGAAATTATATGGCTTCGGTGGTTACTTCGAGAACTGGGGGTTCCTCAGACTGATCCCACACCTTTACTCTGTGATAACCAGGCCACTCTCCACATTGCTAATAATCCTGTATCCCATGAGCGTACTAAAGACGTGGAAATGGATTGCTACTTTGTTAGGGAGCGCGTTCAGACTGGGCACATCCTTTCTATCAAGGTCCGTACGGAACTCCAGCTCGCAGACCTCCTCACCAAAGGACTTGGCACAAATCGCTTCCGCTTCTTACTCTCCAAGCTGCACGTTTGTGACCACGCTCCAGCTTGCGGGGGAGTATTGGACCGAGATCGCTCAGCTGCCATAAGCCCATGCAGTGGCCATGCAGCCCACGTTATCACGTGGCCCACTCAAGAGGGCAACCCCTCCATATGTAACCCTAGATGACAATGTAAGAGGGGATATAAATATGGCATGTTCCATCAAGCCGAACTAAGCAATAAAATCATGATCATTTCCCGTGGATGTAAGACTCACACAACGTGAGGAAGAACCACGTAAATCAAAGTCTTCTCTTACGTTTCTGTAATCTTTTCATCCTTCTCCCTTCGGACTCCATTAGCTCCGGAGAAAAATAAAACTTAACCTCATGGACTGCAACACTAAAGCAGCCAGATAAAATAGCAAACGTGGCAGTGGAGAAGGAATTTAATCAAATAATTAAGAGATAAGTGTTCGACTACTTGTCATTAATAATTAAATCAGCGAGTAGTAGGTGCATCCATGCACATCGTGACTATCTCGGGAACAAGGAAGCTAGCGAGCAGTAGTCACTTTCAAATTCTGGAGAAGAGCTGTTCGTCCGAAGGCTTCTCCGACGTCGCGACATCCATGCACATCGTGACTATCTCGAGGCTTTTTGTTCCGGTAGACCGAGGTGTCTCAGTAATTGAATCAGAATTTGTTGAAGCCAGATACAGTAATCGAATCTGTTCGGTAGATACGACAGCAACACAACGTCTTAAAATTGTTAGAAACCGAACAGAAAAAATTAGGGTTATCGATCTAGAGCTGAGTCGCGGACTAGGTCTCTCTCTTTAAGACATTCGCGGCACTGCCCTCGTTGCGCACGTTCCTACGGACCAGCCCAACAAGGACCAAACAGATCCGCCCACATCTTCTCTAGCAGGTCATGTTTCCTCTTCACAATTGGTTTGTGATTCAAGGAATGATGGTGTTGCTTGTAAAACCCTAGATATGTGTGTAGACACCACATTTTGTCCGGGATAATTGTTTTACTGAAAATAATTATTATAACGTCGTACTACGATTATATTTAAAAAGGAAGCTGAAGATTGTTTGGTTGAGACTAGCAGTTGCAAGTCAATATGAACCAACAATTATCAAATTTGCTCCAAGTTGATTTTAGGGCATAATTGGTTAAGATAGAATTAATTTGAGATAAGATTAGCAGTGGCAAATCTTAAACATCAATTCTAAAAATAATAGAGGTTCGAAGCTTGAGGTTCGAAAATGGGCGTAATAGATGAAATGGAGGCTGAAGCTTTGTAGTTAAATTTGACACATGGTACAAAGTATGAACTAAAATTAATTACAATGACTGCCTGTTACTAATAACAACAACAAAATTTGAAGTTTGAACACCATTTCAAACTAGGCCGACTAATCAATTAAAATCATTGGGCCCATTTTCTCCTCTCTTTGAGCCCAGATCAGATCACTAACCTGCATAATGAAAAAGAAAATGATCAGAATACAACCCAAAACAGAGCCCAATTCGGCCCAAAACAGAGCCCAGGTTCAAGACTAGACCTAGCCCTGTATCGGCCCAAACGAATTCAAGGCCCAACTTGGCCCAATCTCATCCAGGCAGTTAGTCAGCACCGACTTTCTAGGTGGAGGCTTGAGAAGCAGCCTTGAGAATCAACCAATCAGAGAGGAGCATGACATGCTCATCATCAATCATAGACCAAGCAAGGTGGAGGCTATTGGGGCAGCCTCAAAATTCGACCTATCAGAAACAACCACGGCATTTCAAGTCTTAACAAAGACTAATGGCGAAACGAACTACGTGGACTTTGATCCCGTATTACGGGTACGTAGGCAACCGATAAGGTTCGAGTCCAACTAATCAACTAACTTTATCTTTAAATTTATACGTCAGTGGGCGTATAATTAAATTACAACTAATATGATTTAAATTCTTTAGTGGTCCAGTGGGACCCTAAAATTACAAAATTATTACTAAAAATACACCCAACTAATATAAAACTTATCAAACTTAAGTAGTACCGATTTAGGGCGTTGTGGGGGTGTTGCTTAACTTCCCCACACGTAACCGTACTCCCGAACCCAGAACTTTATTTTCGTAGACCATGTCTCGGTTCTGACCCTAAGGTTAGAACCAACCAAAGAGTGTTCGATCCACTCCAAGTAAGATCGATGGCGACTCCCAAAAACAGCCGACGCGACGACATCGGACCCCCCGGAGGGACGGTTGCGACAGTTGGCGACTCCGCTGGGGACTTCGAGAGTCGAGCTACATAACTAAGTTCGATAAGTTTTCTAATTTTCTATTACGTGTTGGGTGTTTACTTTACTATTTGCGCAATTCTATTTTCGCAATGCATTCATGCATGAAAGCTCTATACCCGAGCTATCCTATTAGAAACGGAAAAGGAGTACCGTGACTTTCACAGTAGTGGAAACCACGCAAAACTTTCCAACCAAGTTGAACTCAGATCCGAGGTTGATCTTGAGGTATCCAGCCAGTTCGTAAGGGCTATGGCAGGATACAACTTGGGAGCCAAATCCCTAGGAATTCCTCTGCCAGCATATAGTAAGCATAGAGGCCTCACCGTCCAAAATAATCCCGAAACAACCCTAGCATCACGTCATTATGCCCTCCGAAAGCCCTAGGTTTTCCCAAATAGGGTTATGTTTTTATTATCTATATGTATGTTTTCTACTAACGTGATAACATGTGGTATGTTCTCTCAATCGCAATATATTTATTTGTGAGAACAATGTGAATTTTCTTTTCTTCTTTGAAAAAAAAAACACACATAAGCATTATTCTCTCTCTGTTTTTCACTTATGCATTCAAAGCAAATCATGAAAACATTTTCAAAATGCACGCGCATCCAATGAATCATTTATGCATCACATAAGCATCATACATACTCTCCATTACTCATTTAAGTTAATTTAATAAAAATAATTGGCCAGGGTTCCTTAAAATTGCTCGTCCACTAGGAAAAAGTCAAGACTTCTGGTACTTAACTAGATCCAAGCTCGAGTTCGTCATGGAGGCATTTCAAAAAGAGTTGAGCGACATCAAAGGAAAGCTGACAGGGTTTGACGAGAAGCTAGTGGGGTTCGATGAGAAACTAACTGGGTTCGATGAGATGAAAAGCCAGCTCAACACAATATTGAGCATATTGTCAAGAAAAGGGAAGGAGGTTGCAACGAACGAGGAAGAAATCGTATTTGACGACGACGATCACTATGAGCAACCTCAGGGAAACGTCTCAGGTAGTAAATTCATCCTCATACCTTCGAAGAACACAGGCGACAAAGGTGACATTGGGTCATCAAAGCATGACAAATCCGGAGAACCCGAGAAGCAAGAGGAACATAAAATCGAAGCTATGCTAGAAGAAAAATTAGAACACATGAATGAACGGATAAGAAGCATAGAAGGAGTTGAATCTTACGAGCCTATGGATGCATCAAAACTATGTCTAGTCCCAGATGTCGTGATTCCTCACAAGTTTCAAATGCCAGAATTTGAAAGATACAATGGCACCACTTGCCCAAAGAGTCATCTAGTCATGTACTACAATAAAATGGCCAACCACATCCGAGATGAAAGGCTAATGATACATTGCTTCCAAAACAGTTTGAGTAGTTCTGCACTGAGATGGTATATGCAATTAGAGAAAACAAAGGTGAAAAGGTGGCAAGACCTAGCCGATGCATTCATGAGACACTACAAGCATAACCAGGATCTGGCTCCAGACCGAGAAGATCTGAGGAATATGGAAAAGAATGAGAAGGAGTCTTTCAGAGAGTACGCTCAGAGGTGGAGAGAGAAAGCTGCAGACGTTCAGCCTCCATTGTCAGAAAAAGAAATGGTGTCAATCTTCTTCGGTACACTAAGGGCTCCGTATTACAACAACATGGTAGGAATTACTACAACCAACTTTGCTGATTTGCTAGTAATCGGAGAACGAATAGAAAAAGGTTTGAAACAAGGTCGAATGGAAATTCCAGAAGCCTCTAAGAAACCACACCAAGCCCGAAGGGGAGAAGTAGACGCCCATTATGCTCAAATGGAGTCATCAAGAGGAAGAAGGTGGGATCATCAACCTCAGGTCGATCAAGCTCATCCATATGTTGCAAACTCTGCCATAATTAATCAACGTCCAAATTTTCCTACTCAACGAGCCATCCAGAGCCCAACACAAGTCGCACCACCGCCAAATAACCAAGAACAAAGTAATTATGGGAAATACAAAAAGCCTCTCCAAATTGAACCTATTCCCATTACATACACTGAACTTTTTCCTCAACTCCTTCAAAGTCACCTAATTTCCCCAATACCATCTGAGCCTATACAACCTCCATATCCAAAATGGTACAAGTCAGAGCAACACTGTGCTTACCACTCAGGAGTCGCAGGGCACTCGACTGAGGATTGTCGGTCGCTTAAGATGAAAGTCCAACAAATGATGAACGCGGGCTGGTTGAAGTTCGAAGAAGAGTCAAAGCGTCCAGATGTCAACAATAACCCACTGCCAACTCACGGGAATTAGTAGACATACTACAAGGCAAAGCTCGATTTAAGGATGATGTTGGTCCCATCTAGTAAATAAAATATCGAGATAATTTGCCATAGCAAAATATGTATCGCTTTTGCTTTTATCATCATAAATAAAAGGTCCCTCACGTTTCGACCTCTTTGGATCATTGTGTGAATGGTATCAATCTTAATTTAAGAATTTGCATCAATGTTTTTATCAGAATAACGGATGCCACTTCCGAGTTCTTTAAAATGGATTTTATTTTCTACAAAAATGAAAGCCATCCAAATTCAATTTTATTTTCAAATTAAGCCATGAGATTGTCATGCTAAGAAAATGGGAACACCCCACTGGTGTCGAGCGATTATAAACACCATGCTACTGTCAATATTTTGAGCACCCACTAGTGTTATGAGTGTAAGTGTTTTGCTAAAATCGAGAGATAAACACCCTACTGGTGTCCATAAATTATGTGAGCTAATAGTCAAAAGGTGTAATGAGTATACGACATCATGCTACTTGTAGAATCTTGTCATCACTATAGTCGACTTTCGCCAACAAATTGAGGCTCAGTTTAGGTGAAGTCAAAAAGCCAAACCCCGATGCACAGGGAGCCAAACATTTGCTTCTACAAAAAGAATAGCCAATTCAACCTAGCTCACGAGAAGTGACACCCACACGATCAATTATCAAAATGAAGTCTCGATCCTTTCAATACTTGTCCCACCAAAGACAAGCGCCAGATTAAGAAAGAAAAAGCATAGTCGGGGGCATGACAGAGTCAAGTAAGTCCCACACGCAAAAAAAAAGACAAAAAAAAAGACAAAAGAAAAACACACTAAATATCGTGGGACTTACAATCTGGGTGCCCCCGGTTTAGCATTTGAAGTACCAACTATCCGTACCAAGCCAAGATCTTTGCCGATCAACCTCAAAGATACGACAATGAGGACCTTCAAGCAAGAAACTTCCACGATAAGAAAATCATCATAGCCAAAACCACATCATTCAAGGTACTCATCATTTTGAGAGGAAGCCAGATGCTGAAAATCCACGACGCTCAACATTTAGAGGCCGAACAAGTATCTCGACAAGTCCTAAGCCAGATTGCACTCACTAATGAAAAATACTGGGGGGCAAACCCAGTTGAAGATACATTCCCAGCAAAATTCACCAATATTTTCAAACAAGACTTTGTCGGCCAAAAGATCCAGATAATAAGTCAATCCCATACTTTTGGGGCAAAGCCAAAATCCCTCTACAAGAAGCTTTATACAGATATTGTCGATAAATTGTACTTCAAGAACAAGGAGGCTCGTATCCTCAAAGTCATGTCGAACAAAAGCCCTTTTCATTGGAAGTTGAAGACCGTCTACGACAACGCCAGATGGAAGTCTCCTAAATCAATTACATTAAGGCCTCCCATATCGAATAAATCTTCACAAGGAACACTGTTGGCCATCAACATAAAAGGCGACGTCTCAAGGTGACCAGAATCTTAATGATAGCTGAAGTATCGTACACTCAAATCACCTATAGGATTGAGTGATGAGAGAAAATACAAAGCGGGAGTGAAAGCGAGCAAAATCAAAAGCAAGAGTGAGAGCGAGGGCTTACTGATATTCTCATGGCTTGGCTTACACTTCTCTTATTAAAAAGAAAACCAAATTTGGCAACATGACAACTACCACACAAAAACGGTTTTCTCCAGTTTGCACACACTTCTCGAAACCAAAGTCTTGACATGGCTTTCAATTTTAATTCTCTAATAAACGTTTTTCAAACATTTTTGCTTTCGTCTTAAGTCAAGATTGATATAGTCACTCTTTGTTCCGGAGAATAGAAAGTGAGTAACGGATCTTCAGGAGCAAAAATGGCGCAGCATGGAAGAAGGGGAAGTCTGAATACCCAAGAATCGAAAATCAACTTTTCACTCATGAGTTGATGAAGAAATCTCAAGGAGTTAGAGAGCATTCAATCTCATTAAACCAACCAGCAAACATATTATCCTTCAACTTCATGGCCAGAAAGAGGAGGAACCAACATACCGCACATACCAAGAGATATACAACTGTAAAACATGTGGGCCCAAGCCTGGCCGACAAGAAGAATGAAACAATATACACCACCGGCTCACCCCACAAAGTATCCCCTCGTACAACTATCAGCACGAAGATAAGTTTCAAACGAACAAGTTGAAAGTCACTCCAACATAAACATGACCTAAGGATCGGGTCGATCAAAAGGAAATGACGATTCCTGGAGGATGAGCAATTTAAAGGAACCCCAGGTTAAAACGCAAAACAAAAACCAAACAAAATGACATATTCTCATAACAGTTGCCAAATGCATCATATCATTTTTTCCACTGAGTATTCATGACTTCATTAGCATGACACATCACACAATCATTCTCAAAATAATTTTGAAACTCCTTAAAAGATAACATCACATATTAAAATGGATCATGCATTCATTGACTACAATTCCCAAAAACTCATACATTTAACTAGATTTCAAATGCCTGTCACATCGTGCCACATACAACAATTACATACACAAAATTTCTTCAAGTCTACCAAGTGCATTTCACATACAATTATGGCATGCATAACATCCATTTAGGTTTGTTCTAAACAGATACCATAACACAAATTACATCGGTGCTGGCGAGCGCCTGAAAAATACGACACCAACGCTGATGAGCGTTTGAAAAGTACATCGGTGCTGGCGAGCGCCTGAAAAATACGACAACAACGCTGATGAGCGTTTGAAAAATACATCGGTGCTGGCGAGCGCCTGAAAAATACGACACCAACGCTGATGAGCGTTTGAAAAGTACATCGGTGCTGGCGAGCGCCTGAAAAACACGACACCAACGCTGATGAGCGTTTGAAAAATACATCGGTGCTGGCGAGCGCCTGAAAAATACGACACCAACGCTGATGAGCGTTTGAAAAATACATCGGTGCTGGCGAGCGCCTGAAAAATACGACACCAACGCTGATGAGCGTTTGAAAAGTACATCGGTGCTGGCGAGCGCCTGAAAAATACGACACCAACGCTGATGAGAGTTTGAAAAATACATCGGTGCTGGCGAGCGCCTGAAAAATACGACACCAACGCTGATGAGCGTTTGAAAAGTACATCGGTGCTGGCGAGCGCCTGAAAAATACGACACCGACACTGACGAGCGTTTGAAAAGTACATCGGTGCTGGCGAGCGCCTGAAAAATACGACACCAACGCTGATGAGCGTTTGAAAAATACATCGGTGCTGGCGAGCGCCTGAAAAATACGACACCAACGCTGATGAGCGTTTGAAAAATACATTGGTGCTGGCGAGCGCCTGAAAAATACGACACCAACGCTGATGAGCGTTTGAAAAGTACATTGGTGCTGGCGAGCGTCTGAAAAATACGACAACGACGCTGACGAACGTTTGAGAACTACATCGGTGCTGGCGAGCGCTTGAAAAATACGACAACGACTCTGATGAGTGTTCGAAAATATAGCAGTTACCTTTCATATTAAGTAGAACAACAAATTCTACGCTTCAATATCACACACAAACACATAACTCAGTTCTGACTGCATTTCTAAACATCACTTATTTTTGAGTCTTCGACACAGTAATCGTCAAAGTTACTTTTGAAAAATGTGGTGTCTTTATAGAAACTTTGTATAACTCTTTATACAAAGAGATATACAAAGGGGGGCAACTGTAGACACCACATTTTGTCCGGGATAATTGTTTTACTGAAAATAATTATTATAACGTCGTACTACGATTATATTTAAAAAGGAAGCTGAAGATTGTTTGGTTGAGACTAGCAGTTGCAAGTCAATATGAACCAACAATTATCAAATTTGCTCCAAGTTGATTTTAGGGCATAATTGGTTAAGATAGAATTAATTTGAGATAAGATTAGCAGTGGCAAATCTTAAACATCAATTCTAAAAATAATAGAGGTTCGAAGCTTGAGGTTCGAAAATGGGCGTAATAGATGAAATGGAGGCTGAAGCTTTGTAGTTAAATTTGACACATGGTACAAAGTATGAACTAAAATTAATTACAATGACTGCCTGTTACTAATAACAACAACAAAATTTGAAGTTTGAACACCATTTCAAACTAGGCCGACTAATCAATTAAAATCATTGGGCCCATTTTCTCCTCTCTTTGAGCCCAGATCAGATCACTAACCTGCATAATGAAAAAGAAAATGATCAGAATACAACCCAAAACAGAGCCCAATTCGGCCCAAAACAGAGCCCAGGTTCAAGACTAGACCTAGCCCTGTATCGGCCCAAACGAATTCAAGGCCCAACTTGGCCCAATCTCATCCAGGCAGTTAGTCAGCACCGACTTTCTAGGTGGAGGCTTGAGAAGCAGCCTTGAGAATCAACCAATCAGAGAGGAGCATGACATGCTCATCATCAATCATAGACCAAGCAAGGTGGAGGCTATTGGGGCAGCCTCAAAATTCGACCTATCAGAAACAACCACGGCATTTCAAGTCTTAACAAAGACTAATGGCGAAACGAACTACGTGGACTTTGATCCCGTATTACGGGTACGTAGGCAACCGATAAGGTTCGAGTCCAACTAATCAACTAACTTTATCTTTAAATTTATACGTCAGTGGGCGTATAATTAAATTACAACTAATATGATTTAAATTCTTTAGTGGTCCAGTGGGACCCTAAAATTACAAAATTATTACTAAAAATACACCCAACTAATATAAAACTTATCAAACTTAAGTAGTACCGATTTAGGGCGTTGTGGGGGTGTTGCTTAACTTCCCCACACGTAACCGTACTCCCGAACCCAGAACTTTATTTTCGTAGACCATGTCTCGGTTCTGACCCTAAGGTTAGAACCAACCAAAGAGTGTTCGATCCACTCCAAGTAAGATCGATGGCGACTCCCAAAAACAGCCGACGCGACGACATCGGACCCCCCGGAGGGACGGTTGCGACAATGTGTAGACAGGGTGCATATATATATATTGTAATAGGCCTTCGCCTATAACCGAAGATAACAAGTGAATAAAATTAGTAACTGGAGAGCTTAACCTTCTCCCGTGGATTAGTCCCGACTCGTCGGGGATACCACGTAATTGCTTGTCTCCTTACTGTTTCCGCTCTCGTTTTATCTTAGTTTTCATGGTATCAGAGCACTAGATCCTCTTCATCATCAACACGATGGGCAAAGGATTTTCGGAGTCTTCTGACGGTACCCAACCTGGCGACGAGTCCTCAACACTCCCGCCGGTGTACCACCTTCCTAACTCGGACGGACCAGGCCAGATGCTGGTCGGTGACGTCCTCACCTCATCCAATTACGGTGAGTGGGTCCTTGATATGAAGGATGCGCTCATTGCGAAGAACAAGTTTGCTTTCGTAGATGGCTCATTGGCGAAGCCGGCGGATGCTGCACAACAAGCGCCTGGATTTGCTGTGATGCCATGATAAAAGGCTGGCTGAAAACAGCCATGAACAAGGAGAAGAACTCCGTCTCAGAGTTCTATACGAAGTTGCGCTCTTTTTGGGAAGAATCCTCAGTGATCTCTCCTCTACCTATACGTATTTGTGGAAACTGTACGTGCGAAGTCTCCAAACGTATCCGCGAACAGCAAGAGAGCAGCCGCTTGTCCGATTTTCTAATGGGTCATGACGACGTCTTCTCACCCGTTCGTACTCAAGTTCTGGCAATAAAGCCAACTCCTACACTGGCCGAAGCTTTCAATATTACCATCAATGAAGAGCAGCAGCGCTTAATCTCGCAGAACCATAGAACCATGCTCGAAGCTGCTTCCTTTGCTGTCCGGGGAGATGCAACCCCTGGAAATACGCGAGGCGGCAAAGATCGGACTCAGTGCAGTTACTGCCAAAAACTTGGCCACTCTAGGGATGTCTGTTACCAGCTGAATGGGTACCCTATACGCGAACCACGGGAGAAGACGGGTGATCAGCAGCAGACAGCTCGCCGTAACCCATCAGGTGAAGGCTATTCCTTCGTGCGGGATAGACAGCCACGCGCAACCCAAGTTGACCATCTGAAGGATGACCACAACCCAGTTCATGGGTTCACACGGGCCCAACTCGAGCAGCTGAAAGAATTTTTTGGACAGTCTGCTCAAGGCGCAGCTCATCACGCAGGTATGATTTCCATGAGTACTGAATGGATGCTTGATTCTGGATGTAACGAACATATTGTTATGGATGACTCACTCTTAGTTGACAAAGTAAAACATGAGAATGGGCAGCCAGTTCGGATACCTAATGGGGCCAGTGTCCTTGTCATGCATATCGGCAGTGTTCATCTACAACAAGGAGTTCAGCTAAAAGTGTCTTACACGTACCTGAATTTCGCTGTAACCTAATCTCATTAAGTCGCTTCACTAGAGAGAACCATGTTGCATTAATCTTTCTCAAAAAAATTTGCGTCATACAGGACTTGAACTCCAAGAAATTGATTGGGAAATGTGAGTTGCGAGATAGTCTCTACTACATGAGACTATTTTACGTTGGGGCACCCTTCTCTGTCTAAACTTAAGCAATTGCATGATTTATTAACTATTACTTCGGTTTCAAATAAACTTTGCGATTCATGTATTCGAGCAAAGCAGACTAGACATCCTTTTTCTTCAAGCACTATTCATACAAAATAGTGTTTTGAACTGATTCATGTTGACATTTGGGGTGGCTATCACACGGCTTCCCTTAGTGGAGCTCACTATTTTCTCACCATTGTTGATGATTATAGTAGAGGAGTTTGGTTTTATCTGTTTCGTTTTATGTCTGAAGTGGGTCGTTACTTGATGATGTTCATCCAGTTTGTTCGCAGGCAGTTTGGCAGGACCATTTAGCGTATACAGGCAGATAATGGGCACGAGTTCAACACACTTACACTGCGAGAATTTTATGAAAGTGAAGGTATCTCACTACAAACTTCCTGTACAGATACCCCTCAGCAAAATGATGTCGTCGAAACGAAGCACCGACATCTCCTGGATACGGCGCGTGCCCTGCGATTTTAGTCCTCCCTTCCTGTTCGTTTTTGGGGAGAATGCATCCTTACAGCAGCATACTTACTCAATCGGCTACCCACCGTAGCCACTGGTCGTACACCTTTCGAGACCTTGTTTGGCACACGAGCTCCCTACTCACACCTCCGCGTTTTTGGGTGTTTAGTGTACACAAAAGACACACATGCATCCTTGGACAAGTTTGGAGAGCGTGGAAGTGCATGCGTATTCATTGGGTATGCACCTAGTCAAAAGGGTTATCGTTGCTATGAGCTTAGTACCAAAAGGATATTGACGTCAAGGGATGTCCAATTTCCCGAGGACAAATTCCCTTTTCAGCCGGCCATGTCCAATCGCCTCCATTGGATACCACGACCCGTCTTCACTCCCCCGACGTCAGATTCCGAAGATGAGGCCCTGTTGGATGATCTTGGGCCGTCCACTGCGCCTCTTCCCAACTCGGGCCCCACTGCCACTGAGTCCAGCCCGCACTCACCTGGGCCGGATTCTGGGGACAACTCACATGTGCCGGATTCTAGGGACGAGCTCAGCCCAATGAGCCCACATGGGCCTTCCTCGTCCGCACCATCACCAGGCCCAGCTCTGCCAGCCGACCCTGCTCCGCGGCGTGGAGACCGTGTCCGCACAAGGCCCAAACATCTGGGAATTTATGAGTTGTGGCTAAAGGCTACATGCAGATTGAAGGAATTGATTTCCATGATACGTTTGCGCCTGTCGCCAAACTGGTTACAGTTCGCTACCTTCTGGCAGTCGCCGTCAGTCGTGGCTGGCATCTACATCAACTTGGCGTGAATATCACCTTCTTACACGGCGATCTTGAGGAAGAAGTCTACATGAAGATTCCTGCTGGTTTCGCTGCCCCTGGAGATACCAGAGTTTGTCGGCTCCACAAGTCCATTTATGGTCTTAAACAAGCCTCCCGTAATTGGTATCAAAAGTTCACAGCGGCTCTTTGTTCACTTGGTTTTCGTTCTTCCCCAGCTGATCATTCTTTGTTTATTTTTCAACGGGGGAGCATTTTTGTTGTCGCACTTATCTATGTCGATGATGTCATCTTGACTGGAACCGACTTGCCTTTCATCAACGAAGTCAAGCGTTTCTTGGACGCCAAGTTTAGCATTAAAGACTTGGGCACTCTTCGCTATTTCTTGGGCATGGAATTCGCCCGCACACGTGATGGGGTTGTCCTCTTCCAACGCCAGTATACCCTCGAAATTCTCGAGGATGCAAGTAGTAGTGTTCTTCAGATCTTTGGTGGTAGTGTTTTTATTGGAATTTTGGTAGTGTTGTCCAGTTTTTGCAGGACCTAGTAGATTTTTTCAAATATATCATTAGTAGTGATTCTGGTGGTGCCCTTTACTAGAGTTTCAGACCTCGCCGGCCATATAATACCTCACCCCGCAAACACCTTCTCGGTTGAAGATCCCCAAATCACAAAAAATGGAGAGTAAACCCTCTCCCCCAGAATAAAAAAATATAAACAGCCTGTCAATGGAACCCACAAATTGCGGTCCTTATCACGAAAACTAGAATTACATTCAAAATTTATATTTTGTTTTCAAATATATCATTAGGAGTGATTCTATAACAGCAAAACTTATGTTCTTTCTAAATTTGTAACCATCAGATTTAAAATAAGGATCAACGATTTAGATGTTAGTTAGGATGGTGCTAGCCACCTATGGAGTTAGCACCCTAGCTTCTCCCCATTTGATAATATGATATGATAATCATAAGATTATATAGTAAACTCATGTTTTTATTTCTAATTTTCATATTTATCAAAATATAAAAACTGAATATTATTGTGTAACTCATAATTAATGACTTCTTCTGTGCAAAATATTTGAAATATTTAGTTAAAATAAAATAGATGTGTCATTATATCAATATCATATCATGGCCATATGCTCTGATAATACTAGCGGCAGATCCAGGGGCCGCCCTGGGTCAGTGTCCAGCCCTCCTCTAGATCCCGAGCTACTGAGCTAGTATAGCACTTGTAATTTTCAATTTTTTGTATTCGTTTTAGTGTTTCTCGCGTTACCGCCAAGCCCTTTTCGCCTTTTTTCAAATGTGGCTCAGTTCTCTACCTTGTCCTTATCCACCGGTGGATAATACTACCATAAACACTTGTATCAAGAGTTTTTTTTTCTCAAAAGATAACAAAATGGATATTATTGTACAGATATTAATTAACACGTTCTTTATATGCAAATTTTGTAATTTATGAGTTAAAAGAAAGTAAATATGACTATCCTAGTGGTAATACCACTATCCTAGAACCTGGAGGTCCCAGGTTCGAATCCCTTAAGTAGTACTTTAATGGCAACAAAATGAAACATATATCACCCTTATAAAAAAAAAAAGAATATGACCCGATTAAGAAAGTGAAAAATTTCCCTCTTTCTTTTGAATTTTGTGTCGAAGTAAAAAATAGAGGGTGCGAAATTACAAGTTCTCTCCTCCTTGTTTTCTAATGAATTTTGGTTCGTTATATATGATTAAAATAAAAGAATAGATATGAGATTCGTAGTATAAGATTTTGTCCCATATCATTTCTCAAATTATATTATTAACAGTTGATAACCAGGACCAATCATTATTCTAATTCTTGCGTGAACACACAGACTGAAGTAAAATCATCAGGATTAACCATTTACAAAGCATATCAGTGAAAGCCCATCACCCCATTATTAATAACGACTTGTTTTGTTCACTTTCCGTACTTAGCCTTGTAGTCCTTCCAAAGCTCATCCACGCTCTTCCCAAGCAACTCCTTGAAAAAAGTTACGTTATAACCATCTCTCAACTTCTTATTAAGCTCGGCCACGAACCCATCGTTCCTCAATCCGTCGCAATAATCCAAAAACATAGCCGTAACGTCGTAGCCTTGGTCCCACTTATCGCCCTCCCCCGGTTTGACCCAACGACCCGGCGGCGGGGCCAAACCGGCTCTCAACCTAACGAAATCCGCAATCCCTTCAATCAATCCACCCGGGGCAATGTCCCCTTGCCCGCCACCCAACCACTGCCACACGTGCGTCATCTCGTGATACACCACTCCAGCCACCTCACGCCTGACGTCATTGCCGCCGTCGGAGTAGCTCCCGACGTATTGGGCGCTGAGGCTGATCTCGTTGTCCGAGGTGTAAGCCACGCCGTCCATGTCCTTCACCAGCAACGTCACGTTGGAGAAGTCTCTCCGGCTGCCGTTGGTGGTCTCGCGGAAGACACTCGTCCATATGAAATTGGTGGCGTTGGACATGACGTGGCAGGTGTAGTTGGTGCCGACTTGGCGCGTGAAGATGGCACCGCCGGCTGTTTCCGGCGTGGTATTGATGGCGGTGAAGTTGATCACTTGTGCGACGGCGGCGGAGAGAGAAACAAGGAGAGAAAGGAGGAAAATGTTTTGAGACATGTTTATGGTTTAATTAATTTGATCGGTCCATGGGGTTTATTATAAAGGCAACAAGGCGGGAACTAAACGGTGGTTTATAGAAAATGACCAATAATTAAGCTTGTGTTGACAGCCTCATAATAACGCACAATTGTCAAACTCTTGATTAATCAATGATCTAAACGGTCGGATATGAATATATGTATGTATAAATGATAGTACATATGAAACCATGTTTTGTTTGGGACGTTGCTGTTGGGGTTTTCTTATATTCTTGTACCGATTGATTTCCGGCCTTTGATGTACGTATCGCAACATCATTTAATAAGGCCACTATTTACCAACCATCTGATCAACATTGTATCACTCACCTAGACTGTCACCTTGTTTTTAACGTTGGGATACAATTTTTCTTCAAATTTTTGGGTGTTGGGTACATAACAAATATGTTTTTATTCTTTCATAATAATAAGATTGAGCACCTCGTACAATAACTTGATTTTTAGGTGATTGGATGTTTTTGAATGATCATAATCTATAAAATGGATGAAATACAAATAAATGATGATATTTTACAATTGTTACTTAAGATACAAATATATTACTTAACGATTATGGAATGATAAATATTTTTTACGTAATACTTAAATAAATGTGTTACACGTTGTTTCTGCACTTATCTAAGGGGCGGAGGATGTTTAGTGTTGGCTTTTTTTTTCTTTGTGTTGTTGCACTCTTCGTTTATTGCCAGAATTGCTTGATCTGTCCTTCAAACTTCTTATATCTAATATTATGTACTCTCCATGTTATGGACATTTTATGTGTCCTCGTTGTTTTTTTTTTATTATTGTGATGCAATTTTTCAAATAAAGTGTGGCCGCTTTTTACTTCCTCTTGTTAAGCAAGGCACTTCTTCTTTGACGGTTGTCGTGATGGGCCGACATGTTGTCCCACTTGTTAAGCGGTTCACAATCTATTGTGAGACGTTATTCTGTCTTTCTAAGCGCAATGCGCTCATGTTCACCTGGCATGTTATTTCACTTGTTAGTGTTTACTTGGACATACATGGTGATGCCTTCCAAAACTGTGAAAGCCTAAAAATATACATACCTAGTAAAGATGTGATATAATTGCATCGCGATGTCTAAGGACACGGTCTAAGAGATCGTTATACCGAGTGGTTGGATCATAATCTCTTATCATAAAAATGGCTGCATGCGCAGCAGCACCAACTATGAGAAATCCACCAATCCACATGTGATGCGTGAACAATGACAGTTGTGTACCATAGTTAGTAGCTATTTGGGATGGCAATTACCCACCCATTGGTAATTATACCCAAACCCAAGTAGACACATTGATAATGGGTTGGGTATGGGTGAAGTGCATATGGGTTTGGGGGGGTTTGTAGATGGGTTTGGGTAATGTATGAATATTGCTTCCATAATCTAAATGGGTATGGGTTGGATATGGATATCCATTTACTTGAGGGTGTTTTAACTACACATGCAAAAATTGGACCTATTTGTAAAACTGGAAAATTTTAGGTACTAAAATGTAAGACAAAATAGATGATAGTACATATGAAACCATGTTTTGTTTGGGACGTTGCTGTTGGGGTTTTCTTATATTCTAACGTTGGGATTCACTTTTCTTCAAATTTGTGGGTGTTGGGTACATACAAAAATAATTTAATTATTCTTTCACATTATTAAGTAAGATTGAGCACCTCGTACAATAACTTGATTTTTAGATGATTTGATATTTTCGAATGATTATTATCGATGAAAATGGATAAAATACAAATAAATGATGATATTTTACAACTATTACGCAAGATATATACAAATATATAATTTAACGATTATGGAATGATAGATATTTCTTACATTATTATATATAAAGTTGGAGCTTAGTTACTGTTGCCTAAAAATATATTATTTTGATACCTCAAATTTTATTCAATTACAACTTAATCACTATAATGTATATTTTATATTTTGATACCCCCAATTTAATTCTGAGAAGGCCATGCCGCCTCACGAGAGGGGCCATGGACACGAAAGAGAATCACATGGTGGTGGAGTATTATATCACTAGTGATTAAGTACCAAGAGGGCCATGGACATGAGTAAGAAGTCCATGACCGTGAGCTATGAGGCGAGCTGCACTCCAAATCCTACGACGGTTTCAAGAGAGGTACCTAGGCAGTTGAGAGATAACTGCTACTCTTCCCACGTTCAAAGGACACGTCAGTCACGTTCCGAGGAAGCAGGGAGCCGTTATTTTTGGGAGTTATCCGAGACAGTTTTTCTACGACAGTTACTCACTCACAGCTATAAATAGGAGGATAGATTGACAGAGATGGCCCCGCAAGATCACCACTCGACACCGCTTGTCAAGTTTATCGATTTTATCTTTCCTCTGCAAATTTTTATGAGTAGTCGTAGATTTGGAGCTCTCTCAGAACCTCGATAGGAGTAGGGTTAACTTAATGTAGATCGGTCTCGAGAGTCGTGTAAACATCGAACACCCTCGTTCGAACTGTGTTTGAAGAGGTGTGAATGGTGTTTAGTGATCGTTGTCCAAAGAAGTCAAGGTGCATTCAATTCTCATTCAAAGCAAGTTTTCTCATCCAAGGTGCATTCAATTCTCATTCAAAGCAAGTTTTCTCATCCAAGGTGCATTCAATTCTCATCCAACCACGAGGCGACCCAACTCCAACGCCACCCCATTTCAATGGGCATGGCATGGACCCCATTGGGTTTGTGCCGTATGGGGGGCAACAAGGGGGGCATCAAGCCAACACCCTTAGGGATCAAGTGGCTCAACTCCTCACGGAGTAGTTTGGCATGGGAATAAGACCTGCAATGCCACCTGTGTACCGTAAGTCGTACCTAGAATGGGTAGACAGGCTCCACCCATTTCCAAGAGGATTCAGGGTCCCTAAGTTTGCCACGTTCACATGGACTGGAGATCAGTCTACTGTAGAGCATGTTGGACGTTTCACTGTCCAATGTGGCGATGTAGGAGATTTCTTAAAGTTAAGACTATTCGGCAACTCGTTGACAGGGCTAGCTTTTGCTTGGTACGTCAACTTGCCGTCTAACTCCATCCAGACTTGGCAACAAATGGAGCAAGTCTTCCATGCTCAGTTTTAAAGATCTGAGCCCGAGGTGTCCATGGCTAATTTGGCACGTATGCGCCAACAGCAGGGGAATCGGTTGAGCATTTCTTGACTAACTTAAAGAATGCCTGTAACCGTTGCTTTGTTAATTTGACGGAGAGGGAGTTTGTCAAGCTGGCACAAGGGGGTTTGAGTTTTGAACTAAGGAAGAAATTCCAAGATAGGGAGTTCTCTGATTTATTTCAACTCATGTCTTGTGCCGTGAGGTATGAGTCTCTTCTACATGAGGAAGAGAATCGTAGAAGTGCATCAAGGGGACCATAATTCCCAAACTTAGACTATACCATCAATCATATTGGCCACGAGGCCAATGAGGTTGAGGTAGACTTGGCTGAGATAACTCCAGCAAAGCCATATATATGTGCTTCCTTGTCTAAAGTTGAAGATGGACCACAAGGTGGGAGACCCAATCGTGCTGCCATTCAGCCGAGGAAGTACTTCTTTGACGTATCGAATGCAGACTTGATTTTTGACCAACTCTATAAGTATGGTCAAGTCAAGTTGAGAGGGGTGCATGTCTTTCCCTCAGCGGAGAAAGTAAAAGGAAAAAAGTATTGTAAGTGGCATAATAGCATGTCACATGCCACTGATTATTGTGCGGTGTTCCGTAATGTCTTGCAGGATGCCATTGATAAGGGACACATCAAGTTCCCTGAGGCAAAGAAGGATGCCATGTTGGTGGACACTAATCCGTTCCCCAAGGTGCTTGGCGTCAACAAGGTCAACCCAGACTTCTCCAAAGGAGCCCCAATGTGGTGTTCGAGCAAGGGAGCTCGTCGGGTACCAAGGAGGACAACCCGGACGCAGTGATGACTGATGAAGTTGACAAGTTGTGCGCCCAATGCAAGAAGAGTCTCAAACTCGACGGAGAGAAACCGAGGCCTCCAATTCATCAAAGAATTGGTCTTCCCAACAAGCCAAGGCCTAAGTATCCGTCGTATGAGAGACAGGTGGAAGGAGTGAAGCAACCAGCTTGGGGACATCAGATACAATGGGTGGCCCATGCTCCTTTCCAAAAGAAGAAAACATTCAAGATGTCAAATGTTCCACATGGTGGATGGCATACGTATGATGCTCGTCGTCAGCAACCAGTAGCAGTGGCTGAGATGACAAGGACCCAAAGAAGGGGTTCCGTTGTAAGAATGCCCAAGCCTGTCAAGGCCAATTCCCAATGGCTCGTGGCAACATATTGGGTGTGACCAAGGTTGTCAAACCTGTTTATGCCGGTGTGCCGGTTTTGTAAGTGGAATGGTCTGACCGTGGTACAACCAGTATTCATGTCGGTTGTGTCGGTTTTAATAAAATACATGAGGAAAATGGAAATCTTCAATTCCAAATAAATTAGTCATCAAAAAGCAATTAGAAGAATTATTTCACACAAAATAATTTATAGCTAAGAATTGGTAACTAATACTAAACAATTAGATGCTTAAAAATAAAATTTTATTAAATGAATTTTATCAATGTTTATAGTGATTTGTGTAAAATTTAGTAGTAGATATATAACTTATAAGGTTAATATAGACAACAAAATTGCTTGTAGCCTACTGGTGTATAAGTTAAACTAAACTGAACATGAGGTACTTGGTTCAAATCCTATGGAAGATGTTTATTTTTGGATATAATGTGTGTAATATTAAATTCCGGTTTTTGGTCTAACCGGCCGGAATTTCCTGGATCTGACCAGCATTGACCGGATTTGACCACAGTTAAATACCGGCCCCTTTCCAGCCGGGTTGCTGACTGGTTGAACCTGGTTGAACCGGCCGGCATGAAACCGGTTTGACAACCATGGGTGTGACACAATGGAGACGAGAAGGCAGTCTTCAACCAAATCTCAAGCTGGACAACTCCACGACCACAGGACTCAAAGTGCGCGTGATTGACAAAGGCAAGCAGGTCCAAATTCAGAGTGATGTCAAAGTTCATGAAAGGGTTGAGGATGAATTCCAAGAAGAATGAGGAGAATATGAAGATGAGTATGCTGAAGATGATATGCTTGAAGATGATCTTCCCAACTCCAAGTTCAACAGGGGTAACAAAGATGATGAGGAGGACGGCCACGGTCCTGCTACGACCATCCAATTAGGAAGCTTACCACCGGTGGTTGTTACTAACTACATACTGCCCATGGTTTTCCAATTCAACGAAAAATATCGTGAAGGAGATAAAGAGAATGAAGACGTGGAAGAATCAAATGACAAAGATGGATCAGTTGCTGAGTTGACTGAGGCATTTGCCCGTCTCGAAGCTAGTGATGAGCCATGGGGTGTGAGGATGGCTCGTTTGGGAAGTAGGATAGATCTAGCCGTTGAAACGGCAAGGTAAGAGTTCTCAACAAATTTTTAGTGAACTCCACGAGGCAGGCCATAGGAACGTTGGTTTGCTTGGAGAAGCTGATGGTCGGTACCCATTCTATGTATTGTATCAGGGACCTGAAGCAACACCATCATTGGCCATTGAGAACCCCACATGGGGATCGGTGTTCGAGGAGGAGCAAGAAAGTTCATTGGCAAACAATGAAGGCACACCAGAAGAAGAGGCCGTCATGCATGTAGTCACCTCGAAGGGGAAACAAGTTATGAAGGAAATTGCAAGTGACGAGTCAAGCCACTTGGTGGTGTTCAAACAGCCCGAGCGGAGTATGATAAGGCATTTGAAACCCCTTTACATCAAGGCTAGACTTGATGGTCCGCCCATGTCAAAAGTCTTGGTTGACAATGGAGCTACTGTTAAAGTGATGCCAACATGTATGTTATGGAAACTTGGGAAGAGCACAGGTGACTGGATTCCTACGTACATCTTTGTGACAAGTTTTAATGAAGGCTCAACTTCGGCAAGAGGAATTTTGCCAGTTATGGTGAGAGTGAGTAGTCAAGAAAGGATGTCTGCTTTCTTTGTTGTTGATGGGGTGACAAGTTACAGTGCTTTGTTGGGAAGAGACTGGATTCATACCAACAAGTGTCTCACATCTTCGCTTCATCAATGTTTGATGTTCTGGAATGAGGAAGGTGTGGTCGAAGTAGTACAAGCAGACACCAAGCCTTTTACCGTGGGAGCCAACGTGGCCGAAGCTCCACTATACGATGGAGACTTTGGGCCATTGCAAGTTAGAAGTATGGATGGTGGGTCTTGTACCGTGGTATTCTCAAGTGCCAAGGTTTTGAGTAAAGCTTGCATCAATCCACTCTCGGAGATAGTGAGACCATCTATGATATCTCTTGATGGTCCACCTAAGGCTGAAGTGAAAGATGATGATGAGTAAGCCGCCGCAAGACAAGGTTGTGTGGGAGGCCAAAGTAACGGCCTTGATGGAGAAGTTGGCCATTTATCAATTCGAACAGATGCTAGCTTGGGAAGAGCCTGTGTTGGTGGCCGACTGTGTTCCTAAAGAAGACTTGCTAGAAGAAGGTGAGGGACCAAGTATAGCTGAAGAAGAAGAGGATCACATGACGTCTCGTGATATTTTGGAAGAAATCAATATTGGCACTGAAGAGGACCTGCACCCAATCTTCGTCAGTGCCATGCTCTATGAGCAAGACAGGTATGAGTTAATAAACTTATTGAAAGAATTTAAAGATTACTTTGCGTGGGATTATCATGAGATTCCTAGTCTAGATAGAAAGTTGGTAGAACATAGATTGCCAATTAGTCCTGGATTCAGGCCTTACAAGCAGCCTCCCAGGCGCTTTGCCTACGAGGTTTTGCCGGAGATAAAGAAAGAAATTAAACAATTGTTAAAAGCTGGGTTCATAAGAACGGCTAGGTATGTGAAGTGGTTGTCTAATGTAGTGCCAGTTAGAAAGAAGAATGGCAAGATAAGAGTATGTGTAGACTTTAGGAATTTTAGTCTAGCCACTCCTAAGGATGAATACCACATGCCAGTTGCTAACATGTTGCTCGATGCATTGACTAGGCATGAAACTTTTTCTTTCATGGATTGTTACGCAGACTATAATCAAATTTACCAAGAGCAATTGGATGCTACGAATGGGTGGTCTTGCCTTTCGGGTTGAGAAATGCGGGCGCCAACGAGCTATGAATACTATCTTTCATGACTTGATTGGTGAGTTGGTGGAGGTGTATGTGGATGACATCGTTGTCAAGTCCAACGTAGCAAGACAACACCTCTCTCATTTAGGCATGGCTTTCTTAGGTATGAGAAGCCATCAATTGAAACTAAATCCACTTAAGTGTGGATTTGGTGTATCCGCAGGTGACTTCTTAGGGTTCCTTGTGAGCCAATGTGGCATTGAGGTTGAGAAAAGCAAGACCAAGGTCATCATAGAGGCCATGCCACCATGTGACAAGAAGGAGCTACAAGGGTTCCTCGACCAAGTTAACTACATTCGACGTTTCATCTCAAATTGTGCGGGCCGGACTCAAGTGTTCTCCACGTTGCTGAAGTTGAAGAAGGAGGAGAATTTTGTATGGCGTCAAGAGCATCAACAAGATTTTGATGATATCAAGAGGTACTTGGCGAGTCCGCCAGTGCTCAACTCTCCCATCCCACGTCTGCCTTTAAAGTTGTACTTTTCAGCCACTAACACATCTATTGCGTGTCTGTTGGCTCAAGATAATGATTCAGGTCATAAGCAGGCCGTGTATTACTTAAGTAGATTGTTAAACACGACCGACAAAATTATTCTGCCATAGAAAAATTGTGTTTGGCTTTATATTTTTCATGTATGAAATTAAGGTACTACTTGATGCCTGTTCAAGTACAACTCATATGTAAGACCGATTTGATTAAATATATGTTGTCCCGACCAATTGTCCATGGGAGGATTGGTAAGTGGACACTTGCACTATTTGAGTTCAATTTACAGTATGTACCACAAAAGGCCATCAAAGGCCAAGCCTTAGCCAATTTCTTGGGCGACCACCCATGTGTGGACGTGCCTCCCGAGTTAGTAGAGATAGGGATAGTGAGTTAAGCCCCTTGGACTTTATACTTTGATGGTTCGAAGACACGTTCGAGAGCAGGGGATGGTGTGGTGCTCACTGCCCCATCCGGGCATGCCATGTCTTTTGCTTTTACTCTTGATTTTCCATGTACTAACAACCAGGTCGAGTACGAGGGCTTGGTGGTTGGGCTGGAGATGCTTGTAGATTTAAAATCTAAGAATGTTGACATCAAAGGAGACTCACAACTGGTAGTCCACCAAGTACTTGGGGATTTTGGTTGTCAATTACGTTTTAGAAACATACATCGAGTATGTCCAAGTCCTGATAACTCATTTTGACAACGTATCTATCAAGTTTGTGCCTCGACAAGACAATGGTAGGGCCAACTACTTAGCACAACTAGCATTGGGATTTAGGGAGTTCTACCATGAGGGAGGTGAGCAGATCTTCGTACAAACTCTTAATCCATTGAGAGAACGTTTGAAGCAAGGAGTAGAAGTGTTCCAAATAGATTGAGAAGAACCTACGGATTGGCGAATTCCTTTGGTCTCTTATTCGAAAAATCCAAGTGGGGATGTTGATAGGGACATCAAGTTCAAAGATATGAACTATGTGTTTCTAGATGAAGTCTTGTGACTCACTCCTACTGTCACTCTAGAAAATGGCCAAGTGTAACCACTTCCTAAAGCGTAGTATAGCGGGTTTGGGTTTTAATGTCAACCCGGGTCCTAGATTTGATGACTACTCAGTGAACTCTTATTATCTAGCAGTGAAACTTTAGTGCAAGTCCAAATTAACAAACAAACAAAGCAAGTTAAACGGTTGTTTTCAAGTCGAGAGAGGTCACCTGGATATGGTTCCCCCTAGACTGCAGTTAAGCCGGATTGCAATTTACCAAGTTCGGTTTTATGATAGTTATACTGCGGGAGGTTCTTAAACAGTCTAAAGTCTCGACTAAAGGTCTCCAGACCCTCTCAATCTGAGTCTCTAGCGGGCGTCTAACCTCCACCGGAGTAAACAGATTGAGGCCCTAACGAACCAAACCTCCACTACCGAAGTAAATTCGGAACAGAATAGTGAATTGGCTCCTCGACTAAAGTCGCCAATTCACTACCTTCAATTAAGGGTGCTCTATCAACCTAGGCAGATATTCTCTTTCTAGGTTAAAGCAGAAACAATAGGAATTTGATCAGGATTCAAGTCATTCAATCATTCAAGCCTCAATCGAATATAATCAAATCATAAAATGTGTACTTGGGTTCATACAATCGGACCTAACATACAAATCTAGGGTTCTCCATACCCAGATGAATGGGAAAACTAGTCCATGGAGAGAGAAGCAAAAGCAGATTCAAATGCGGAAATCATACTGTGAAGGATGAGTTTCTGCTCCTGATCGTCAATCGGCACTTCTCCAAGCTCAAGTCGGGCTCCAATGGTGATGAAGATCTAGGGCACTTGGGAACTCTGGTTCGTCGCTTTCTCTCTCTAGGAATCGCTCTGTCTCTCTAAAACTCGGAACCCTTGATTTTTAGTCTTCTTTTCCCTTAAAAAGTTGCCTGTCGCGATACCCGGTCGGGTATTTTGGGTCTCGACCGGGTATAATCGAAACGTGCGTTTAGGAGCAGAGGAAAATCCTCGGTCTGGCCTAAGAATCCCCGACCGTGGATTTTAGCTTCCTGCTCGGGCCCCCTTCTGTTTCTCGGCGACGCCCAAAACGATAAATACCCGGTCTGCTCCAATTAATACCCGGTCGGGTATTTGAGCCCATGAGCGGGTATTTTCCTCCTGCAGCACACTTCGACCCAACTTCGCTCCTTTCAACCCAAAACTCGTTTCTTCGCCTCGATTCCAACGCCGGGCCCTGAAATATGTCATAAACGCACAACCTCACGTGAAATCGGCTTAAAACACGAGAATCAACCTCTCAAACGGGTCAAGAATAGGGGTAAAAATAGGTGTAATTATTGGTCTATCTTCAAGAAAAGACCAGATGGTTTGCTGTTGAAGTGCTTGGGGGGGGGCAAAGAGGCCCTGAAAGCCATGGGAGAAGTCCATGAAGGCATATGTGGTGCTCATCAACCTGGACCTTCCATGACATGGGTACTTCATAGGTATGGCTACTACTAGCCTTCCATTAGAGAGGACTGTGCCGCGTTTGCCAAGGGGTGTGAGGCCTGTTAGCGACATGGACTTGTCCAAAGAGCTCCTACGGTTGATTTAAAGTCCATCATCAAGCCATGACCATTCTTTGTTTGGGCATTTGACTTGATTGGGAAGATATACCCCACGTCCTCTGACAAGCACACATTTATTATCTTGTCAACAGACTACTTCACAAAGTGGGTGGAGGCCAAGCCAATGACGGTGGTAAATCAAGGTGAAGTGATCAAGTTTATAAAAAAGAACATAATCTATCGGTTAGGATTGCTTGCTACTATAACAGCGGATCAAGCATCTGTTTATATGGGAGGGGAGGTGATGGAATTTGCTAAGGAATATGGGATCAAAATCATACATCCCACCCCATACTACGCTCAGGCTAATGGTCAAGCTAAAGCATCCAACAAGGTGGTGAAGTGAATTTTGTCTAAAATAATTGAAGATAATCCTAGGAAGTGGCATGATCACTTGTCAAAAGCTCTGTGGGCTTATCGGATGTCACCTCGTAGTAGTACAAAGGTGACACCTTTTGGTTTGACATACGGCCACGAAGCTTTCTTTCCACTCGAGGTGACCATCAAGTCATTGAGATACATGCGTCAACATGAGCTCAGACCCTGTGAGTATTATGAGTCTATGATGTTTGAGTTGTGTGATCTTGATGAGTTTCTACTCAAAGCTCTTGATAACATTAGAGTTCAAAAAGACAAAGTGGCACGAGCTTACAACAAGACGTTTAAGCACAAGTCATTTGAAGAGGGTGAGTTAGTATGGAAGTTGCACTTACCCATCGGAGACAAGGACCCCAAGTTTGGAAAATGGTCTCCGAATTGGCGTGGTCCTTTCATTGTCCATGCCACCCGCCCCAACAGGGCTTATCTTTTAAAGGATATTGATGGTTTATTACATGACCGTCTCATTAATGGAAAATATCTTAAACCTTATGTACCTTCACTTTGGGACGTTGGGTGTCAACAAGCTTGAATTTCACTAAGGCATTTGGAGTAGCATGGGGGTCATACGATGCCATGCCATGCCATCTTACTCCAGGGGGTCACAAGGTTGAGTGGTGGCCATTACAAGGGGGGCATGGTGCTTCATAGATGAAAGATGGCTAGTGCCTCACCAAAGTAACTTAAGTGTAAAAAAAAAAAGAGTGGCACGGGACATGTGGCGCCATGCCATACCATCTGACACCAAGGGGGCCACAAGGTCAACTAGGAAGGAGGCATGGGGCTTCATAGATGAGAGACAACTTGTAGGCAACACCGACTCATATTCGGTTGTAGATTATACGATGATCAAACCATGCTATTTGCTTAACCCCTAATTCGTTCGCCACATGGATGAATTGGCCATTAATTATTTTTACACGTTCATAGCAATACAAAATTGAGGACTTGGACGTCTAATGGAAGCGAGTTGGTAACAATCCATGGAGCAAGATTTGTGGACATGGCCATGACCATTATTTGGATCGGTAGGTGGCCATGACTTGTGCTTATGACGTCTAAGCCAAGCCATGTGTCTAGTCCTATCACATATTGGCTAGGTGGTCGTATGAGTTTGCCACCCATCGGGTCTCTAACGCGGGTGGGATGGCCTCCAAAAAAAAAAATTATAAGTTCTAGTTCGACCACCACAAGGTTTTATGTGAAGGACATGGGTTTCTTGTGTAAGCTCCAAGCCATGAGAACGAGTGCTTTGGTGGCTTTCTATGTGAAGCCAGATTTGACTATGGGAGCTAAGGGGCAGTGTAGGGAAAGACGATCATGAAGCTCGCTTTGGCTCGTTGGAGAGCAATCTCGTTTACAGCCATGAAGGATCCTTCTTTCTGGCAAAGAGCACGAATGGTGACCGTTGTTTCATTAAGGTTTCGTGCTAGGGACTCTTTCTGAACTCGTTCTTGAGCCTCTTCCTCTTCAAGACGTTCAAGCTCTGTCTTGAGTTCAGCAATCCTGGCCTTGCGGGTAGTCTCCTTAGCTTGGAACGAGGCCACTTCACATGACGTCTGTTTTCCTTTGGTCAACTCTTCTTGAAGAGAATATTGAGTGGTGGCCTTAGCCTCCTCTTCATGATCCAATTTCTCGTGGATTGCACGAGCTTGCTCAATAGCATCGAACCAGGACTTGATGTCGGAGTCAACACTCTACATGACTAGCATTTGTTCAATGTCTACTCCTTGAACCGGAGGATAGAGCTCGAGTTTATCAAGGAGGTTTAAAGCCTTATGAGGCCAATGAGCATCCAAGTCTCCCACGACCCCTTTTGGGAAGAGAGCAAGAAACTCTCAAATGGCGGTCAATGTAGTCTTGATGGATGATGTGGGAGGGTTGCTGATAGTGGCCGAGGTGCTCACAAGGAATTGAGTCTCCAAGTCCTTGAGGTACTCAAGGTTCTCATCAAGAGTGGCCATGCCCTGTAAGAAGTGGCATGTGGTTATGATCAAGTCAAAAAAAAAAAAAAGATGGCCAACATAAAAATATGCGTACAAAAAAAAAGGGAGTAGGAAGTTTACCAAGTCAACCGGGTTACTTGCATGGTCAGAAGCGGACTTGTTCATGTCGCTAGTCGGAGGGATGATAGGCGCCTCTTTTGTAGCACCCTACTTCACCATGTGCTCGTTTTCAGACATTATCTCTTGTAACGCTCGTTCCTGGTCCTCGACATTGATAGTCTCCTCCAAGTCTTCATTAAAATCGTCAGTCTCAATGACAGGGGTAGACACCTTAGGACTCGAGCTTGAAGCGAACACATCATGGTTGGAAGTGAACAAGGTGGACATGGGGACTCCACCTGTTGTGTGTTCATCAGGCGGCATGAGGTGCATAGTCACGAAGCTTCCAAATCCAAGTTGTCCGGGAGGGGTTTGGATGGTAGTTGTCTTCGCCAGTGTGAGGGAAGCAGATGGTGATGCCACATTGGTCAGCTGACTAGGTTGGAAGTGGATACCAAGGGAACTTGTGTCTTGACCCTTCGTATGATCAGTAGGGATATCAACTTCTTGAGGCTCCATGTCGACAAGGTTGGGAGACTCACGTGCCACCTTATGAGGTTCATTAGAGTAGGTGGAGGGCGCATCATCCGAGTTGGAGTCATGCACTTTATTTTCCTTGCCAGTCTTGTTATCTCCTTCTCCTCGGCCTTCCATGTCGGAGTCCTCAGAGTCATCGCTCAACTCAACGGTTTGTGACTTAAAAAAAAAAAGAGAAAAGTTTTGAGTTAGTATAAGAATCTTCTACGTAAAACATCCAAAATTAACACAAAAAATACTTAAAGTGTTCATTTTTTTAGAGAAATGACCTTTTTCAATGGCCTTGTGGGAGGATCACTTTCTTTAAGGGCTGTGAAGACGATGATATTTAATTAGACTCACGATGATAACTAATTAGAAGCAGCCATTAACTAACAGAAAAATGAACAAGGAGATAGAAGCTAAGACACATACCTAGACGACGCTTGACTGGGGGTATGGATGTTTGTTCCCTTTTTCCATGACTTGAAGTTTGAGCCTTCATAGGAATGGCCATCGGAACATTCTGAATCAATCCTTGTGCTATCATGATCGGATCACCATCAAAGAGGGCAAGGGTTTCTGCCTTGGCGGCCACATCTTCAAGAAGAATCGGGAGGTATGTTTCTCCGTATGTTTGAAGAAACCGGGATTCAATGCTTTTATGAGATCATCTTGCCACAACTTCAAATTTTTTGCTTATTCATTGCTTAAGTGTCGATGACCGGTAGGATCAGCGAGTTGAGGCGAATGCGGCATGGTCAATGGCCATGCTTGAATAAGTCCAAATTGGCGCGATGCATATTGTGGGTTGTAGACCTCAGACGTGGGGTTCTTGGCGGTTGGCGCCGATCGGGGTGAAGACTAAGTCAAGTGGTTGCAACCATCTCTTACATTGGCGGGCAAATCTTTGATAAGACGTAGAAGGGCTTTCAGGTTTCTCTTTGAAAGTAGTGATGAAGGAACGAGCCCCAAGGAGACGCCTTCTGAAAGGGGGAAATATAGGTATCACCTTAGCCCGATAAAAGTAGGAGAAATGATCAACAAATTCTCACCCCAAGCTCGTCATATATTTGCGTCGAGAAGGAAAGTATGCATAAATCCACAAGAGCATTAGCCATAGAGGACCCGAGCCCTTAGGGGTGGCGCCAGTGACGAGGTGGTGATGAAGTGTATACATGTCGTGGTAGAGATGGGCAACTATGAGTTCAGCAAATTGAGAAGGAGGATGTCCCGCACCAATCATGTATGAGAGTTCAGACAGGGATTGGCGAGGGGTACCTGAACTCGAGAAGATGATGAATTTGTAGAGCCAATAGTGGATAAAGGCAGCACGTTCTTCTTGGGGCACAGGGGCATCATCGGCAGCAGGATGGTATTGTTGCCGCAGGGCGGTGAATGATGATTGTGAAAAGGGTGGTTGATGTGCAGGGAGATAAATGGTCGCGTTAGTTGCCGATTCAAATGACAGACCAGTTAAGGCAGTGAGGTCCATAAGGGTAACCGTCATTACTCCAAGAGGGAATACAAAACAGTTGGAAGATGTGGACCAGGAGCACAAGGCTGCTTTGAAGAGCTCACAGTCAGGTTCTCGAATCTCCGTACATAAGGATAAAGGCCTTCAAACCCCAACACTAGCCCATAGTCGAGTTGTTGGCACATCCTCCAGAAGTCGCGTGAACCATGCATTGCTCGCATCTTTCTGAGGTCAGGAACCAATGGGTTTCTTGCATCTTTTGTTATGAATGAAGAATGTTGAGGGTGGGATCCTCGCCTTGTATAGTGGATACTACAAAAGTCACAAGGTATTGACACTTTTTATAAGAATAAAAGAGGTCTGGGCTACACGTAAGAAGCATGATAACAACATTGGCCATAACGATAGAAAGAGCATGCATGTTCATATATATATATACATATATCTATACGTGGACAATGGCCTAATGGCCATATATATATATAAAAAAATTCGGGCCAATAATTGAAGATAAAACAAGCAGTAGAGACATGAAACAAGTAATGGCCCTTGCCCATGCAAGTCGTTGGACGTGTATGTATATATAAAAAAAAAAATTAGTAACAAAGATGAGCAAACGAAAGTAAAAATGGCCGGTGGCCATGGGGCTCAAAGCGGCAGCCATTATTAATGGCCATGTGAACAAAAGAAGAAAAAAAAGACAAACAATAATGGGTCGGCGGCCATAAATAGGGAGAAGGAATTTCTCAGCTTATGAAATTGTTGATGGTAACCGGAGGTTGCAAATATGGTGCTAGAGCTCGAATTGTGATTTCGTGTGGTTTGTGAAGAATTAAACAAGGAGAGCACCTCTATTTATAATGGAGACTGATGAAATCTTTTTTGTCATGGAGAGGATTTGGTGGTATTAGAAACCCATTAGGAGAAGGAGACTGCATGTCGTTATCCAATTGAAACGCGGAAATTAAAAAAAAAAACAAAATTTTGCTGCCGTAGCGAAGAAAGACATGGAGTCGATTGGGGTCGAGGTTTGCTAAAGTAAATTAATGGGCAGGGATCGGCAAACTTTAATTGGTGGCCATATCGTATATTTGGCCATGGGTCCGAGTAAAATTGCTTTCTCTGTTTCGCCAGATTGGTTGTGGCTCTTGTGGAATGTAATTAAGTAAAACAAAATTAATTGGCCACAGGATATTATTATTGCATGGTGATGGGTGGTGGTTTACGTTGCAAGCAAATGAAAGCCAAAATTTTGGATAAGGTAAATTAATGGCGTGGCTAAGGTTTCAATTTTGCTGCGAGGTGGTAGACGTGAGCTCAACTACTTAGTCCATCAATTCTTATGCATTAAGTGGTTGGGATATTTGTTTACCCTATAAAAATTACTAGCTTATTACCCGGCCCGTTGGCCGGATTACTGTATGTTACCCACTTGTGGAATGGGAGAGAAAGCAAGTGAGAGTGAAGGGATTGAGATTCCACTTGATTAGGACCGACCCACTAATCTAATTCTTCTCGACCCGCCCCAACCTACAGGGTCAGAAAGAGTCAATAAGAAAATACGAACGGGGAGGATTAGTCATATACTCATATATCTTGACTCTTCAGAAGTGGGTCAAACAGGATCAAGGTTGGGTGAGGGCAATTTTTAGCGCTAAGCAGAGTTCTGGGTTGAATACCTTTACTTAGGCCTAGAAATTGGTGCTGATGCAGACTGCAGTTTTTATTATACCATCATCAATCATCATTGTCGGTCTGAATTCTAATGATGGCTTCATTCCTTGCACCAGCCATATCAGCGAGTTGCCATCTCGAGCATGATTCGCCTATGTACAAATAATACAATTAGAGTATGAAAATGAATTCAATGAAAAGGAAAAGAGAATTCTATCACATGCCAATAAATACACACATAATAGTTGAAGCTAAGTGAAAGTCATTACTCGCACATCAATTCTCAAAAATTACAGACTAAACATTGGCTAGAATGGCACTGAAACTACCAAGAATCATGGACGAAACAACTTGTCAAATTAAATAATCCTTATACTGAAACTACCTTCTAACTTGAAATAAGACATGATCACAGTTCATAGCTCTCTTCTCACTATGAATTGGTTGCAGCTCGTCCTTATCACTGCCTCTCAAGCTTAATTCAAACAAAATAGAGACCGTTATGTAAGATAACCATATTCTTACCGATCATAATTCCTTTCTTCACTCCATTTTTGTCGGAGAAAAGAGTTATCCCCCTCTCCTGCATTTCCCTTCCCCCCCCCCCCTCTTCTCCCTCTTCTTCACAAACCGATCCCTAAACCAGCAACAACAACACAAAAATAGCCTTCGCCTCTCCCGTCTCCATCTATTGAACGCGTTGGTGGCAAGACAGGACTGCAGAAGCAAAATTTTCTAAAATCAAACTAAATTTTTTGAAGCAGACTCAACCACGAAAAAAGAGTAAAGCAACAATGCAGTAGAACCCTAAATTTAACTACAATCAAGCACATATCAGCAAGATTTTCGATTTGTCTGAGAGTTAACTACACGGAGAGAACAATTGATGCATAATTGAAATGCTCCAAGCAAGTTGAAGGCAAACCATAACTTTAGAATTTGGTCATTATAATAACCTTCAAGTATTTATGCTTCTAAGAACTATCATGTCCAACCCCCACTTATACAACTACGTAGCCATAGTAATTAGTTGTATAATGAGAAATATTACAAAGAAAACTACATAAACAACCAATGTAAGTAAATATTAAAACTAACAACTGATAAAACTTAAAATCTCTCTATTGGTATAAATGTATCTATTAGTAACTACTATGCAATCGAGTATATATGATTTTTAGGCACTGAATAAGAAAAGTATAGATGGCTCACAAATGAAGACGTAGCAAAGGTAGCACACAAAAACCAAAAATAGAAAAAGAGATAAGAAAAAAGGCGAGAAAAAGTCAAACAAAGAAAAAGCCCACATAGGAATACATCGCTAGCTTTAGGGACTCTCTGCCACAACAAACAACCTTCTTAAAAATCTAACACCCTGAGCATCAAACAAACCTCCCACGACACTAATGTATGGCATTCCTATTGTCCAATAGGTTTGCCCAATTTAGACTTCTAAATAAATGGACTTTTCACCGTTAAACCAAAACTCACAATCATTAACAGTTAATGCAAAGACATACATTTCTGAGGTCAATCACAGCATTTAAGCATAATTTTTAGTTGAAAAGAACAACTAAGTATTTAGCTAAATGATATAGTAGAATGGACACAATCTGCTACCTACTAATGATATAAACGTGTACCGGTACCATCGTTGTATCCTGACTTGCCATTTGCAACGGGCACTTTGAAAGACAGCTGCATTTTAGAGAATAAACACCCATAAGGGCGTTACGAAACCAAGCTTAATCCAAAATCTTCATATTCCACTTCGAATACTCCATTTTCAAAAATAAGAGAGTTTAACATGTCAAATCACTCATTTGAAAAATCTCAAACAACTATTAATCAATGCAATATAATGGCACGTTCCAAATTATGTACTTGTAGGAATAATCCCAAATAATTATCAATTAATGCCCCAACTACCTAATGTGCAGAATAGCCCTGGAGCTGTGCTGTTGTTTGCGTTGGTCTACCTTCAAACATAACATAGTTGCATCACGAACCAAAGCAATTAAGCAAAAATCTTCATATTCCAAGTAGAATGACTTAATTCAATTTGGCCAACGCTTTATACATATTGTTTACCCCTGGACCTGTTGCACTTGCGCCTTCAGATCTTCGTGAACACAATACAATTGCGGAGAGGAGGCTTTTAACGGAATAAAAATTGTTAATTAAGTGAGTCACCATACAACTAAACAAACGCGCTCTTCTTGATTAGCTATAAAAACCGTGGGGGTCGCTACAATCCATCGGTTGCTCCCTCTGCGCCTAAGTTGTAGATATTAGGTTTCAGTGAGAACTTTGAGTACATGAGGAGATATTTTGTAGTGGAGGAGATGACCCGGCGAGTAGAATAGGAAGATTTGGAGAGGTTGCGTTGGGCAAAGCAGTTCAAATCGAGATTTTACCTAAAATCAAAAACTGGGATAATTTAAAATGATAATTTAGAAAAAAAAATTTCCATAAGATAATTCTCAAGATTAATGTTCCAAAATCACTATTTTAATTGTTATTTAATGTGTAACTCAAAATAATTCATGATGAAGGGATATAGTTCATGGGTTTGGCTCTTATTTTCATGTTATGTCTAGGTTGTTTAACTCAAAGTAATATTTCGACATCGTCTACTAAGTATGATTTAAAACTAAAAATAATTGAACTCCAATAAAATAAGTAATGTTAATGGCTTGGTACAAATATATTCATTAATAAATTAATTAGTTAATAATGATGTTAGTTCTTACATACTTCCAATATTAGGACAGGTGTTTTACCAATAAGGTAAATGGGGTGAAGGGAAAGAGATTAACCGAACCCTAATTTGGTTATTTTTATTATTTTTGAATATTTTTCTAATAGAAAAATATCTGAGAAGATTCCATTGCCCTTTCCGCTGAAACAGTTATACTTATTTTAAATTGGCTCAAACCACCTATTTTGTTCTCTTACGATCAAAATCCCGATTTCGGTACTATTTTACGATTTTAACGATTTTAGTCCCGATTTTAAACGATTTTAAGGTCCACCGATTTTATAGTAAAATCAAGATCGGAATCCCTAAGTAAAATCCTAAAATCCTACGATTTTATGATCAAAATCCCGAATTTGACTGCATTGGCGATGGGTGCACGATTAGTGGGCCAAATAACAGTTTGGGCCCGTTTAAATGAAAACATATTTTTACTTTCGAGCTCAACAGACCGACCGCACTGGCATCTTCTAAATTTACCCCTAAAAAATTGCTCTGTACGCATCAAATTTGAAATGGAATCCCTCTTTTCTCATTTCACATTTCACATTTATATGATGTGTAGATTGTGATGAGTGTAGATGTAGACCTGTCATTGTCCTACAAATTCATTAACACGCCAAAAAGTGGTGAAATGAGCCACCCTATTAAACACAATCTTGTATAATGATCATTGGATCCAATCATGCCAGATTATGAAGAAGTTTAAAATGTAGCGGTTATCCCGACTAAAACATTAAAAGAACCAGTCTCATATAGTTTGCACAAAGATATAATTTCTCCATAGTAATTCTGAAAAATAATATTAATTTAAGAAGTCGATATTGCTTCTACATGTTTAATATTGCAATTCGATATGCAATATTCGAACCAGTGATATTTGGGCTGCAATTTTAGGGTTATTGTATATTTATAAAATAGATAGAAATTTAAATTAAGTATTAAACTACAACTAAAATAATCAAAGTATTAAAACACCAAATAAGTACTTACGGGAGATTCAGTGGCCAACTAATCGTTAAAAAAGTCATATGATTTTCATAATTTAGGTTCGTGTATGTTTGAATTTAAATATATACAATAAATATACTTAGTGTGATTGGTTATGATCCTTGCTTGCCTTTAAAGAGACCAAGGTTCAAATCCCAGTGCATGCCTTTTTTATGAATAAATAAATAAGAAAATAAGCAATTGTGAAGACCAAAATGTCCTTCCTATAATCACTCTCGTTGCAGGAAATTTGAAATGAAGCAACAGTTTTCATCATTCGGCTTTTATTTATTATCTAGATTTTGTACTACATTGGTGAGTTACAAGATAATTAATGAATTTATAAGGCCACACCCATTATTATAATTAATGTTGTTTAAGTTGGGCTTTATGGATATTGATTTTAAGCCAAAGCCACTAAGTCTGGAGAGGGACATGCCGCCTCAACGAAGAGGGCCATGTCCATCTAGAATTTAGAAGCACATGTCATCTCAAAGAAGACCCCGGTACAGTCAAAAATATTCTAAGTCACGAAGAGGCCATGCCGCCTCACGACCAAGACCGAATGAGTGAAAATTTAACTAAGTCTGGAAGAGGTACATGCCACTTCACGAAGAGGATATGTCGCCCCACGACCAATGCCGAATGACTGAAAAATATTCTAATTCTGAGAAGGCCATGCCACCTCAGGAGAAGGTCCATGTGGATGATTAAGAGGTCCATGGTTGTGTCATATGTGATGGCCATGGACACGAGACAAGAGGATCTGGGCACGATTGAAAAATACAAAGTATGAGGAGGCCATGCCGTCTAACGGAAAGGGCCAAGGACATGAATGAGAAGTCCATGGCCGTGAATGAAGAGGCCATGCCGCCTCATGATCTAAACCAAACAACCAAAAGTATGGAGAAGGATGTGCCGCTTCAACAAGGAGGGTCATGTCCCTCTAGAGATCGAGAGGCCATGACCGTAATTGAGAGGTCCATGGGCGTGAACAAAGAGGTCATGCCGCCTCACGAGAGGGGCCATGGACACGAAGGAGAATGACATGGTGGTGGAGTATTATATCACTAGTGATTAAGTACCAAGAGGGCCATGGACATGAGTAAGAAGTCCATGCCGTGAGCTATGAGGCGAGCTGCACTCCAAACCTACGACGGTTTCAAGAGAGGTACCTAGGCAGTTGAGAGATAACTGCTACTCTTCCCACGTTCAAAGGACACGTCAGCCACGTTCCGAGGAAGCAGGGAGCAGTTATTTTTGGGAGTTATCTGAGACAGTTTTTCTACATAGTTACTCACTCACGGCTATATATAGGAGGATAGATTGACAGAGATGGCCCCGCAAAGATCACCACTCGACACCACTTGTCAAGTTTATCGATTTTATCTTTCCTCAGCAAATTTTTATCAGTAGTCGTAGATTTGGAGCTCTCTCGGAACCTCCATAGGAGTAGAGTTAACTTAATGTAGATCAGTCTCGAGAGTCGTGTAAACATCGAACACCCTCGTTCGAAATGTGTTTGAAGAGGTGTGAACCGTGTTTAGTGATCGTTGTCCAAAGAAGTCAAGGTGCATTCCATTCTCATTCAAAGCAAGTTTTCTCGCCGAAAAACACAACCTAATTTTTTTTTTTTTTTTTTGGCATATAAGTTCTCAAAATATTGATGGAACATTATATTTTAGCACCTAAAATTTTTGTGTATTACATTTTGGTACCTAATATTTTGAAGTTCTACAAATAGATCTAATTTTTGTGTGTGTAATTAAAATGCCTTTGAATAAATGGGTATCCATACCCAACTCATACACATTTAGATTATGAAAGTAAATATCCGTACAATACCCAAACTCATCAACAATCTTCCAACCCCATATACGTCACCCATACCCTACTCATAATCAATGGGCCTACTTGGGTTTAGGTAAATATCATTTATTAGCCAAAATTTTCAATTTTTTTTTAAATAGGATGTTTACCATCATATATCTCTTCTCAATTAATATCATATTGTCAAGTCAATATTACTAACAAATTGTTAACAAAAAATTAATTTTAGGCTAATAATACTAACAAAATACCAGAATGGGCCACATAATACATACCCATATGCCATTTTCGCTCGCGACAAGACGCGGCATGACCACCTAGTAATACTTCAATTAAATTTGTTATGTGATGCTTCCGCACTTGTCTAATGGGTGAAGGATGTTTAGTGTTGGCTTTTTCTTTTCTTTTCTTTTTGTGTTGTTGCACTCTTTGTTTATTGCCAGGCTTGCTTGATCTGTCCTTCAAACTTCTTATATCTAATATTATGTTCTCTGCATGTTATAGACGTTTTATGTGTCCTCGTTTTTTCTTTATTGTGATGTAATTTTTCAAATAAGTTGCGGATGCTTTTCACTTCATCTTGTTTTAGCAAGGCGCTTTTTCTTTGACAAATGTCGTGATGGGCCGACATATTGTCCCACAGGAGAAGATAGAGTGCTAACTTCTTAGGGGATTAACATCGTTCTAACTACGATCTACATCGTCCACATCAATATCAAATCTAATGGTTATAAAAACGATAAGGATATTTTAGGGACAGGCGATAGTAATTTATTAATGTGGGGCGGATTTTAGGGGCGGATTTTTTGGGCATACGCGGTTACAATTCCTCATTTTGAATTTCCTAGGAACGAGAGGTGGTGGAGGACTAGGCTTTGAAGTCATTATTGAGGGAAAAGAGTTTTCTCAATTGTAGCGGTTTACTCCCAATTATATGTAGTGGTTTTGCATAAGAAACTTTGTTTATTCTAATAATAGTGCTCACACAAATGTGTTAGTCTTTTCATGTTTTCCAATTGAACAAGGCTTGTAGTAGTAATTTTCGGCTACCAAATTGTGATATTACTTTGGGCAATGTAGTAGTGGTATTGGTAGTACTTCCAAAATGGTTGTCGTTGTGGACTTGTGGTAGTGGATACTGGTAGTGTTTTCGAAATAATAGTAGCGGTACTGGTAGTATTTTTGATAGCTAAGTAGTGGTAGTATTTTAGTCAATGTAGTAGTAGTGGGTACTGGTAGTGTTTTCAAAATGATAGTAGGGATAGTGGTAGTATTTTTGAAATTGTATGAATTGTATCAGTATTACTGGTAATATTTTTCGAAATTGTGGTCGATGTAGTAGTGTTTATTGAACAAAGAATCATTAATAAACTAGAACATAATCATACCTACATCTGTTATATAGACCACTAGGAGATCGGCTCACAATGCAAACTGCTCCACCAGGACTATCATACCATCACAAAATCACTTCTCAAAACAAAACAAAAATAGTGAATCACTCATACAAGGACCAAAGAATCACTACAACACGAATATAATTAATACTGTAGGGTTTACTCCCTAGTACATCTTACAAAAAATAATACAGTATGACACTATTGCCTTTAAACTCAGACCAATACACTACTACTATAGAAATGAAGTACACTACTACTTTGATAAAATCAATACAAGAGTAACATACTGAATCCAACAACCCAACCCCACCCCAGGCCTTCATTAAGGGGCGACATAATACAAGAATAAAAAAACAAGGACCTCATTTTTGAAAACCCAAAAGAAAAATGCCAGTGAGTTGGATAAGCCATAAAAGGGCACCGACCCTAAGAGTTGGATCAGCGGTGAGCAACTCGTGAGTTGGATAAGCCATAAAAGGGCACCGACCCTAAGAGTCCGAATGCAGCAACAAAAATTACAAGATCTAGGGTGGACTAAAATGAGGCCGGATGTGATGAGATCGGCGCATGAGAAGGGAACTGAGGCTACACGCTTCGGCGCGTGCGGCTCCGACCCAAGATCAGGAAGCCGAAAGGGGAGGGAACATAACCTAATTGCAATGGCGAATCGGACGAGCCTGACTTTGGAGACGGCAAAGTTGGAGAGGGCGAAGACTGTTCTTCTGATTGGGGGTGCTCTTGTGATGAAAGAGAAAGGGGATACATGAAAATAAAAGGAAAATACATTAAAAAGGAAATGGACTGTTGATATTTCACCCACAAAATCCGCATGGCCCAAGCCGAAAATTGTGTGATGACATCAGCTACCACACTTAATTCCCCAAAACACCCTCAACGGGAAACATCCATTGGATTGGGTCAAATTAAATTCTATGGTGATGAGAGTTATCATCATGCTACCTGACAATATGGTTAGCATGCCATCCTATTCCATTGTTCCACTTGTTAAGCGGTTCACAATCTATTGAGAGATGTGGTTCTGTTCTTCTTAGCGCAATGGGGTGATGTTCCACTACAAAAAAAACAACCTATGGCAAGGGTTATTTTCATCTTTAGCAAGGGTTTAACCAACCCTTGGATGGACCCTAGACAAAGTCGCCCCTGCTACATATAGCAAGGGTTATAGGCGACCCTTGGTGCATGTCCCCTGCAACGGTTATAGCAAGGGTTTAACCCCTTGCTACACGTCAGTAACATTGCAGCCATAGATTCTAGTAGCAAGAGTTCAAACCCTTGGAAAATTCATTTCTACAACTAGCAAGGGTTCAAACCCTTGCTACTTTCCTATGTAAAATTATGTAAAAAGACGCTAGTAACAATGGGCTGTAACCCTTGAGAAATTTGTTGCTTAAATTAGCAAGGGTCAAAACCCTTGCTACACCTTATTATAACAGCTATGAGATGATGCTTGCAGGGGTTTAAACCGTTGCATAATTTGTGATCAAGGCATGACACTATTTTGAGTACAAACCCAAACAGTAACTAAATTTTTTTTGTTACTAAACAAAAACAATAGGATTAGTGGCTATAGCTAGCTTGGTTGCCAATAGCCTAGTCACTATATACAAATACAAATGCAAGCCTGTTAATAAAATTATTAACATAACCTATACCATTCATATCTTGAATCATAACATGATACAATCATCATCCAAAATGGTGTTTACATGGCTAAATACTTATCACCATAAACATTCAAACATAATAGTCATAACCGAAGTAATAATAGCGCATTCGTGATATTCAAAGTACTCAAAAGAACCTGTTCAAAGCTACATGAATAGATCATATGATCCAAAATCCTTCATATAAGAAATTCACGACACATCTGATCAAGAAGCTCGAGAATCCAAAGACGGAGCTTGAGCACTAGAGGCACCCTATTCATAAGAGAAAAGAAATGTCAAGATTTACATATTAAAAAAACTACTTAGCCATACAACCCAACACTAATTCAGGTACATAAATAATAAGACAAAAAGATCGAGAAACAGAGCAATCTTTGACTGTGTGCTTATGTACCTGCTGCTTATGTCCTCTTCTCCCTGCTTTTTTAAAGAAACCGAAAACCATGAAAAGAAGAAGGCTTATTTTGATGTGAAGGGTGTCATATTCTGTTGCCAAGACAACAATACCTTGAATGAGAGTAGAATAAGAGCAAGATAAAAGAATAAACAAGGATAACTCTTGATTGTAGTAGAACAAAAAAGGTCATATATTGTGATTAAATAGTTTACCTCTCCTATCCCAAAGATGAGCCCAGAAATCCACATTGTAGTGTGTCCACAGCTCTCTACCTATGATAGGCGAAAATCAAACTGTCTTTGTCTCCACTCAGTACCTATCATAGGCGAAAATCAGCTTAAGCAGATGCAGTAAAGAAGTCAAACGATGTATAATAAAATAGGAATAGAGTAATCTCATGACAAAAGAAATTGTAATTGGATAAACTAATTTTCAAGTCATAAACAATAAGAATGAACTTTTACTGAATTAGGAAGTTTTACAGAATATTTCCAAAAACATAGCCAAAAATTGATATCCCATGCATAATATAAACTATCCATAAATGCTTGCAACACCAAGCTCCAAAAGTTGGTTGCATAGGATAAAGCAAATACAATCAAACTCTGGAGGAAGTTAAGATGGGAACCATTCATAAGAAGTCTAATCTAAGTGCAGATGGTTCTTCACAAATGAAAGAATTAACAGTTTGCATAAATCTACAAATTTGCTGCTGAATACCTTACATGCGCATCATAGGCACTATCTAATACTTGAGGTAGTAATCGTGTTGGATGTCCCAACCTCGCCAACTTTACTCTGCACAAGAGAAAAATCGAGAAAAGGCAAAATTCAGTACGTTCCATTTCACTTCAGTCAGCCCGTTCAGAATCAAGCTCGAAGGGAGCTTTTCTTCACCTAATTTATCATATTTTTGGTCCTACTAACACCCATAATGACTGATCCTAGCATGTCCTGCAACCCAAAATAACCCGAATGCTATGATCTGATCTAACTTGTTTGCCACTAAATGCATAAGATGATTTTTGGCTTCTATCCAGTTTCGACATTAGTTCTATCGAGCAATCAATATTCAATAGTATGCATCATCACCATCAAATATACATCTAGGCTTACATGGCATGGCTATAGCGAAACAGAAAACAATGCTGCTCATTATATGGTTGGGCGACCATATCAGTTCCTCTTCAAGCAGAAGCTCCATTTCCAGCTCCCATGGCTTTATCAACTTCTTCAAGAGAAATATAGAAATTGGAGAAGAAATAGCGATCAATGGCATCCCAGCTGCAACTCCAGCTTTGATTCCCGATACAGAATCCTGTCAAAACAACATTCGTCAAGATTTTGTCAAAGTTTTTGTCTAGGTTCAGGGTGTGTCTTAGCATTCTCCCATGTCCTCAAACCCTGAAATCTTATCACGACCAATGCTAGAGCTAGAAGCAAACATACATCCAAATTCACGATGGACATAAGCATAAAGTCGGGAAACTCCCCAATTTTAACTCAACCTACAGACAAGAACAACGGCTTGGCTAAAAATCGATACGGGAGAAAAGAAAGGGAAGATAGACAATCCAATTCTTGTTACCTCAATGAAGCAATAGTGGAACACAAGCTTGAGGAAAGCTAGAGTGGTACCGAGATTGACTCTCTCAAGCTTTCTGTCAACGTCCTGCAGAATCGGACTCTCGAGAAGCTGAATAACTCTTCTTCACGCTTGACCAAGTGAGGAAGATGAAACTCGACCCGAGGTTTCCCGAATTCGCAACTCCGAAGTAGAATTTAAGAAAATACAGAACACGAAGGGAGAAGGGGAATCAAATAGAGCATTCTAGTCTAATCTATAATATGCATGGCGTCAAAACCTAAAATCAATCTACAGTCATGAATGGTGCACATGCCTAGAGAAATATAGGAATCGGAGAAGCACACTGAAGTGAGGGAGAGGCCGAACAATCGAATCGCTCGGAGCGAGGGAGACATCGGAGAAGCGCATCGCTGGGAGAAAGGAAGAAATCGGAGAATCGCGTCGCTTTGAGCTAGAGTTCAGAGGATCGCGTGGCTTCGAGCCAGGCGGAGGTCAGAGAAGAAGAGAATCGAAATTGCGTTGCTTTGATTTTGTAACTATCAATTCCGGGTTCGTTTGGAAAAGAAGCAACATAGATAAGGAAAGGGAATTCGAATTTTCTTTTGACAGAAGGAATAGGAATCTTCAAGAGCAATGTTCGAGGAAGAAAATTGGAAAAGGGAAGAGGATTTCTCACCGAGTTTATTAAAGTTTGTAGCAAGGGTTACCAAACCCCTAGAACAAACTGATGGTACAATGAATTCCTAGAAAATTAGCAAGGGTTTACGAACCTCTGTTACGTAACCTTGGCATAAGGCCTTTTTCTTGTAGTGTTCACCTGACATATTATTTCGCTTGTTAGTGTTTACTGGGACACATGGTGATGCCTTCCTAATCGCATTGAAATCGTTTATGGCTAGCACATATTTTTATTTATTAAGTGGAACTCTGTCTATTGAGAGATGTGCTCGAGCCTTCCTAAGTGCAACAAGATCATGTTTGGCTGATGCGGAGTTTCGCTTGTTAGCAATACACTGTCTGCTTGGAGACGTGATGGTGTCTTTCTAAACATAATGTTGCTATGTTTGGAAGAAAGGGGAGCATTTGTTTACTGATTCGGGGATGAACCTACTCAATGCGACCATCTTCCTGTTAAAAGCTTGAATCTCCTCAATGGTTTATGGAGGCATGATATTGTTTGGAGTTTTCCAAAGCGCTTCTGATCTTTTTCTTGGACGAGAAGCTCAGCATTTGGTGGCATTTAAAGGATACTGCTCTGAATCCTATTCCTCGGATGACATTGTAGGTTGAGGAACTCCATCAGCTGTGTCCTAGTTGCACCCACATCATTGATCAACCCACGAGTATGATAATGCGGCTCTTCCTTTTGAAGTGGCATTGTCCTTCCTTAGCTCGTGGTATGTACTTCTCTTATGTTGTTTCGCTAGTATTGATGGTTTCTATCATCCCATCTTTCAGTCGATCGCAAATGCCGAAGAGGTGATCTAGTCGTCTTCTATCTCCCCTTAACCATGACATCTTCACTTAGACGCAAATCCTACTTGAACATTTCTTCTAGTTCCAGCGCTTCCTCAAGCACTATGGCTAGCTTAACAAGGTTGTCTAGGTCGAGTCAGGAGTTTAGGAAAGGCTTTGTGTTTTATGAGTGCATACACTTGAGCTTGCTGCTATGAGTTAACATTTATTGGTTTCCAGCTGCCACTCTAGGTGAAATGACTAGGATTGTGAATGCAATCGCATCCGACCTATCATAAAAGTTGGATAACGATTATCCCTTTCTTTGCTTGTAGTTGGTCAATCTTGATTCGATGAGCTTGCGACACTTTTGTTGGCAAATTTTGGAGGTGAATTAAACTGTGAACTGATCTTTTCATTTCATGTAGTGTCTTATCAATACAAGTCAGATTTAGGGCTGCAAATGAGCCAAGCCGCTCGCGAGCAACTCGGCGTTCGAATCGAAAAAAACTCGTTCGACACTCGACTAGTTATTTAACAAGCAGGCTCGCGAGCCAACTCGTTAGTTAACAAGCCAAGCTTGAGCTAGACCATGCTCAGCTTGATAAGCTCGCGAGCTAGCTTGATTCGGTGGCTTGTTGAGCTAAACTCGCGAGCTGCCTTGTTTAGAGCTTGTGGAAGGATGAATTACTCTTTTAAACATGAACATTGTCTTTTTAATACAAATGTGTATGAAATTTAGATGTTATTTATATTTTTTAGTGTTCTTTCTATCATTTAAATTCTTATGTTTACACATTTTTCCAGCAAGAATGATTTTAAATCAAGCTCATCTTCAGCCGAGCTTGTACTCAGCTTGACAAGCTATGTTAATGAGCATTTATCAAGCTCGAGCTAGATTATTTTTATTCAAGCCGAGCTCGAGCTCGAGCTAGATTATCAAAATTCGAGTTCGAGCCGAGCTCGAGCTAAAAAATTAATAAACGAGCCGAGCTCAAGCTAAGCAAAAACTCGACTCGACTCGGCTCATTTGCAGCCCTAGTCAGATTCAATCAAGTTATACATCCTATAAATTTCTAGTGTCCAATTCTTTAAAGTTTTCTCATGCATAATTACTCATATCTATACCTATATCCAAGGAGTGAGCTACAGCTAGCCTGGGGCCGAGAATCTCGAACATCACGTGTAAATTTCGCGAGCTTCTTGAAAATTTCGTTGATAATTAAGTTAAAAGTATAATATTTGTCAGTGTGCATCGTAGTATCAATAAAAGAAGCGTACCCTAGCCGATTAAAAGGTTTTCACTAACCCCTAGGTCATGGGTTGTGGCACTTTTTGTTCCAGACGACCAAATTAGATTAGCTAATTAGCTTCCAAATTGTATATTTCTTTTTCTCAAGTGTTTTGATTCAAAACAAGATCAATTGAGACTATATCTATTAAGTCTTTAACTAGAAAATTTGAAAATAATATTTCTGAAACTATGATGGATTATACAATATTAAAACACATTATTACTTTTTCCTATATTTTTCTAATCTATATCGAACTAGTTTTCATAGCAAAATTTGTTAGTTCAGATCTTGTTTTAAGCGACGTTATTCATTTAAAAAACTATACTTAAAATAATAATTCAAATTTTTATATTTTAAATCAATTCTAATATTTTGTTTTTGCGCTATTGGAATAAGAACTTTCGCCCCCCCCCCCCCCACCCAACTTCAAATCCTGGCTCCGCCCCTGCCTATATCTATCTATATATCTATATCTATCTATCTATACTATATATTATGACACTTCAAAATTAACTTCTTGTCACATAAGCACTTCGAGAATTTACAAGTTGCCAAAGTGGCAATTTTTTTTGCTAACAACAAAATATTTGATCTATTTATGAAACAATCTCTCTCTTCTTTTAATATTTATACTTACTTTTACAAAAAATTAATAATAAGTTACATCTTCATGAGAATGTAAACAAAAACACGCATATGTAACAATATTTTGTCAATTAAACAATATATAAAAATGGAAACAGAGAATTATATATATCACATTTGTTTAAACAAAAAAATATATGTTTTCAAATCTTATCAAGTAAATTATATACTCATTTTAACCAAAACTTAATAATAAGTTATATTTTGATGAAAAAATTAAAGAAATACACACATAAATAATAATATATTTGTCTATTAAATAAAATATAACTATTGAAAGAGACAGAAGAAGCATTTGACAATCGATCGACTTTGAAAAATGAACTATATGACTTTATATATTGAACACTCTCTTCTTTATAATATATATGTCTACCAAATAGAATAATTTTTATATAGTAAAAGGTCTGAATATATACTTGATCGAGCAATACTAATTATTTCTTAACAACATTTTTATTCACCCCGATTAAGTGTAAACATATATTCATGTTCTACCTGAAATTTCTCAAATGAAGAGAAATCATATATTCATGTATAATATTTTATATTTTTTTTTAAGTTCATATTAAAATATTTGCTCTAGATAATTTTGGTTGAGCAAGCTAAATTGAGGTCATAAATTGTATGCTAATAAGTTTTCTTTTCATATTTACAGTTATCGTCGAGAATTATACATCAAAATTTTCAAAATGACTTAAGCATGATTTTTTATGAACTTGACTTCATACCTTATGACGAGATACAAGTTACCTTAAAAATGACATGTGTAAAAGTTAAAGAAATCTTTGTTGAGAATATACAATAAACATCACGTTTATTCAATCACTAACTTAGGAATTTATCAAATAAAGGTTAACAATTTTCATTAAATAGTTGAATATCTTTTAGAATGAAGACAAATCAAAATTCGAGGATCGAGACAATAAATAAACATCAGTTTGTTGGTTGAGATATCTAAACAAAAAACTTTTATAGTTACAAGAATCTAAATCAAGGTATTAGTTTGAACCAAAGAATCTCTAATAATGATGAGTTTAATAATGCAATTGTAATAAGTCATTTGGTTATATGGTGTCAGTCTGTAACTCCATGGCAACTTTTGGCAATAACTAAAACCTTTTCGACATCAAAGTCTCAAATTGAAAATATTTTATTTTGTAACCGTAAGCAATTTCTATTTACAATAGATTCGTCTACAATACATCCAAGATTCAAATGTATGTGATATGTCACATGTTTATATAAATTCTTAAAATTTATAAAAGAATTCAAAAAATTGTAAAGCATCATTGTCAATACTTAATATTATAGGAATTTAAAACTAAATTATTGTCACATCAGCGCATGGCTACCTCTCACCCTTCCACCGTGGACAAGTTTTGATTCTTGCTTCTCTACATTTTTGTTTACTCTTTAAATTGCCATCATTATCAATAAAATGTAAATTAAGTTTATAACAAGGAATTCAACATTTTGGGTTGCTCCTATACCTTTGCTCTTACAAATCTCTCTATAAAAATAAATCTCAACATTGAAAATAAGAAAATAAAGAAATTGGATCAAACCCCATAAAAACAAATACACCTCTTTCTTATTTGCTCAAAATGTTGAGATTTCTAGCATTTCTCTTCTATATTTTTTGGCAAATAGATACACGAAAGGAAATAGTAAGGCATATGGAGTTTTTCCTCTTTGTAAGAGAATATGAGGGTGGAGTTACATGATGCAATGATTAGATGGGAAACAATTGAGCAACTTTAACATATCTTTGACTATTTATAAAAAAAAAAAAATCATCTTATCATTGCGATTTGCGAAGATGAATCGAACGAATCTGAGGACATTGCTCCCTTTTACCCCTTGATCTCCAGCTAACAACTGGTCTCTTTTTCTTATAGATATGTGGTTGTTTGCGGTTGACTGGCTAGGTTAAAATATTATTTCCAATTGTTTATTAATTTCTTCAAAATGACAAAGCTGGATAGTATTTTCCATACTCAAATCAACAGATGTATTTATTCTTCGATTTTCAAGTAGTCATTTTATGGTTCTCTATGATGTCATATACTTTTATGTAAACATGTAATAGATAATTGGAAGGGTTTATTGCTTGGACGTAGAGTATCGCTCCTTTGGTTGAATAATTGATAGATTTACTTTCCTATTGCAACCCGATTCCATGGATGATAAAACAGAAAGCAGAGTTGTTAGGGTTATAAGTAGAAAGGAACACATGTGAGGTTTTATAAAGGTGCGAAGAAGAAAGAAAATGGTGATGGTGGTCTCTAAGTTGTCTATGTAGACGTTCTTTCAATTTCTACACGTTTTTAATGATATATGTCTGTTTTCTTAGCGTACATTTTGGCCTAATTGAATCCCTAAGTAAAGCTTGATTTTGGTCTGATCGTTTTATTAACAACAACTATTTGGATTGATGCATCAATCGTGTTCATGAATGAGGACTCTGCAAGATACAATGAGTTGATTTTTATTGAAGTATGCAGCTTTTACAATTTATCTATGTTGTTATTAGGTAAAAAAAACACCATTATTTTTTGTAGAGGGTATGTAGCTCTCTATAAAATATAAATTGTGTTTATATGTAGTTTAGTTTGTTGAAAAACATTGTTTTGATAAATTAGTGACAACTGATAGTTCTATTTTGGGTTGTTTTTGCTGGAGCATTTTAAAGATAAATTAAACGAAAAGGCAGAAAATTGATGATGTGGATGCTAATGCGTATCCTCATTCTTCCAAAATTGCACAAGTAACTCATAGTTCACGATGTTCGTGGGATTTAGAGCTAGAGTGTGATATTATGTATTATCATATACCAACATATAAGAAGGGAGGAAAAAAGTAAAGCTCTTCGCTTATTTTTTAGTACTTGAAAAATATTTGCTTATTAATTTTTTTTAACTTATTTGTCACTATTGTGTGCTAAAAACTTAATAATCTATTATGTTTATATCCTAAATTTTGGATTCGATACAAACTTATAAATCAATAAAGAAAGGTCTACCGAGAGCATTTAATAAAATTATATTTTCATAAATAAACGAAACATATAAAAATGCATAAAATATCTAAAATCAAGTAAGTGAGATTAAAAATTCAATATATAATAATTTAACATACATGAATCATAAAAAATATTAGAAAAAATATCAAACACAACTACGAATGCGCCGCCCAACGGACGGGTAATAAAGCTAGTATATAGAAGAGTAGTTCAGTTATTATTAAATATTCACCATGGTGATTTTTATAGTGTCTTTGGTGGTGAACCTATGCCTTTAATGTTGTGTCAAGGGCTCCAAGCCTTCTTACAGTCAACTTTAAGACTCATTGTTAGCATTTAATGTAGCGTCAGACTCGGTTGGCATGACTCTACTCCAAGGCATTTGGCCACCTTAGCTAGGGGTGTGCAACAGTTTGGTCCGTTGCGGAACACACCAAATCAAACTGATACTTGGATCGGATCACACTGAAACCAATTATAATATGGAGATGGTCCAGTCCTTGATAGCATTATTTCATAATTAATAAAAAATAATCGAATTGACATTTAAATTAGACAAAATCAAATTGAATGTAATATTGATATGGTATTTTGTGCTAAGATGTCTTTCACTATTGAACTGCAGTTCTCATGAATTTGATTTAGTCCAACAAACTGGACAGAACCGTTGCACACCTGACACCCCTAGGCCCTAACCTTAGCTAGGTAAGTTATCGCTCTGCAAACATCTGAGGTGGTTTCAGCTCCTTATCGCTAGGAGCTCTCAACCTTTAGTTATTGGAGAAATTTTACGATGTTATATAGTACCAATGTTATAGGCTTTTGCTTTTATGGTACAACTTCAAATTATACCTATACTTTTTGTACAAATTCTTTTATGGTACAACTTGAACCTTTATGTGATGATACAACTTCAAGTTGTAAAGTTGTACAATAACATAATAGTACAAATTGCTTTATAGTACAACCTAAACTTATACATTAATATTATGGTACCACTTCAAGTTGTATATTAAAGTACCAATACTATATAGCATAATAAAAGTGCACTGGTTATTGGGCTTGAGTCATTATGATTTTCAATGGGAGCCCAACACTAAGAGGATCATTAAATAAGGCAAAATCTACATTGGGTATATTCCTTACCATGATTGGTTCATCATCTCTTTTTTCCCCCTATTTGATAATCACACCTGTATTTTATTTAATAGGCCGCAGACTGTTTGACCAAAATGTCTAGCAAAATTTGTTCATCCCAACACTAAGAGGATCGTTAAATATGGCAAAATCCACTTCAGGTATATTTAATGCCATGATTGGTTTATCATCTCAAGGTTTGAACAAAATTTGTCCATCCTCTCTATTCATGAACAACATTGGTTTAGATGAGAATAAGAATGAACATAATTTAATGAGTGTGAATTACAAGAGAAAGTGAGACCAGAATTCGACAAAATATCTGCTATCGCAATTAATAGATAAAATTTTTGGACCGAAACTATTTAACAGTAGCTTAACTAGACTCATTGGACGCCTATCTAGACAGTGCAAGCTTCCCTGCCGTTGAGACTCGGTGTTGCTTAGAGCTTCTCTTCCTTGGGAGTTTCTTTAGGGGAAACCTTGGTTTCTAGTTCCTTTGGCGTTGCCTTATCAGCCCTGAAAAAGTAACACAAATACCCTTCAATAAGTTTCTCTTTACATTAACTCAACTCTGTCAATAATAAGTAGGTCAAATTAAGTCCTGTAGATTAAGAGACCCCTAGTACATATAGTAGACTGTAAAAGCTAAAAGAAATGCCGGGCAAAATCACAATCTCTCCATGAGTCCCGTTTCCATATGGATCAAACAATCATATGAGCAACACAATAGCAGTTGGGCGTAATCTATTCAAGTTTCACTGCATGACGGTTTATTACCTAAACTTCAATAAAACCAACAGCCGCCTAAAAGTGTGTTGTGCACCTTCATCGGAACAGAATTAAATAGCAAAAACTGGATAATTAATCAGTTCAAGTCCCCCAAACACTAGGCTATTTACAGTTGGTAGGACTACGCTTGTAGAAGTCGCTAGTAGAGAGTCATTATATAGCTATTGACTATATGCTAATCACCAAGCATAGAGAGGAATAGAAACTAAAGACAATGATCAAATTACTTCCAGATTGTCAAAGAGTTGTTCTTCCCACCATTTCTCCCCTAAAAACAAAGATAATCCTAACCTGATCCTGTTATGACCCTAGAAAACCAAAATTGCAGAACATAAGATATTCAAAAAGGTATAATTACTTGGACCTCGAAAGGGTACCAAATCGCCTGATAGAAAGTAGGCTCCTGTAGCCACTTCTATGAAAGCAAAAGGGGCAAAACGCAAACATTCAAGCAGCCATCTCCCCAGAGAATGCCTTACTATGAATAACTACTTCTTTCCCATCTTCTCTTTCTAAACCTCGCAATTCGCAACAGCAATCCATATAGTGGGAAAATGAAAAATCCACAACATAACTCTGTCCCTCCATAACATAGACTGGGCAGAATTATGAACACATCCGCTCCTATGCAAAAGGGTTCTTTACTTACCTCTATGTATTTCCAAGAGCTGCTGTAAACCCTCTAAAAGAAGCAATTGAAAATACAAGGTAGCCAAAGCCTCTAAGCACCATTTATTCTACTTGCGCCTCTCAAACTCTCAAGTCTCAAGTAGAAAGAAAGCAGCACAATGAGCCTACATTACTTAGCTTGCTCCCAGAACAGAAATTTCATCTTCAAAATCACAAAAGAGATGGCGTGAAAAGGCTCTTCCAAATCCCTAACAATCCAGAACCCATCCATTCAAACCGCCATGCCTCTATTGAACTAGCATATTTCCCAGTAAGAAAGCCAATTTCGGAGGAGAGAAATTGGAAGCAAAATAGATTCACATTCAGAAATTGGATTCAAAATCGAAGTTCAAACAAACGGCGTAAAATTAACGTGGGAAATCGAACTTTTCCCCCCGCCGAAAATCGAGAGGCTTACTTGGAAGCGGCAGCAGATTCTTCTTCGAGCCAGGTTCGGATGTGCTTGACGTTGCGGCGGAGGATGACGGCCGACTGCTTGACGTCGCTCCTCAGAAGGAGAACCACCGCGCTGACGCCGGCGATGGTAAGGATGAAATTCGTCAATCCCATTTTCGTCCCGCCACTGAGAAATAGTCTATCTCTGGTTCGCCGTTCGCCGATAAGGTCCGCGAGCAGGCAATGACGGAAGAGAGGGAGGGTTTTGGGAAGGTTTTTGTTAGCAACGCACGCAGATGAGTTATGTATTAGAGATAAAGAATAAATATTCTTTTATTTGTATTTACTTTTAATCACTACCACGGGACAAGCTACGGTGCTAATCCTATAGGGGTCAGCACCGTCCTAATAGTCGTGGTAGTGTTTTTGCATGGAAGTTTTTTGTAGTCTTTTTTTATTGATCGCCTGTGTTGTTAATATGTAGGGTCTGTAGTAGTTTGATGTGCAGTCGTGTGGTGTTTGTATGAATACGTGTGTAGCGTTTTTGGGGTTAGCATGTGCTAACGGGGTATGGGGTTAGTATCCCATCCCACCCCCACTACCACTTGTCATACGCCCATGTACAACCACTTCTCCACCTCTCCTGTAAACTCTCCCTAAACTTCTGAACAACTCTTCTCCCATACACCAAGAGATAGCTTCCCTTAGGACAAGAGTTTCCACCACCAGAGGATCATCAACAGACCGAAATTGGATTCCTTTAGCTAGAATGACGTCCTTATACGGTCCAAGAAGAACTATCCCGCCGCCGAATGAGACCCAGCTCTCGTAGCCCCATCCCACATACACACCACCGAGGTACCCGCATGAAGCCCAACTGAGTGAGAAGTAGGACGTATACCCAAAGTCACACTTTCTGCGGGCAACCGTTCCCATTCCTCACATTGTGGGTCCATCCACCTTCATACCAAATTTGGCGGTGTAGCAGTCATCCTTCACATCCCAGAGTTGCACCCGAAATGGGGCCATAGCAAGCTCCTCATACGTCTGCTTCGTTATCGATGGTGTCCAAGATCTAAGATGGATGATCATATCATTCACCACCCATGGAGTTCTTTTCAAGACCCATATTTTGGACTCCTCGTTGGGGAGGACGAATTCAAATAAGCCATACTTGGCTTGCAGCACTTTGATCCTCCCTTTGCATTTCCATGGGGAGTTCACCCAATCTCGAATTTCAGCAGCCGAGAGCTTTGCCGTCGTGAAGATGCGGCCGAGGAGGGTATGGGAGCGTCGAACTTGCACGGATTGAACTTCATCCAGGGAGAATTGCACAACTTGATCCTCACTCACGTGCGTCGCCATGCTGCTCTACAGTGAGAAAGATGGTGCAATAAAATTAAATGAAACCTGCCTAGATCGCCCCGTTCGTTCCAACGAGTTACATAGTTTAGTAGCGGGGTGCTGGTCCCCTTCTTCCTTATCATGGAAGCAAAAAACCTCGGAAGCAGACGCAGATAGGGGGTAGGTAGTACCTGGGGGAAGAGGTAAGCATGTGCCGATGAATTTTTCTCAGGAACTCGTGCCACTATTTCTCATCGTAAGCCGCTCGCTAGGCTGCCAATGTGTAGCGCTGCGGAGGGCCGAGGTGTTTAAATAGGAAGGATTGAGCGAGAGTTTGTGCCCAGCTAAATCTCCTTCCACCAGGATTTCTTTCATAACACGGTTTTGAGGATGATGATAAGGGAGAATCGGCTCCGTATCTCCATCCCCAGCCAGCAGATTCAAAGTATTTATCTTATTAAAAATAAAAATAAAATCCAAGTTGTTGTTGCAGCGGCGGATCCTACGGGGCGAAATCCCTCCCTTGCACACCGTGAAATCCAGAATCCTAGTCCCCATGAATTCCAGGACGGTACTGCGCCACCGTAATTGATTTTGCTGGGGCTCGTTCTGCCGCCGCGATTGTTCCCTCCGGTTCGGATTACTGTCGGGAATCAGCCACTTATGTTGATGGTACTCCAGCGCCGCCATGGCCGTCTCTCTCTTCTCCGAAGCGTTAGGACACAGGCATTCGATGGAGGGGGGATTGTCCATCAGAACTCTCATCGTACTTTCCTTGGGAGGATCGCGAGTCGATTGGTACGAGGGGATGCAAACCACGTTCGTGCATTCCAGCTCGTCCAGCAATGGGAGTTTAAATCTCCACATCATCTTGCGCAATGTGTTGCGATTCTTCTTCTTACAGGAGTGGTTTATATCACACTCCGCCATATAAATCCCAGGCTTACGTTTCAAACTCCTGCTTTGAGAGAATGCACGGACATGGTTTATATCACACTCCGCCATGTAAATCCCAGGCTTACGTTTCAAACTCATGCTTTGAGAGTATTGCTTGTCGCGCCGACCAGAACAGTCAATTCCATTCCCAGGTTCATCTCGACTGGAATAAAACGATGGCGTTATTGCCTGATCCGAAGGTGTTCCCTTCTTGCACCATCCCAGAGCTTGATTCTGAATGCTCGATGTCAGGAATCCTTGCACAGCTACGAAGAGCAGCCTGCCGAGCAGATGACAAAGGCAGAGGAGAGAGGAGAAAACACCTCTCAACATTTTTTTTTCAATACAGAGATACGATAGAGATTACAATTCAATTCTCTTCTCCATAATCTTTTATCTCTCACATGGTATCAGAGCCTTCTGTGACATAGAGGTCTCGTTTTCGATTCCCGGTGGGCCCCAATTGTTGAGCACATGGTATTCTTGTCTTCAGACCTGTGCAAACTTCAAGTCCTTGTGAGTGGCTTTCATTTGAGGGGGCGTGTTAGTGTTGTGGTATATGATCCACGATTGAACCTCTCCCAACAACTCGAGTTATTGGGATCAACTGGTTCTTGACATGGTATCAGAGCTTGTTTGGCCAAGTGGTCGTGTGTTCGAATCTCCACGACCCCTAATATTAACAGTTGTCTTCAAGCACATGGTATGGTGGGCCTGTGCAAACTTCAAGCCCATGAGTTGGCTTTTGTTTGAGGGGGCGTGTTAGAGAGTGGTATAAGATGCAGCATAACCTTCTCCCAACAACTCGAGTTATTGGTACCAACTGGTTTATGACAAGGAACATTATGCTCTTATTTAGAATCACACCTGGGATTTTGTTCCCCGCCATCCGCACTATAATGTTCTTGGTAATAAATGGGTATATCGTATCAAGCATCACTCTGACGACTCTATCAACCAGTTCAAATGTCGGCTTGTCGCGAAAGGCTTTCTTCAACGCCCCGGCGTGGACTTTCATGATACTTACAGTCCGGTGGTCAAAACTGTTACGGTTCGCACGGTTTTTACCATCACTCTCTCCCAAAATTGGCTAATCCGGCAATTTGATGTGAACAACGCCTTTCTTCAAGGGCCTCTTGACGATGAGGTGTACATGGTTCAACCGCTAGGTTTTGTTGATCCCAAACATCCTCATCACGTATGTCGTCTTCGTCGTGCCATCTATGGCCTCCGTCAGGCACCCCCTGCTTGGTACACGACATTGAGTTCATTTCTCTTCGACTTTGGGTTCTGGAGGACGCAGTCTGATGCCTCCCTATTCGTATATCGGCGTTTTGGCGTTCTCGTGTATTTTTTGGTCTACGTGGATGACCTCTTACTCACAGGGAATGACACCGCTACTCTCTCTGCCTTCCAACTTCCATTGGCCGCTAAATTCTCTCTCAAAGAACTTGGTGACGTCAACTTTTTTTTAGGCATTGAAGTCATTCCCACCACTACAGGTTATGTCCTCTCCCAACACAAATATATGACGGACATTCTCACTCGGTTTCACATGTTGGATGCTACTCTTGTCTCCACTCCGATGGCTGCCACCGCCACTCTCTCCCTCCGTGATGGTTCTTCGCCTACGGATGCGACCCGGTATCGTCAAGTTTTAGGGGCGCTACAGTATCTGGTGTACACTTGCCCAAACATAGCCTTCGCTGTCAACAAACTCTCTCAATACATGCATGCCCTTTCTTCGTATCATTGGCAGTGTCTCAAGCGTCCACTCCGCTATGTTTGTGGGACCATCTCTTATGGTCTTGCTATTCGGCGGGCATCCCTTCCCTTGCACCTCACTACTTTAGTCGACTCTGATTGGGCTGGCAATCTAGATGATTGCACCTCCACCTCTTCCTCTCTGCTTTACTTGGGCTCCACCCTCATCTTATGGCGATCTCAAAAGCAACGGACTGTTGCTCATTCCAGTACAGAGGCTGAATATCGGGCAATCGCTCATGCCACTGCTGAGTTAGAATGGGTTCGCAATCTTTTGAGTGAACTACATTAACCATTGACTACCTCTCCTACTCTATTCTTCGACAATCTTGGTGCCACCAGCTTCAGCTCAAATCCTCGCTTCCATTCCCGTATGAAGCATTTGGCACTCGACTTCCACTTTGTTCGTCAACTAGTCCAAGCTGGCCCCCTCAACGTTCACTATATACCCAACGCCCAGCAGCTCGCTGATGCTCTCACCAAACCACTTGCTGCTCCGCGGTTTCATCTTCTTCGATCCAAGATTGGAGTCTTTGACACTACCTCCATCTTGCGGGGGCGTATTAGAGATAAAGAATAAATATTCTTTTATTTGTATTTACTTTTAATCACTACCCCTTGTCATACGCCCCTGTACAACCACTTCTCCACCTCTCCTATAAACTCTCCCTAAACTTCTGAACAACTCTCCTGTAATTGTGTATATAGAGATGTGAAATCCTCAATACAGAGATACGATAGAGATTACAATTCAATTCTCTTCTCCATAATCGTTTATCTCTCACATTATGCAGCTTTGGGGAAGAAGCTACCTCGAAAAACGACAAATCACAAATGCCTTCACTAGTAGTAACTAGTCAAACCGGTTTATATCAATACAACGCATATAATCAACAAGTCAATCGGTTTATATCGGTACAAGCTAAGTGAAGCATATGGTTCGGCCGATATAACCGGCTTGCGTCACTTCATGCTTATATCACTAACATCAAATGAATTTTTTTTATATATATAACATATTTAAAGCAAGGATTGACAAATCGTATCGAACCAGTGATTTTACCAGAAAAACCTCATAACGAAAGCAAAATCAATAAGCGGTATTTAGCATTAAGAAACAGTTGAACCAGGTTCAGCATAAAATACTCTACTGGTGACTTTTCTAGTATAACCTTCGGTACGGTTTTTCAATCATTGATTTTAAGACAAGTTACTTGCAATCCATATTTAGGTCTAAATAAAATACAGAATTTCAAACAAAATAACAAATACTCATTTAAGTACAACATTTAACATAGATTGCACCCCCACACTTAGACGTTTGCTTGTCCCCAAGCAAACCAAGTACAAAACAAACCGATTGAATCAAAATGGTTATTTGACACCGACCTATGGACAAAAACAAAGTAATATTGGCAACCACCACAAACGACATTCAACTGTATTAAGATTGTGCACAAGAAGAGTTCTCACATTATTCATTAACCAACACGCAACATGCCTCGACGATTCACCAATCACAGTTACTCATGCATGAAGATCACATCATAGGAACGAACGATCGAGCAACCTAGGTCCTCACCGGGGTAAAAGAAATGAACAAAATATGATGAAGAATCGATCACTCTCGACCATTGGGGTCAAGACCATTTGATGCAAAATATGTGCATATTCACGCTCAATCCTAATGTCCCTTTACCATGACGATAGCCTCTAAATGTTAGAGCTCACAAAATGGGTGTCGTTGCTAGCTTGTCCGGAGGTCTTAGACACAGGTTCAAATGACTGGCTAGGGTCTAGGACATGGGGAAAATGCTTTTTGGGTGGTGGCAAACATAGCATAAGGTCCACATTTCCATCCTAAAACCAGAAAAGATTCTAAGGTTTCGATTAGAACCCTCTCCTATACTCAATGGCCACTAGCATCGGCCAAAAACCACACTTCCCTCGATTCCAAACCACAATCAATCACCAAACCATTCGCAACAATCTTTCTTTCTACATTTGCTATTCAATTTCAAGCTCAAGGGTGTGGTAGGTAAACAACATGTAAGTATTCCTAAAGCTTGCATGCTAAGCAACACTTCTAAGAGCATGTTCAACATTTATTATATTTTTTGTGGCCACTCTCTTTTCTTCTTTGCCCATTAAATCTCTTTTTTTCTTTTTGCTTTTCTTATATTTTCTTTGGGGGCTAAAAAGAGCTAAAAACATGCCATATTTTTTAACTGAAGGAACAATGCTCACTTTTAAGAACTGCCTCCACACTCACTTCACTTTTTAGCAATACCATACACAAATCACTCATGTGGAACCTCGTTTAAATTCATATGATATGAATGGAGCTTCCAAACACAAGGTTGACTTGATAACGGTGTAGACACGAAGAAAGTAGGGTCGCTCTATCTAAATCAATCAAGCTGAAGTAGCGAGCGCTACCAAAAACGAGAGCCACCCTTAGGCACACGACTCAAAAGGGTTGACTGAGATCGGGACGGTCAAAATTTGGGTCGTGGACTAAACCTATGCCTCCATCTTCCTCGCTAGCAACAACATAAATGCTACACATCATGTAAAGGGGGAACTATCGCACAAGAACGAAACGAACGACACAAGTCTCACATGGCTACCTAGGTGCTCAATCATTCGTTCCGACTCCCTAAACTCGATGAATAGGCAACTGTGAAAAGCAAGTAACCGATTCAAAACATCTATCGGTTCACAAACACATGAGAAATGAACCTATGCACAAACCTAATACATGTCTCATTCGTCATCATAGGATGCACACAATCACAATCAAATCATCCATAGATCATGCTAATAACCACGAGTTCCAAAACAAATCACCACAACATGCCACTATGATCATGAAAATGTAGAAGTTTTTATGCTTGGAGCCCTCAAATTTTACAAATTTGGGCATAAAACTTGGCTGCAAGCATTCAAAATCACACCAATCATTCACACCAACATGCATAATGGACTACCCCCCCCCCCCCCACACACACACTTATGCTCGACATTGCCCTCAATGGCTTAAAATAAGGGGTAGAACGTTGTTACTAGATACGATGTGAATGTTGGTGGCCGGGATCGGAGCTCGGGTGAGATCCGGAAGAGCAAGGAGACGAAAAAACACCACCAAAATCTCTCCAATGATCTTCTCATTGGAGCGGAAAGGAAACAAACCGATGTTAGATGGGTTGCCTCCCACCAAGCGCTTCTTTAACGTCGTGAGCCGGACGGTTGCTCCTCAAGTTTCGGTCCACCCTAGAACCTCTTTGAAGTTGAGGTTCTCGTCGGTGAGGTGGTATCAAAAATCACGAGCTTTGGACGAGTCCGTGATTGAGAGCTCGTGAACTTGAGTGGCTTTGAGGCTCCACCCACGATACCTCTTCTTCTTTCCTTCTTCCTTCTTCTCCTTGCCCCGTACCATGTAGTGCATCATCGATTTACCACCATCGCATCCACCAAGAGGGATCATCGATGGTTCGGCCTTGGCTTGGCAAAGAGCCGTAAATGGGTCCTTCTTCAAAAGTGCATCGAGGTCGGGTGGAAATCTTTGGTCGCACTTGTAACTTGTTGAAGCTTCATGCACCACGACTTCGTCCTCATCTTGGACACCACTTGCTCCTTCTCCTTCATCTTCAACCTCTCTTCCTTCTTCTTCAATTTCCTCCCCTTGGGAACACTAGAGATCTTCCCCCTCTTCAATGATTTCTTCCTCCTCTTCAACCTCTTCTTTCTCCTTCCCTTTCATTTCTTTAAGCAAATGTTTGGAGGGCAAGTTGCCATGCAAGATCATAGAAAGGGTTCTCTTGCTCCTCCACACTCGTGACTTGGTCTTCAAAGTTGCTCTCAGGAAGGGGAAAGTGGTGAGAGTCAATGTAACCTTCTTGTTCATCCTCACCACGGAAGCTCTCAGGGGGGTGAGTTCTTCTTGCTCCACACGGTTGTCATTGAGTGCCCCATCAAACTCCTCTTTCTCCTCCAATAATGAGAGGCGATAGCTTTCACAAGCTCGTGCCACTTTCTCTTCTAGTGTCAAACCAGGAGGAGGGAGGGATTGGAAATCCATGCCGGAGCTCATTCTTCCATAGGTCTCATGGCTCGCCCCTTCGACTTCCTCTCTTTCTTCCAATGGTAGGAGGCGATTGTGAGCAAGTTGTGCACATGCTTGCTCTACAAGCCCTCCTAGGCTCTCCGTGCATCAGCGGAGCTCCTGCACCTCCTAAAGAAAGGTTGAGTCGATAGGGTTGGCGATTGGGAGGTCCATGCTAGAGCACCCTTCATTGGTGCCCCGAACAAATCGCTCCACCATGAACTCTAATTTTCTCTTTGGCTCCGGTTGTGGAGTGACACATGGTCTTGAGGTTTGTGCCATGAAAGCCTCCATGGCCAATTCCAACTTGGATTTCTTGTCAGGTTGTGGAGGGAAACCTTCTTGATATAGGGAAGTCTCTTCATACCCCCAATGGTATGGTTGTTCTTCTTGGAAGGGGGGGGGGGGGGGGGGGGAGGGTTAGTAATAAAACCCGGATGCTTGGCTTCCCTCTTCTTGTTCACTCCATGAAGCTCCGGGGTACCCCATTCGGGTGGTTGTGGATACCCCCACCTATTGTAGAAGCCATTGGGATCCATGATTCATAACCTACACAAACAAAAACACAAAAACAAAATCAAACAAACAAACACAAACCACCCTTCCAAGAGAAGAGTGGGTAAACAAAACACAACACAAAACACAATCAAAAAGGCAAAATTCAAAATGCTAGAGTAACACTAAGCGACCTTTTCTGGATAACGGACCGTAAGGTCCCCGACAACGGCGCAAAAAAACTTTACTCACACGAAACTACACCAAAAATTAATCCCTACTAGAGCCCAAGTTTTTAAACTCTAGCAAGGTGCAGTATAGAGCAAGTATTTAAATTGTCAACCCGGGCCGATCCACGTACCCCTACTTCAATCGCTTAAGTTGTTATCTACCAAAACGGTTTTGGGTTTTCAAACTAAGAAAACTACAAACTAAACAAGCAAAGAAAAGTAAATAAAGGAAAATTCTAACTAAGGGAGCTTCACCCACGAGTTGCTTCCCCCTAACTAGCTACCAAGACTCGTTGGATCTGAACGATTGCTATGGGAAAGGTGACCGCGACCGCAAAGGGATGCAAATATGGTCGTAGACCACACTCTCGATTGCTAAACCGAGGTATACATTATAGGCCATGTCACTCGGCCCTCTCAATTTAGGAAATTGGTGGTTGACTTACTCCCTCACTCAACTCAAGGGTTGGACGACTTAATCGCGCTTAACCAATTTGCTTAATTCAACATTGAGGTTTGCCGTAAATTAACCTAGTTAGGTGGCTTAAAAATCTAAAGGAAAACCAAATCGATTGAGTCTCCCTTGAAAGGGGGATTTTCCTCTCTAATATAGGTTAAAGTGGCTAATTAGATTGCTAAGCACCAACATGCACAAACCTAAGGATGCTAAGCACGATCATGCACAATCCTTAGGTTGCTAAGCACAAGCATGCACAATCAACATGAATAATACCTCGATCATTGAATTAAACAATACCTACAGACAATCATTCAATCTAAACAAGTAATTACAAAGTATTAGTTAGGGATCTACAACACCCAAGAGAAAAGAGTGAGTTTCTAGAGAGAGAGAGAGAGGGATTACAAATTTGAGCTCAATATCTTCATCTTCTTCTTCTAGGCTTGAATCCTTGTCTTCAAGATCCACCCAAGCCTCCAATGATGCTCCAAGATCACTCACTCACTCTCTCTCTCTCTCTCTCTCTCTCTCTCTCTCTCTCTATCACTAGAACTCCCCTTTGGTGCTTTGGGCTCTAACCCTAGAGAAAGAAACCAATTCTTCTCCAAAAACCAGCTCCCCTCTCTCTCCCCCCGCTGTTGTCTTCATATTTACCCGAAAGTGATCAGTTCACGGACACGTTGGCCAATTCACGGTCGTGAACACCTAAACGCGTCTGTGAACTCAGTGTCGTCCAAAATGCGTTGCTTCATTCTCCTGGGTTCACGGTCAATGGACCCAGTTCACGGTCTTAGAGACCGTTACTCCTTTAGCGTAAGTAACCTCTGAAACCTTGCTGGACTGCTCGATATTCACGGTTTGTGGCTCCTGATCACGGTCTTAGGAGACCGTGAACTGCCTTGTCCGACCGTGAACTGCGACTGTTTCCTGGACGCCTGCAGCTCACTGTTACGGGGCAATTGTCTTGGACTTTTCTTCGGTTTTTGTACTTTTTGACCTCCAATTATCCCAAAATTCGACTTCGACCCTTCCACACGTGTTAGGACCTGAAACGTATCTAAACAAGCACAACCTAGTGTGAAATATGTCGAGGAACGATGAAATACTAAGCTAAACGAATAAGAAATGAGGGGTAAAATGTGTACATTTGGGCCTGAATCAATATATTTAGCCATTTGCATGACAACCCTAGGTTTAGGGTGAGGGAGTTAACCCAAAGTACCTGCTTTGTATCCTTGTTTTCTCCACTTGTATTTTCAATTAACTTCCATAAATACAACTAAACAAATTGGTTAGATAACAACAATGTGAGAAGTAACCTGGGGTACCGAAACTCCTAGAGTAAGACTTTGGTCACCACTATATTAGCATTGCCATTTCAGGCTATACTTGGCTCCGAATAGAGTAGTTAGTCAAATCGTGCAAACAATTGACATGAACCACTTGTGGGTTCGACCAAGTTTTTGGCCCCATTATCAGGGAACCTTGATAACTATTTGAAACCATTGAGTTTTTAGTTTAGTCTTACTTTTATCCTTATATATAGTAGTTTTATCTTGTCTTATTTTTGTTAACCCACTTTGTATGTCACGGGTGTTGGAGTTTTTTGTTTTGAAGTTGATTTGTACGCAAATGAGAGATTCTCTTGGTACAGTACCTCTTGATACGAAGATTGAGAAAACACTTCAATGTCTTAGAAGAATAGCAAGACTTCAAAATCAATCGACGGCGGAACAACAATCACTTCAACCTCCACAGAGACTGAGGATGAAGGGGTCATTCTCAAGGTCGAGTGTGAAGAATTTGCATTCTCTGATTCGTCACCCTACTATCCCCCAACAACAATCATGAGATCAAACCAAGGACGATTACTATGCTCAAGAATGCGGATCAATTCCAAGGGTTTATGAATGAGAATGCACATGCTCACATCGAAGCATTTATGAGCTTACGGAGTATCAAAGTAAACGGAGTCCCTCAAGAGGAGATTAGACTAAGACTTTTCCCTTTTGCCTTGGGTGTAGCAGCAAAGTAGTTGTTGAATAACAATCCACATCATTCTATTATCTCTTGGATGGATCTATGTGACAAGTTCTTCATAAGATATAGCCCACCTTCAATGACAACATTGATGAGAAGTAAAATACAAACTTTTAGATAAGAGGAAGACGAGCCATTATTCAATGACATGGGAAAGATTTACCTCTCTCTACACCATGACGTAGCCGATTGGCTACAAGTGGAAAGCTTCTATAATGGGCAAACTCGTGAATCCCGTAATTTAATTGATGCCACCAGTGGAGGAGCTATTCAGAACAAAGAAGTAGGCGAATTGCCAGGCTAATTAAAGACATGGCTCTCAATAGCTATGATTGGGGTGATGGTGACGAGGAAAGATTATAAGGAAGGGCAATGTGCTACAAATTGAAGAACCATCCTCATTGATGACTCATCTTCAAGAATTGACAAAGAAGATTGATATTTTTGCATCAACTATGAAGAACAATAGTAAAGAATTGATGAAATGTGATTGGTGTGGTTTGTGAAAGCGTACTGTACACCAGGTTCAACCATAAAATACCACTATCGGAGGCTAAATACGTAGTCGGTTAATGGTTGAACTATGGTTGTACTACGGTTAAACCACGGGTTCACCGCAAAATACTATACTAATGACTTTTCTGGTAGAGCCTCCGATACGATTTCATAAACCTTGTTTGGAAGTGTTGGGGTATGAAAAACGTGGTGAGCATCATCACCCATTAAACTAGCCTTGCGTTAGAGACAAAGGTGGCATGACAACAAAGAGCGCCCTCAAGAATCACTCGCTCTTTATAGAGAAATTGCATCCCATCACATTAAATACTCACCTACTTTAGTAAATGCATACATAGGTAATTTACTTCGGGGTTGGCTTTTATGTGTATTTAGCATTATACACTACCTCCTCTCTCCACCAATAGCATCCTCTCTATATCAAATTTACTCTCTTTCCCCTATCAACATTCTTTATATAATAAACACTATTTGAACCTCTACCAAATCGTGCTTACCTTCTACTCTCTAGTTAGGCATAAACAATTGGCGCCCACTGTGGGGCCGTGAGTTTGTTAGGGAAACAAGCAACTGTTGTAGACCATCCTGCCTAGATCCCATCTCCGATGAATTCACTCCACTTAAGGAGATAACCAATCAGAGGCTCTTTGACACGTCGCTAGATTGGAATGTTGTGTTGATCGCAAAGGAGAGCCCATAAATCTTCACAAAGGAACTCCACGCACAGATGGAACAACAAAACAAGATGATCTTCGACATGCAAGAGGAGATGAACTAGATGATTGCACTCATAAGCGCGAGGGGGTCTTCGAAGAAAGTTGCACCATCGGCCGCCCTAATGGTGTCGGAGGCTCCCCTAGCCAAGGCTCACATTGCCCAGGCTACAATATTTCGCATAGAGATGACATAGTATTTCTAGAGCAACACCTCTCTCCCAGCTACCAGACACCACAAAGGCATGTGCCAGATGACTGCACTCATGTACTCCATCATCTAGGGGTATTTAAATGGTTACCATGGTAATTACCAAACCAATTAACGCTAAATTCTATTAACCATGGAACAGAATATCAAAATTAAATCAAACTAACCAAACTAATACAACAATATAATCAACTTAACCAAACTAAAGGTTGATCAGTTTGGTTAATTGGTTAACCGAGTTAACAAATGTAACAGATTGGCCAATGAAGAAGAAAAGAAGCATCTGACTCCTTCATGTGCTCCGGTAAAAAATCACAATATTGTATTCGTTTAGAAGAACATTATCCTTAGGTGGAAAAAATATTCCAATAATGCATTAATGCGTAATTTATATAATGAATAAAGCATAACTATGGATGAGACCCTCTGAGATGCATGGCGGAGATATTATAGTATGTTTTTGAAGTGCCCACACAAAGCATTTGATGTTAATTTCAAGGTGGGTACCTTTTACAACGTGCTCTTCCAGAAAGATCGCCAGATCATAGACTCCATCTGCTAGGGAGGAATGTTAAACAAGATCCCATCTCAAATGACTTAGTTTTTTGAGGAGATGGATGCTCAAGGCCATGATTCTGGAATCCCTAGAAGGGCTTCAAAGACAATTGGAGCAGAGGATTTTTACAGGTGGACCCACATACTTCCCTCGAGGCTATAGTCGAGAGCATCCTCAGAGGTTGATCAAGAAGGATACTACATCTTTGATATGGTCAATCTCTCAAGCACTACCTTGTGATTGGTGTGGGAGCACTAACCATGTACTGGAGGCTTGCCAGGCCATGTTGGAGGCCACCACCCCTCAGGAGCGAGTGGACTTCATTACCAATGCTCGATCCGGAAACCAACATGGCAACAACTACAATTCATGTAGGCAAAATCATGCCAACTTTGCTTAGTCTACACCAAAAATTCTGAAGCCACCTAGACTTCAAGCCCCTTCAAGTTTCCAAGAGAAATCCCCTTCCAGTAGCAGTAGCTCCAGCAGCCAAACTTTTTACCCGCTTCTCAATGGATCCCATCCCAGTCTGACCCTAATCATGAAAGGCTAACCAAAGTTGAGGACTTGGTGTCTAAGTTTACTAGCACCCACATTTAGCAATTTGGGGATATTGACAAGTTCATGGTAGAGATGCAGAGAAGTTTTCTTCCCTTGAAGCAGTGATGAGAGAGCATCGAGTGTTTATGAAGAATTTGGAGGCTGAACTGGTGATTGGTGAACCACACTGAGGCCTTTACTACCCCAGCTCTAAGGACACTGACGCCCTTACAACAGTGGCTGGATACAAGCCTCTAATGCCTTTTTCCACCATGATGAATAAAGAACGCCTGAAGGCGAAGTTTGGGAAATTCATGTGCATGCTCAAACAACTGCACATCAATGTTCCATTCTTGGAGGCTATGATCCAGATGCCTAAGCATGCAAAGTTCCTCAAGGACATCCTTACGAAGAAGAAGAAGATGAGTGACATCTCTACGGTCATGTTTAGTGAGGAGTGCTCCGAGATGAGACTTTATTTATAGTGTTTGTCACTCTCATTCATGAAACATTTTCCCTTATATCAAAGTATCTCAGATTATTTCAATGGTATTTAATATCTAAATCACAACTATTTGAACAATCAGCCTTTAATAGACCTAGGTAATGTTCTTGTATTCTTTTGATGCCTCCTTGGTATGTTTTTTATGGTCTTGAAGGTACAAAGAAATCTAAGGAATTTGGATAAAGCATTGAAGAACTTTGGAGGACCAAAGGAATTCGGTCAAAAACCTTTATAACTCGACTAGGATAAGGTCCTTCTAACTTGACGTCGAAGCAAGGCCTTCTAGACATCAATTGGGCTTGGGCCCATGAGTGGTAGCTGGAACCACCATTACATTTTTTCGTGGGCTGGACTCCCTGGTCCATAAGCAATCTTCGATGAAATTTCTCTGTAATTTGACCAAGTCTGCTTGGGCAACGGTTGTACCCAACATTAGCCGCCACTGGTTCATATTTGGTTTGGTCCGAGTCTTCTTCTATTAATCTCCTGTTGGGCTTTACTCGTGGCTACTAGTAGGTTCATCCATCATTGGACCTCATTTTTTACATGAAAACTCCATATTCTTCTCCTTTTAGATCCTCTAGTTCGCCATGGTCATTCAATGCTTGATCCAAATCCTCCTAGGTTGTATTTTACATTGAAAAGCATAATAACATACTAAGAAGGCATAAAACTAAAAGAGTACCAAAACCAGCGGCGGATCCAGAACAGGGTAGAGCACTGTGCTACATTTGAAAAGAGGCATAGAGGACTGGGCCGTAACCCGAAGATAACATAAACGAATACCTAAAATCGGAAATTTACAATGGCTATTCTAGCTCTAGATCTAGGGGAGGGCAGGGCCACGGCCCGGGGGCGACCCCCCTTAGCTAGATCCGTCGCTGACCAAAACATAACCAAGTCAATCAAATGCTCATTGATCAAATAGTTATAATTTAGATATGAAATAGATGAGAATGTGTTAAAGATGCATTGATAGAAAGGGAACATGTATAAAATATTGCAGTGATAAACAATATAAATTAAGTGTCATCAAATAGTACTTGAAATATAATATTAGTTACTTAAATAAGCTTCAAATACAATATTAGTTACTTAAATATGTATAATATGCTCCTTAACTATTTTTTACATCAAACATGTTACTTTAAATAGTTTCTTAAAATTGTTATCAAACATGCCCTCTACTATTTTTTACATCAAACATGACCCTATACTTTGTAAAATGATCAAACATACTCTTCTATTAAAATTTACATCCAAAACCATCAACCATAGCCGAACCTTGGTTTGGGCGACACCTATGTCTAAAATATTCCTAATAATTTGGCTTTAGAATTGTTTTGTTTCTTTGTATAGCCAAATATCTTTAATAATTTCACTTAAACGAGACCCAGAGAAATAAATGAGGAGGAAAAACTGATATTTCACCTCTAATTTTTCCTATGTCGGGTCGTGTGAATCTCAGTTCACCCGTGGTTGACCATTTTTAATGGAAATTTTAACATAAGGCATGTTTGATAATTTTTTTAAAGTATAGGGGCATGTTTGATGTAAAAAATAGTAGAATGACATGTTTGATAAAACTGTATATTAGAAGGGCATATTATACCTATAATCCTTAATATGTCATAGTTTACAAAGATGAATACCAATTTCTCATGGTCAGTGGCTAAGCTAGGATTTTAAATTACAGGTGTCCTATATTCGTTGTCCACACTCTCAAGTATAATAAGTCTCTTTCAATGTATGCCACTAAACAATTGTCATTGTGTTGCTTTCTCAGTGACAGTTGTTGGAAAAAATCGAATAGACCTAAGGATAAAAGAGATCTCGATTGATTAGGAATTTATTCAAACGGGAGATTTTGTTTATAGTTTAATAAATTAATTTTATATTTAAAAATGAGTTGTAGTATGGTGGCAGAAAACTCCTATACCAGCTCAAGGTGGTTAGTTTGATCATTAATATAGACAAGTTTGAAAATATTTCTCCTCCTCCTCCCAAAAAACCATGTTCGGTGACAATGTCCAATTCCTCTACCTCCTTCTATAATGGTATATCTTTGGAGTTGGAGAGGGTAGATACTCATTTTCACCTGGTCGAAAAAAGCATACTTAAAAATAGGGGTGGGCATTGGGTGGGTCGGGTGGATTTTGACCATAAAATGCACCCACCCGCGCTTAAACGGATTGATAATTTTTAACCCACCACCCACCCACATTTAGTCTCGGGTTGGGTCGGGCGGATGGTGGATGATGCGGGTGGGTTTGTGGGTTCACCCACATCACAATGTATATAATATAAAGGAGTCAACTTGACATGATAATAGGTGAAGAGAATCATCGAGGGAAACAAGAAGTTGAAATAGGACGAAAAATGTCGAATTAGTTCTTAAATTGGATAGAAATTCTATTATGAAAGAGTTTTCTACAGATTGAGACGATTATTAGGTGCAAGGAACTAAGGAAAATAATTCCACAAAGGAAAGAGCGGTGATCTAGGCACAAGAATTAGAGGAAAAAGTAAAGGGAAGAAGAGGGGATCTCTATTTGGAAGGTTGGCTTTGAGGTTCAAACTCCAGGAGTAGTCCGAATTTATATCTAACGTCTCCACTCTCCTCTCTCTAGCGCCAACGACTTTGATCTTTTTGCTGTTGGGTTGAGCGGGTCACCCGCACACTCACCCACAATCCACCCACCACCCGGCGGATGGCTCCCAGCGCAACCCGTCACCCACCCACAGACCCATCCACTTAACAAAATTCGGGTCAAATGCGGGTGATTCGGCCCAAACCCGCGGATGATCCGCCCGCATGCCCAACCCTACTTAAAAATATGAAATTTACAATCCTTAATCTGTCTATCCGCATTTACATCCAATACTTGAGAAATCAACGTTTTAATTGAATGGTGGTAAAACTCCGCAGTTTTACCACATCGTCGTAATTAATTAATTAATCTTTAGCAATGGCTTAATTAGTTTGCTAGCCATCCACTTTCTTTGCTTGTAGGGAGCGGTTAGCGTGACTACCCTCTTAAGGGGTTTGATTTTTTACACCCCCTAAATATCATCCATCTAATCCAATGGTAAGGATTAATTACCTGTTTTTTTTACATTAATTACATAATTAATTTCTCTCACCACATTGAAAAAGAAAAACAATTTAGGGAAAAACGATTCTCACCCCCAATTTGAAACCCTTTTCTTCTCCCTTTCGTTTCCTCCTCTCTTGCTCGATTCCCTCTTCCCCTGCGCCGTCTTCGCCTCTTCACCGCCACAGTCCACATCTCCCTCTGGCTCCATCCCACATCCTCCATCGTGGGCTATGTCTTAGATGGTGACTGCCGCTGTTCTCCGAGCAACGCCAAGCTTGTCGTAACTCTCCATCTCCTTCCACAAGCTTGGCACCGTGAAGGGATCGACGGAGAAGAAGATGGCCCTCCTCACCTTCCCGGCAAAGATGACGACCTGTCTCCCCTTCCTACACTGGCCATCCTCCCCTTCCCGGCGACGACGACGACGAAGAATCTCAGGTAGCTCTCTATCCCATACCCCGATCTGGGTTTTGGTGTCGAACTGGTATTGATACCAGTGAACTGGTAGTTTACGATTATACTCATATGTGCGTACTGGTATTGGTACCAGTGTACTGATAGTTTATCATTATCCTGGATTTTTCTAGATTTGTGATTTTTAACTATTCCTTATCAGTCTAGTTTTTCTCTCTCATACCCACTAAGATCTGTTTTTTTTGTGTGGTAATGTCAGTGTTATTAAACCAAGACCGGGAAAACCCAGACTTGGGTACCAATACGGTCACGGAAGCCTATGGGGTCGTTTGGAGAACATGATTCAGGACATGGATTCACTGAATCCATAGATTTTGTAGAAAGTTATGTTTTTTTGTTGCTTTTTATATTGTGGATTTTAACTTTAGAGATTTCAAATCTCTAAAATCTGTGGATATCAAATCTCTCATAAGCTTAGTTTGGCCCTGCTGTAGCTTTTGCAGAAGCAGCTTCTGGATGGAGCTTTTAGATAAGTACTTTTTTAAAAAAAAGCAGTTGAGTGTTTGGCTGTAAAACTATTAGAAGTGCTTTTTAATATAAGAGGATGTGTAAAATGACTATAAAGGACTTATAATATAAAATATGAATAAAAATTCTAAACAATAAAAAGTAGTCAAAATGGATCTTGTTAGATTTCTTTTATATTAAATAATATGATTTTATAATTAAAATGATATAAATGAAGGAAAATTATATTTTCTGAAATAAAATTAAAATATGGTAAGGATAATCTTGTATTTTCAAAACAGCTTTTCGCAGAAGCTCCAAATCGGAGCTTCTGCTTTTATGTTATACAAAAGCGCTTTTCGGCTTTTCAAAAGCCGAGCTTTTACAGGTGTTTGGCCCTGCTTCAGCTTTTGAACTTGAAAAGCACTTCTAAAAGCCGGGCCAAACATAGGGATAATCAGAGAGATTCTATATCTTGATTCGTAAGATTTTTTTCCTAGTTTTTCTCTTACTTTTATTTATTTATCACATGAAATATATTTATCAACAAAGTTTTTAATATTTCTCAAACCGCCCTAATTTTTTTATTAAGGATAAACATGTTATTTAATATAAAATAATTTTTTTATTTTAATTGAATGTTAACAATCACAATTACCAAACAATAAACATTTTTAAATATGTTTTCAACAATCCGAAGAGTTAAAATCTTTAGATTGTTTACAATCTGTAGATTTAAACTTATATTCTCCAAACGACCGCTAAATTCGGTCACAGCGCACTGAGCGCTCCATTTTTTCACTGCGGCTTCTGAAAAGCAAATGTCGCCTAATTTTTAGCGTTCTTCTAATTAAAAATTCAAAAATATAGAAAAGAAGCCAACGTCAAATAGGAAAAGCTACCTCAAAATAAGTTCAAATTCATCTACGGTAACCTAGCAGATGCCTATTTTCTCCATTTTCAATTTTGACATATTAATTCCCTTTCTATTATTCTTTAGAGTCGGGATATTATCTTTACCAAAATAAAACAATAGACAATAATCATTTTGCACTTTGCACGCTTGGTTCACCAAGTAGGCCATTGCCGGTTTATGAACGATTGTTAATACCGGTTTGTTATCGATTATCCGATAAACTTTGAACCTCTCGATAATCCGAAATGATGTCCGGTTTGGTTTTGACAACACTTGGTAATGTTACAACTGCAATGATAATTGTAGTGTTTGAGTTTTTGTTGAATGTTATCAATGTTAAACTTTTTATTCAAGTGAGATTTGTACCAATGAAGTGATGTGTCTTACCAGTCTAGTGGTATTTCTACCTGTGAAGTGATATGCTTTACCAGTGCAGTGGTACTTCTTGCAGGTGCTCGGAGGGAGTCAGCAGGTGCAAAAATGTGCTGCTAATTCTACCACTGTAGTGATAGTTGTCTTACTTATCGATTCGTATTTCTATCATTGCATTGATAGTGCTAATTATTGTCTCCAGAACTGGCCAGGATGAAGAGACCGTATCCTTGAGTGCCTTGATGGAAGAGGCATGGAAGCAATGTGTTTTTGTAATGAAGAAAATGGGTTAGGTCAGGATCATTTCTCGAGTGCGGGTACCAGCAAGAAGCGATTTCGTGAAATCCAGAATAATGGACAACAAGTTAGGGGGAAGAGGAAACATACTGATTATCTTAGCGGCAAGAAGTGCAGCCCCAACTCTATAATTCAAATTATGTTTTTCCATTGCATTACCCAAGTGACCCAGTCATCCTTCGACACTTGATTTTTCTTTATTTAGGCTTCGCACAAACAATATCCTAGTGACTTCATTTTTGTTTATTACATTGGTTGGATATAATTTTTTATTTCAATTTCCCCTTTTTTAGAACACATTCTTCTCCACGGTTAGTGGTGATACAAATGGAAAGTTGCTTGTTTGTTTACGTATCAGATTGGTTGTACATATATACTTTCAGTAGTAAACGTATATGTTAAGTGGCTCATGTATCAGTGCAATGATATGTGCGTAAGTTCACTGGTATATCTATCAGTTCAGTGATACATGTACCATTTCAATGGTACCACTCCAAAGTATATCTAACACTACAATGAGAACATTTAGGAGGAGTTTCGATTTTGCTAATGATACGAGTACATTATATCTAACACTGCAAGTGGGTGGTCATATTTTGGTGTGAAAAGTATGACTGGAATAGTTGCACGGTTACTTGTATCAGGTTACCACTTCATACATGTATCAATTCATTGGTATATGTACCAGATCAGTGGTACATGTTCACTGCATTGTTGTCGTTTGCCAGACGCTATAGGGTTGGACTTCAAGACAGGGAGCGACAAAAAACGACGTGCGGTTCAGAGGATAGAAAGGCTATACTTGATTTCCCTTGGTTTAGACTTCCCACAAACAATTTCATAGTGACTTCATGTTTATTTGTTGCATTGGCTGGATATTTTATTATTGTTGGCATTTTTCTTTTTTATAACACATTCTACTCCACGATTAGTGGTGATACTAATGAGAAATTGTTGGTTTGTTTACGTATCGAATTTGTTGTACATATATTTGTTCAGTGGTACGTGTATCTGTTCAGTGATACATGTATCATTTCAATGGTACCACTTCAAAGTCTATCTAACACTGAAATGGGAACATTTAAGATGAGTTTCGATTTTGTACAAGTGCAATATATCTAACACTACAAGTGGATGGTCACATTTTGGTGTGGAAAGTATGGCTTGAATAGTTGCACTGGTACTTGTACCAGATCAGTGATACATATACCAGATCAGTGGTAGTTGTACCAGATCAGTGGAACATGCTCATGGGAGTGTCGCCGTCTCCCAGACGTTGTAGGGTTGCACTTCACGACAGGGAGCGGTAAGAAATTAAATGACCCGTCGTAGCCCTTCATGTTCTTCTTCATCTCCGGCGGGTTCTCCGCCGACGAGAAACCCCCCAGGTGTTCTTCTTCACATTCTTCTTCATCTCTGTCGCCGCCCTTCATGTTCTTCTTTATCTCCGACGGGTTCTCCACCGACGAGAAACCCCTTCTTCTTCATCTCCGCCGCCGCCCTCATTTTATTCTTCATCCCCTGTGTCTCGTCCTTCGGCGAAGAGCAACCCACCAGGCAGGTCGAAGGCGATCCCGCCGTCGGCGAGCAACTCGATGGTTTCCGGCCGTCATCGAGTTCTGCAGAGAAGAGGGCTACCGTCAAATTCTGCAGAGGAGATGGATGGGTTGCTATTTTTTCGGGAGGGAATATGGGGAATATAGGAGCTTAAAAGGCACTTTCCTCCTCCAAAGTTTTTCTCCTTGCCCATTCATAATTATTATCACAATTAAGGCTTTCTCAATTTACAAGATTAGAATAAATAAAATAAAAAGCAACTTTCATTAATACAACTTACAAAATGATTAAATGGAAAAGTGACCAATCAAGAGGAGGGTGTCAAAAAACAGACCCTTTAAGGGGTTAGCACAGTATCCTATCCCTTGTATCATACACCGAAATACTTTAACCGTTTTTCTCTTATTGTCCATCAAACCTTCCGTTCACAGACTCGGTAAAATTCAAACTACCATCTAATTCGCACGAAAAAACATTATTCAAACCGAATCAGTTCAAAGTTATTGCGCGACTGCATCATTGGGCCTCAGTGTCTATAGATTATTGGTTCAGCACGGCAGCGGCCAGGTCAAAGTCAATGCGGACCAGCTTTTATTGTAGCAGCTACCTATCCCAACTGCACTTGACATGACAAATTATCTTCGAGTTTCCTCAAGCAAATAATTAACTATTTCGGTGTTAAATTGTCCATCGACCATTTATGGTTTCATGACGTCCACACCATAAAGGGTAATATGTTGAGTTTTCAGCCTAACCACGTACCGGCTCTGATACTTAACCCAACAAATTTCCATATAATTCAAGTCACTCATTGAGCTAGATTAATGGGCAATATGACATTGAGAAACTCGGATAGCTCTCAAAATGTAACAAATGGACTCGACCATCGACTAGGTCAATCAGCTAGGACTACTTCAAGCTGAAAAAAAAAAGGGATTTATTTTCGTCCTTCTTAATGAGAATTTCTTTACCCGCTCGCTTTTCCTTTCCCATACGTACTCTATATAAACCGTGAGCAACCTAACCAAACATACCCACTCCACATCTTTCTCATATACAACTTCCTTCCTTCCTTCCTTCCTTCCTTCCGCCCGCTAGCTTCCAACCATGTCGACACGATACCTTTTCCAGGTCACGATCACTTTACTGGCGGTTCTCCTGACCGCCGCCGATGCCGTCGACTACACGGTCACCAACACGGCCGCCACCACCCCCGGCGGCGCCCGGTTCAACAACGAGATCGGCGCCGACTACACCCGCCAAATCCTGCCCACCTCCTCGAACTTCATATGGAGGACATTCCAGCAGCCGAACGAAGCCGACAGAAAGCCCGTCCAGAGAGTCGGCGTGTTCATCGACGACATGGACGGCGTGGCGTACGCCAGCAACAACGAGATCCACGTCAGCGGCAGGTACATCGGCGGATACTCGGGCAACGTGAAGGCAGAGTTCACGGGCGTGATTTACCACGAGATGACGCACGTGTGGCAGTGGAGCGGGAAGGGGCAGGCTCCCGGCGGGCTGGTAGAAGGGATGGCCGATTACGTGAGGCTGAAGGCAGGGTACGCGCCGAGTCACTGGGTGGGGCCCGGGAAAGGGGACAGGTGGGACCAAGGGTACGACGTTACGGCCAGGTTTCTGGAGTACTGCGAGGGAGTGAGGGGAGGATTCGTGGCGGAGCTGAACAAGAAGATGAGAGATGGCTATGGGAATGGCTTCTTCCAGGATTTGACTGGGAAGAGCGTCGATCAGCTTTGGAGGGATTACAAGGCTAAGTATGGGCAGTAATTACCAATTAAAGCTGGCAATCAAGGGCTTAATGGCTTATATGGAAATAAGTAATGTCTAATTCTTAAACAATGTATTATATTTTACTAAGAGTTAAATAAACGGCTCAAGTTAGGGTGCATAACCCATTAATAACCAAATCTGGACATTTCATTTAGAAAATCCAGATCTAAGGATGGAGAATTAAAGGTCATTTTTATTTTCACTAGCTTTCTTAATTGACTCATATATTTTTCGTTTTAACTCGGATTTTAATTTTTTTTTTTTTAAACAGATGGAACGAGTTCATCGTGCTCTACAAAATGAGATCAATTTTCAATATTTTTTGAGGAAAAAAAAATTCTGGCCTCTCAGTACCAACTGCATACCATATGGTATCTTCTTCGTTTTTAATTCATTTTTTAAAACGTTTGCACAGCAGGGACGAGTTCATCATGGTCTATTGGATCTACAAATTTCTGGGCGAACAAATTACAAGACCAAAAAATACCACACAATACTATACAATACCACTCTGGTACGGGGTGGTATCTTATGGTATACAATGTTAAAAGTCGTAAATGACAATTAATATACTTCTACTATCATGTATTCAACCATCCTACAGTTTTGGTTTGTGTCATACCACCATTGTACGCTTTTCAAACCATAGGTATGCTCTTATTTCAATACCAGTCAATACCATATGGTATAGACTGGTAAAAAATGGCTCAATTTTTTTTGTTCGAAAAATATATCAAAGTGGATATCATTTTGAAGAGCACAATTAATCTGATCTAACTGTGCAAAAAAAAAATTAAATTTCGACTTAAAACGAGTGAGAAATCGTCCGTCAAAGATTAAGGAAGGGAAAATTAAAGGCTTTCCAGGAGAGAGAGGATGCTGATGTTATGCTGATGTGGGCGGGTTACTCATAGTTACTCACCATAAGATTACTGACCTGATCCGTTTTCTAAATAAACTGCAAGTTATTGTATTCCGGACCCTAGAATTTTAGTGTCCTCTTTAAAAAATTTAAAATTAAAATTAAAATAATTATTAATTATTAAAAAAAGAAATACCAACACTTAGAAGTTAAAAAGTACGTATTTTTATATTCTGAAAAAAATTGTAAAATACATTGGTGTCTACACTGCTCAATAAATTTGTCTAGGTATATCCTACTCGAACTGACGCATATTTGACTTATAAATTTGTTCTTGATGTAACTCAAAGCTAAAAAGACACTTACTTGTCATGCAACCATAAAATCAATACAAATTAAGGGTAGCTTGTAATTAGATTAATTGTTATGTTTTGAAAATAATTAAAGTTAGAGAATATGATTTTGCTATTACAAAGTGTTTAGAATAAAACAACAAAAAAGTTTAGCTCTATGAAAATTATATTTATTAATAATAGTAGTGTCTCGGGTTTGAATTACCAAAAATACCACTTATACTTACTTATACAAACTACAAACGAGAGTAGGATAATCGTTTTTTCAAATTTCGGGGTGTCCCGAACTATTAATTATAATTTTTTCGTCCATACGTAAATTGCCACCGGAGGTTGGATAATCACTTTCCCAAAATCTAGGCCCCTGGGTCCACCCCTGATTGTAGTATATAATATGAGGTTGTTTGCTTGTGGGATTTGGGTGTTGTATGTGGCACCCAAATACCAAGCATTATGTATTTGATTAAAAAGATATTATTTGTTGAGGTATACAAATCCGTGGGGCCCATATATGGATTTGGAATTTTTTTTAGCTCAAAATCCGTGGAGCCCACGTATTTGCAAATACCACATTTTTATTTGGTTTTTGCAAATACCACATTATAAAAAGCAAATTTTTGAGACCCAAATACCAAATGAACTAAATCCATGATAAACCTTCAACTAAACAAATAATGTTATCTTTCAAATACAAGATGCAACTAAACAAACGAACCCTATATCATGCTATTTGAAATCAAAGCAAAACCATAAAAGTGAAAAGCATCATATCAAAACTAGACGTGGCAATTAGGATCCATATTCATGAATCCATTCCGATCCATTCACTAAAATATCCACCTAATCCGATCCATTTGATTAAATCCAATTGGATTGATGGATTGATCAATGGATCCAAATGACAAATTATGATTTAGTACCTATACTTTTTATATATTACATTTTTGTACCTAATTTTTTTTGTAAGACTAAGTAAAACTATTTTTTCATTTTATAAACGAAAGTTCTAAAAATGATATTGAGTTGAATTATGTATTTTTATTAAAAGAAAGGAGAGGATAAAATAAGAAGGGGTCTTGATGCTTTGGTTTATAGGAAGAGAAAGAAGTGGGGATTTTAAATATTTTCAACTTTTTGCGGAAAAAAGAATAGAAAAATTTGGTGCTTAAAATTTCGAGAAAAGAAATAAGGAGGAGTTTTGGTGTTTTGGTTTATAGAAAGAGAAAAAAGTGGGAAATATTGGTGTTTTCAACTTTTGTTAAACAAAAAGTCCTCTCTCATTTTGATATCTTCATCCCAACTTTTCACTTTTCCAATGTTTCACTCACCACTTTTCATTCTTCTCATTTTGCTTTCCCTCTACAATTTGTCCTTACCAAAATGAAAATCTAATGAGGAAAAATTCCCCATCAATTTGACCCACCAACGTTTCAATTCTTTTATTATTAAGCCTGATTGCCATCTCCCATAAACTGTTATTTATAATATTAGTGCCTTGTCTTGATTTTGCATATGGATATAAATTAGGATTATTGATTGACAATAGGCCTGGCAATCGGGTTGAGTTGGGTAAATTCGGGTTGGGCCTCCGGTTACGGGTCGAGTCATGTTGGGTTGGTTGATTTCGGGTCAAATTTTGACCCAACCCATTCGGTTTTGGGTCGGGTTACAGTTTGTTTCGGGTTATGAGCGCCTCAGAAATAATATCAAACATGCTTCATATTTTCTTAAAGAACAAAATTTTTCAGATATGCAGGACAATAGTTTGTCTAACACATATCAATGAACATATTTTCAAATCCTCCCATGTTAATGAAATGAAAGACAAATTGCGCAAATCGTCAAAAACAATCACAAGAGTAATACTACTACAAGAAACACATGGTATTTGATTATCCTTAAACTCCAAACATGTCATTCAAATCCTTGTGAATTTCTTTAAAAATCTCACCATTTTACGAGTGATTTTATCATTTTCGGAGTGATATATAGGAGGTGGAAATAAGTTGGTTAAAAATTGTGAAATATTTTAAATTAGTGTAATAAAATGTCTAAGTTGGTAACGAGTAAAGAGTAAGTAATTCGATACGCTGTCCCGAACAACCCGCAACCCGATCCGCCCGCAACCCATCCGACCTGAAACACGATGATCCCGCAACCCAATTTGCTCGCAACCTGATTGACCCGAACCGATGAACCTACAACCCGACTAACCCGCAATCATATTGAACCCAACCCGAACCGACTTTGGGAGAAATATTAAAAATAAAAGAATGACTTCTTATTAAGATAAATTACAATTACAAACAGATTACATTACAAACAAGTAAAGCCCAAATCAGAGTCCAAGTCCAACCCAAAGTCAACTCAGTCAAGTAAGTCAAAGCCCAAGTCAGATACCATACCCAAGTCAACTTTCAGGCCCAGATCAGCCCAACCAAAACCGGTTTAGCCCAGTTCACATACCCGAACAGGTCCAACCCAATCCTTAAGTTACACAAACATAGAGAGCGACCCCTATAACCTCTCAAAACCACTTAAATTGGCCAAAACATCTGTTTTTTTGGCTATAAAAGAGCTCTTTAGCTCTGAAAGAAAAGAGGACAACAACGAAAAACATTCCCAAAATCTCTTCTCAATTCTCACTAAAACTTACTTCTTCTTCTAGTTCTTTGGTTCTTACACAAACAACAAAACTCTGCAAAACAGAGACTTTCTTCTTCCTCAGAGCATCCTTCCTGCTCTTGGACCCTTTTCTTCTTTTTCTTCTTCCTTGACACCTTCTTCCTGTTTAAACATACAAACAGACAGAAATTGAGAAAAAACAAAGAGCAAAAACTCTGCAAATAACAAAATCTCTTCTTCTTATTCTCACTTGCCTGTCCCGCACAAAACAACAACCCAATTAACCAAACACATAATAGCCGCGGAAACACAGCAACAACAACAAAACAGATAAGAACTAAAGAACGAAAAAGAAGACAACGAAAGCGTTGGCAACAAACCCCAAAAGCTAGGAGAGGCGGCAGCAGCCATTCCCTTCACCAAATATCAAGGAGAAAGTTGGTAGCCAACCAAAACCAACCATTACCAGTCTTATTAAGCAACATCATCATCTTTATCATTCATCATACGCATCTTTATATACAACTCTTAAAAGAAGGGTCAAAACTCAATCGATTTCCAAGCAATTACAACAAGGCAAATCACACCCTAATAGCAATAATCAACAAATCAGATCTTTGCTTTCTTCACAAGTTCATTATAATCCATATTACAAAGCTATAATTATATTTCTACCTATTTTTTTTTCTTTTTCCCTTAATCGCTTGGTTTATTATTTATCTTGTTCCACCATACATATCACACCGAGCTACCATCCAAATTCATAAGCAATAAAAAGCAGTTTTGCCATTCACTTTTATAGAATCAACCATCGTAAATCCAAAGTTTCCAAAACCAAATGAACAAATCTTTATTAAAACCCCTTATAAATATCTCCCCACCAAACTTACAGTTCCGAAAACATACACATTCACCAATTACCATAAACACCACAATATGTTACATTCCAACCCACCTTACCATAAATTTCCATATTCTAAAACTACTTCAAACTAACACACAACCACAGCAAGCACGATCTTAAACCAAAAGCCATACCATAGTCCGAGGATCAGATTGCGGATCTCCTAACGAAGGCCTTCACTACGAGACGACATTCATGTCTCTCTGACAAATTGATGATGAGAGACATCCATCAATTTGGGGGAGCCTGTTGATTTATAGACGCCCACAATGTTTGGACCATGTAAATATGTTATTGTCCATGTACATAGGAGTATTAGGGAGCTAGGGTTTCAGCTATAGACCCTATATATTGGCCTCTTGTATACTGTATCCGATTAAGTGAATAAGAGAGTACTCACCTGCTTCGGCCGTGGAATAGTCTCGTTCATACTGAACGAGGAAACCTTCTTTTCCGTTTCCGATTCAGTTTCGTTTTGTTACACCGGGTTATAAGAAAGGTGATAAATCAACGGTTTGTCTGCTTCGACGTTCTCTGTACGGCTTAAAGCAAGCCCTCGGGCTTGGTTTGCGAAGTTTCCGGCTACTATTTTACGATTGGGTTTGTTCATAGTGATAATGATCTCTCTCTCTTTCTCCGTCATACAGGCAATGGCCTTAACCTCCTATTACTCTACATCGATGATATGGTTATCAGTGAGGATGATCAGGATGGTATTCGGGTTTTGACCTCCACATTACGAGAGGCTTTCAATCTTAAGGAGCTAGGCTCTCTGTCATACTTCCTAGGCCTTGAGTCTGATCATTCTCCTGGAGGGATCCTAGTTTGCAAAGGAAATACATTGCTGACCACTGGAAGAGGCCCAGAGGGATGAGTGTGATCCGTGTGGCACTCCCATGGAACAGAACTTGAAGCTCACACATTTTGCTGGAGATTTATTGGCTAATGGCACTACCTATCGGAGTATTGTTGGGATTCTTATTTATCTTACTCACACTCGTCCGGATATTGCCTATGCTATGCAGGTAGTCAGTCAGTATATGTCGACTCCTCATACTCGACATTGGATTGCTGTTCAGAGGTTTCTTCGGTACCTCAAAGGTACCCCGGACGTAGGCTTATTTTTTCCGTCGACTGGGGAGGTGGCTCTCACAACCTATGCTGATGCTGACTATGCAGATTGTTTGGACACTTGTCGCTCCACATCTGACTGGTGTGTGCAGTTTGGTAATTCCTTTCATTCATGGTGGTGTAAGAAGCAGAATTGGTCTTGATTGTTGTGTGCCCATACGTCTGTATGCAGACAATACTAGTGCGATGCGGATTGCAAAGAATCCGGTGTTGCATGATCATACTAAGCATATTGAAGTTCATGTGCACTACATCCGTCAGTTGGTGAATGATGGTGTTCTTAAGTTAGTTTACATCACCTCCGAAGATCAGACTGCTGATTTGTTAACCAAGGCACTTGCTTCTGCTCGTCATTGGTTTCTGGCACACAAATTGATGTTGCGTCGGCGCCATCAATTTGAGGAGGGTGCTAGAAGTTATATGTTTAAGTACCTTATTTAATTTGCCATGTACATAATAGGGTTTAGTACAGCCGCCTATATTAGTAGATTTACAACCGAGTTTGCGTGTAAGTTTTATTATGGAGAACACACGTAATAAGAGTATTCTCGCCTTGTGCCGTGGATTAGTCCCAACGTTCAAACGTTAGGGGAATCATGTAAATCCATTGTTCTGTGTTGATTCTTGATTACGTTTTGGTTGCATTTGACAATGACGGCGAAGTATTTGGATTACTGCGAGGCTGTGAGGAGTGGGTTCGTGGCAGAGCTGAATAGAAAGATGAGAGATGGGTTCTTCCAGGATTTGACTGAGAAGAGAGTTGACCAACTCTGGAGTGATTATAATTTATAAGGCCACCTTTGCAAACTAAATCTGGAGTGATTATAAGGCCACCTTTGGAAACCTAGTAACTAGCTATAGCTAGCTAAGTTAATAAATTGCTGGATGGTCGGGGTATTCTAAATATGTAAACTTCGTGCTTGTGAAAGCATAGCTGCTCAATCACTACCGGTCGAATCCGTGAATTGGTGTTATTTGTTTCTACTTTTTAAGATAATAATATTACAACCAGTGGCGGATCCAGAAATTCTATATAGGGGTGTCCTCTTTTAAAAAGTTAAGTAAAATAAAAATTAGATAATTAATAAATAATAAAAATTATTTGATAATACACAACTCATACAAGTTAAAAAATTCAATAATATATTTTCATATTCTAAAAAAATTTATAAAATACACTTGGTGTCTACAGTGCTCAACAAATTTGTCTCGGTATATCCTATTAGACAATCATTCACGAACTGACGCATATTTGACTTCTAAATTTGTTCTTGATGTAACTCAAAGATGAAAAGACACTTTCAACATTTTTCCTACAACCATAAAATCAATACAAGGGTAGCTTGTAATTAGATTAATTGTTAGGTTTTGGAAATAATTAAAGATAGAGAATAGACTTTTGCTATTACATGGTGTTTAGAATAGAACAACCAAAAAGTTGTAGCCTAATAATAGTAGTGTTCCGGGTTTGAATCGCCCAAACTACCACTTATATTCCCATACGCAAACTACAAATGAGAGTAGCATAATCGTTCTTTCAAATTCCAGGGTGTCTCGGACTATAAATTATAATTTTTTGTCCATACGTAAATTACCACTGGGGGTTGGACAATCGATTTTCCAAAATTTAGGGGTGTCCCGGGACACCCCTAAACTCCCCTGGGTCCGCCCCTGATTACAACAATTTCTATAGGTGTCAATCGGGCAAATTTGGAATGGTTTGGGTTGGTTTCAATCAGGTTACGGGTTAGTCAGGTTTAGGGTTTATTGGGTTGTGGGTTCATCGGGTTGTCGGTTAGTCGGATTGCGAGTTTATCGGATTGCGGGTCAATCCTTCCTCTTTCTAGCTCGGTGTTGTTCACTAGCACAATGTTATTCTTAATCCAAACTTGTCCTCTACCTCGATTATCTTACGCTTGTCTTCTTCCTTTGAAAGGCTTGCTATCAGCCTAACTCCCCAGGGTCATGTACCCTCTTTTCTAGTGACGTAGTTTATGTATAAGGATTCCTTTATCGTCATATGGAAATGACCATGCCTCCTCTCTGCCTTGGCCTATTGAATTCTTGACGTCCTCTCATACTCCATGTAACCTACTTATTCCCTCCCTTGCTTCATTTATACTACCCTAGCTTTTCTAAAAGTCTACGCTCCCCACTGCTCCTTGTCACTGTGTTGTAATAGCGTCAAGTTGTCGACGACTAAAATTAGTTGAGGTACTTCTCGTGGTACCTCTTTGTTTCTTGACTCGTTGTCTCCTCGCAACTGCTTAGGGTTAAGGACCCTGAAATCATCCCTTTATTATAGCTACTGACATCTAGTGATTGTAGCTCTTTCTTCGGAGATTCATAGAACTCATATTTGTTTATTTTAACCTATTAGATCCTTTGCTAGCGGCTAAGTAGAAAAAAAAATCCTCCTAGTGCTCCTTCAACTCCTTCGAATCCTCGTACTTATACCTTGGGATATCCCTTTGCGATTGTCGCACCTTTTATTAGGACTAAAGTTATTTATCTTAATATGATTAGAGTATACTGGAGATTCTATAAACTCTTAAAAGAACAACCTTGACTCATTTTTCTTTCATTTAAAACAAAATCCATTAAAACTGAGACCGATATTCCAATATTCCTTGGAACCAAGGAACAGAGGAAGGCCGACTCTGTTACCAAAATGTAACACCCTAACCCGACCGGGTATTACTTTTACCAAAATACCCTTTATAAACTATGAAACAAATCAGAACTGAAAATACTTGTGAAAATAGCGGAAACTTTCCATAATTAACTTTAAAAAATATTGAGAATAAACTGTAATTTCTTAAAACAAAGCCCTAACACTTGTGCAAACCACAATCATGAATTCCTAATCTGAATCTCCAGTCCATACTCATAATCATAAAATGAAATAACTAAAAAGTCTCCAATGCCGCCACTTATGGAAACCTTGTCTATGTATCCTCCGTGACGCTCGGACCGTCCTCCTCTAGCTGGCTTGCCTCGAACCATTCTCTCGATCTCACTGCTCGCTAACTGCTCCTCTAACTAGCTGTTATTGATCTGGTTCTCGCTCATTCCTTTACTAAGGCCTGGTGAGTGAGATGGGGTCAGTATACGCCCTTACGTTTAAAATCTCTAGTACTTGAATACTATACTTAAGACACTTAACTTAAATTGGTGGAAGTTGTTTGTACTTCCACTCTCAAAAATCTTGACACGCCTCTACCGTCACACTACAAAGTGGCCAAGTGTAACCACCTATTAATGCGGAGTATAGCATGTTTAGTTCTAAATGTCAACCCGGGTCCTAGGTGTGATGACTAGTCCGTGAAAATCTTATTATTTAGCGGTTTCAGTGTAGTGAAGGTCTAACTAAACTAGCAAGCAAAACAATGAAATTCAAAGTTGAGAGAGGTCACCCATATATGGTTCCTCCTAGACTGCAGTTAAGCCAGGTTGTAATTCACCAAGTTCAAGTTCAAAGATAGTTGTACCGCGGGAGGTTCTTAAATAGTCTGTCGTCTCGACTAAAGGTCTCCAGACCCTCTCAATTTGAATCCCCAGCGGGCTACTAACCTCCACCGGAGTAAACAGATTGAGGCCCTAACGAACCAAACCTCCTCTATCGGAGTAATTCACTACCTTCAATCAAGGGTGCTCTATCAACCTAGGCAGATATTCTCTTTCTAGGTCAAAGCAGAAATAACAGAAATTTGATCAGGATTCATGCCGTTCAGGAAATCAAACCTCAATTGAATATAATCAACATCAATGAATTCTTACTTGGGTTCATACAATCAGACATAACATACAAATATAGGGTTCTTCATACCCAGGTGAGTGAGAGAGTTTACTCCATAGAGAGAGAAGGGAAATCTAGCTCAGATGTGGAAACCATGTTATGAAGGATGGGATTCAGCTTCTGGCAATCAATCGACACTTCTCCAAGCTTAAACCGAGCTCCAATGGTGATGAAGATCGATCTAGGGCGCTTGGAGAATCTGTTTCGTCACTCTCTCTCTAGGTATCATCTTTGTATCTCTAAAACTCGGGACCCTTCAAAAATTGGTCTTCTTTCCCTTAAAGAGAAGCAGGTCGCTATCCCCGGCCATAATACCCGGTTGGGTATTTCAGGTTCCTGGCCGGGGATTTCAAAACGATGCGCAGCGGCTAGGGGGTTAATACCCGATCGAGGTCCAAAATACTCGATCGGGTATTTTAGCTCCCCGGCCGGGACCCCTTCTTCCTTTTTCGCGTCCTAAACACGAATCCCCGACCTCTCTTTGCATTTTACCCGGCCGGGTATTTTAACTCCTGGTCGGGTATTTTCCTCTTCCACGCCCTTCACTCCAGTGTCCTCCTTCTCGACCCGAAACTCGTTTTCTCGCCTTCACGTCAATGCCAAATCCAGAAATATGACATAAACACACAACCTAGAGTGAAATCGGCTTAAAACATGAGAATCAACTCTCAAACGGCTCAAGAATAGAGGTATAAACATGCGCAATTAATGGTCTATCAAATCTTAACTCCTAAAACTATTTGGGAGCTAAATTTACTCTGCCTTCTTAAAGCTCAAATCTCAACTTAAATACTTGACTGACACGAGGATCCCTCACTAGCTAGTCTGATTGCCCAACTCATACGTATGAGAAGCCATCCAGACTTTCCTTAAACTTAAACTTAGTTAGGGGAGTCATAACGATTTATCCCCCTAACATCTTAAACTTATCATGGTGGCTTTTCACCACGATTCTCAAGAGCATAACTGTTGCTCATCTTAAAAGTCTAAAGAGCATAACTGTTGCTCTTTCTCAAAATCTCAAATGGCAACGGACTGGCGCTAGTGACTAAAAACTCTTACAACGATTTCACCTTCTTGAAGGTGAAGTACTTCTTAAAAAAAACTTGTTTCTTAAACTTTAACAATCACTCATAACTTAATGTTTTATGATAATTAAATAACACACATTCACTTCAAATCATAACTCAAACAAAGCACATATAATCAACCATAAACATAATCAAGCAACGGTAACCACTTCGCTAAAATACTTAAAATGTAATACATAAAAGAATACGTAAGGCGTAGAATGATGATTCGAACAAACCATCATTCAAGGTTGATCGTCTTAGGGTCCTCTCTCCTTGAAGGGTGTATACAAGCCCCATTCCTAATTTCCTATGTACTTCCAAAAGTTTTATACATGATCATCCCTCTCACGTCTTCATCAAATCCCCACCAAAAGCTTTATGAGTGATCACCCTCACATCTTTCTCAATTCCCCACCGTATAATTCCGTCCGTCTCATCAATCCACACGTCCAAAATTGGCTTCAAATCCACCGAGCCTCCATCGTCGCTATTTCCCACTCTCATTCTCCCGGTCCCTATAATTCCATAGACTCGTCCAAAAGCACTCCCCGGCTCTCTCCTCGATCCATCTACTCACACGAGGCATCCTCAGCGCCTCCTTCTCCATCGATGGTTCCCGCAGTCCTACTGCTTCTTCAGCCGGCAATCACTTCACGTTTCCCCTCTTGTACAATTATTTGGGACGGGGAACGGGGACGGGGACGGGGACGACGACAAGGAAAACGGAATCGGAATGAATACAAAAAGAATGGTTGAACAGCGGTTGGTGATGCTTATGCACGGTGGGGAAGGATATCCGTACAAATTGGGTTTTTTTTATTAATTTTAGGCTATATATATTAGGGTTGGGTAGGGTTTAATTGCTCCGCGACTATTTTGGGAGTTTCACAATTACGGGTGAGTTTAATTTGAACTCAATTAACATCCGTAAGTTCCTTATTTTATGTCGAAACTCGACACCGTTTGAACCAAGAGTTCAAAATTTTATTCCTTATCGATATCGTGAAGAAATTTGACAATTGTTGGCCAAGGGCAAAATGGTCATTTTGGTTTAAGAGAAGGATGGGTTGTAACATTTCTCCCCCGTTGGAAATAATTTTGTCCCCGAAATTGAAGCTTAATGACACTGCCTTGGCCGGGATGTAATGTTTCCCTCCTACTTAAGAAAATTTTGACCTCGAAATTTGCTCCTTATCATAACTTCTTGTGCACTTTCGTAACAGTCAGCTTTCATACGAGCGTTCGTATATTCCTTAGGTTGCTTTCGCTTATCCAATCCTCCTATCATAATACCATTTGACCTTAAAACCTCCCAGTTAATCTTATCTAGTTTTGCATCACACCTTATGTTGTTAAAAGGTAATTTGCAATAGGTAATTAATCATCACCAAACTATGCCCCATGGCCATCAACTCAAAGAGACAAACACATTATCTCATGGGTTGAAACTATCTATCAAATTATATGCAATCCAACAAGTCCACATGGTGAGAAGATGTTTGAACATCCAAATAATGTTGATGATTTCCTATAGACACATCTCATGGCAGCAATTAATCAATGGTGGAAGGATAAGCTTACAATTATGTCAAGGAAAGATGGAGCCAAAATAATGTATACATGGACCTATGTAGTAAATGCCATTGATTGTTCTTTCCCATATATATATATTGTACGTATGGGAGTGGAAGAGTAGTGTCGGAGAAAGAAAAAGAAAAGAAAGAAAGGCACAAGTGTGCAAAGTGCATCCTTCTCTGATTGTTAAAAACAATAGCCAAAAGTATAAGGCATTGTTTGTTTGAGTGTATTTTAAAATTGAGTGATTAAACACCATAGTTTCCTTTGTGTTGATCATAAATCATACCACATTTCTGCAAATCCCCAACAAATTTGGTATCAGAGCTAATACCCTTTTATCCTCTAAAAAATCCCTACTTTCTATCCTACACAAATTTTCTCCAAAAGCCATGGCAACAAATTCATCACACACCATGTTTGCTACCTCATCAAATCAAATTCCCATTTTCAATGGAGAATTGTACGAGTACTGGAGTGCCCAAATGGAGCCTATTTTCATCTCTCAAGATCTTTGGGATATCGTCCAAGAAGGCTACGAAGATCCACAAGACGAGGATGAAGATTCCAAGAAACGAGCAGGCAAACAGACAAAGGAGTACAAGGAGAATGTCAAGCAAAATGCCAGCGCCTTGAGAATCATTCAGCAAGCAGTGAGCTAATCTATTTACCCAATAATTTATGGCATAAAAAAGGCGAAAGAAGCTTGGGATGTCTTGCGTACACAATTTCAAGGCTCTGAAAAGTCGATCTCCATCAGGCGACAAAGTTTATGGCGACAGTTCGACAACTTGATGATGAAGGAAACCGACACCATCAAAGACTTCCATTCGCGTGTAGCGGAGACAGTCAACCAGATAAAAGCTACTGGGAAGAAAGAAAAATTGTGGAGAGAATTCTCCGCAGTTTATCATCAAAGTTTGAGCATATTGTTGCTGTGATAGAAGAAACCAAAGATTTGGCAAATCTACCAATGAGCGAGTTGATGGGCTCACTCGTAGCACACGAGCAAAGAATGAGCCGCTTCACCAAACCGCCATTGGAGCAAGCTTTCTTGTCAAAAGTCAACATGACGGAAAGTAAATATGCCAAATTGGAGCAAGGCCAGAGAGGGGGAAACTCACAAGGAAGAGGAAGAGGAAGATCCAATTATAGAGGAAACAACCGTCACAATTATCAACAACAAAGATCGAGCTACACCGGCTCGAGTTGCATAATTTGCAAAAAGGCGGGTCATGCAACAAAAGACTGCAGATTCAAGTGCACCAAGTGCAGAATTCAAAACCACTCCCAGAGAGATTGCTGGTTTCAGAACAAGAAAGAAGAAGGCGAGTCAAGCGGCACAAAAAATGAAGAAAGCAATATGGTGGCCTTATCATGCTTGAATGGTGAGCAAAAATCACAGCTTCCCTGGATGGTGGATAGTGGTTGCAGTAACCACATGACTGGAGATCTGGAGTCCTTCACCGACATCGAAGACAAATACCGCTCTCAAGTCAAGTTGGGAGACGGGAAGAAGCCAAAAGTGGAAGGAAAAGGCACAGTTGTTGTATGCACAGAAGAAGGTAACAAAACTCTCATCCGAGAAGTTTTGTATGTTCCGGAGCTAACTCTCAATCTACTTAGCGTGGGACAACTGATGCTGAAAAATTACAAGCTATTGTTTGATAATGGCGTGTGCGAGATTATCAACAAAGCTGATAATTTCATGGTGGCCAAAGTCCCGATGACTTCCAACAGAATTTTCTCTCTTGCTATGTCACAAAATGGTGAAGTAGCATTCAAGAGTGAAAATTTGGATCAATCCTTCCTATGGCATCTCAGATACGGTCATCTCAACTTCAAGGGCCTCAAATTGCTAAGGCAGAAAAATATGGTGGTGGGACTTCCCCAGATCAACAGAGAAGACAAAATCTGTGAAGGATGCATATATGGAAAAATGCATCATTTACCATTTCCAAAGACATCTTGGAGAGCAAAAGCGCCACTAGAGTTGGTACATGCAGACATATGCGGTCCAACTCTAACACAATCACTCAGCGGTAAAAGATACTTTCTACTATTTGTAGATGACTTCACCAGAATGATGTGGATATTCTTTCTGGAGCAAAAGTCGGAAGCTTTTCCCAAGTTCCTTCAATTCCAAGCAGTAGCTGAGAAGGAAAGCGGCCATCAAATTAAACTCTCCGTACAGATCGTGGAGGAGAATTTATTTATACTCCGTTCATGGAGTATTGTCGCAACAACGGGATAAAAAGGCAGCTGACGGTCCGTTACACACCACAACAAAATGGCGTGGCAGAACGGAAAAACCGCACGATTGTGGAGATGGCGAGAAGTATGCTCAAAGCTAAGAAGCTTCCCAACAACTTGTGGGCAGAAGCGGTCAATACAACAATTTACATCCTCAACAGATCACCAACCAAAGCAGTTCGGAACATGACACCGATACATGCGTGGCACCACAGGAGGCCACAGGTGGATCACCTCAAAGTCTTTGGGTGCATAGCTTATGCACATATCTCTACCCCAAACCGAGACAAGTTTGACCAGAAGGGTGAGAAGCTGATTTTCACCGGCTACAGTGATGAATCCAAAGGCTATCGTCTTTACGATCCAATAAAGAACGAAGTGGTGGTTTCCCGAGATGTGATCTTTGATGAGATGGTGGAGTGGAATTGGGAAAATTCAATCTCAATCTCCGCCAAGTTATGAAATTCTGGAGGACTCAGCAACTCCAGAAGACCCCAGCAACGACCCAGATCCAGTTGCAAGTCCAGAAAGAAATTCAGCACCTAGCCCAGAAGGAGACAACTTCAGAGACGTCGTAACAGACTCAGATTCACCTCCGTTGAGAACAAGGTCTTTGCGAGAAATTTATGAAACAAGTCAGGTTGCATACTTTTCTTGTGAGCCTCAAGTCTTTGAAGAAGCAGCCAAAGAAGAAGTTTGGAACGAGGCAATGGATGCAGAAATTTCCATGATCGAGAAAAACAAGACATGGGAGCTTGTTGATCAACCGGAGGACAAGCCGGCTATAGGTCTCAAATGGATCTATAAAATCAAATTCAATGAAGATGGTTCTATCCAGAAGTACAAAGCTTGACTGGTGGCAAAGGGCTATTCGCAACAGCCCGGCATTGATTTCACGAGACATATGCACCAGTAGCGAGAATGGAGATCATCAGAATAGTTCTCGCTCTAGCTGCTCAATTGGAGTTACCAGTATACCAGCTGGATGTCAAATCAGCATTTCTGAATGGAGAACTGGAAGAAGAAGTCTATGTGGAACAACCACGAGGCTATGAGAAAAAAGGAGAAGAAGACAAAGTCTATCGTCTCCGAAAGGCTTTATACGGGCTGAAGCAAGCACCGAGAGCCGGGAACAGCAGAACTGATCGATATTTTCAGCAAAACAGATTTCAAAGAAGTCCGAGTGAAGCATCTCTCTACATAAAAAAGGGATAAGGAAAAGATTTTCTAATGGTGTGTTTGTATGTTGATGACTTGATTTACACAGGTACAAATCAACATATGATCGAAGAATTCAAAAGTACCATGATGAAAGAATTCGAGATGACGGACTTGGGAGTCATGAAATACTTTCTTGGGATTCAAGTGAAGCAGTCACCTGGAGAAATATTTATTTCACAGGAGAAGTACACCGAAGATATGCTAAAAAGATTTCACATGGCAACGTGCAAACCAATCTCAACACCGATGGCGTTAAACGAGAAATTACAACGCAATGATGGGGCTGAAAAAGTCGATGGAAAGCTGTACAGAAGTCTCGTCGGGTCACTCATTTACCTGACATATACCAGGCCGGATATATGTCATTCAGTAAGTCTTATATCAAGATTTATGAATGAACCTAGCAAACTTCATTTTGCAGCAGCCAAAAGAATTTTGCGGTATCTTCAAGGTACAAAGAAATTGGGCCTGATGTACAAGAAAGAAGCAGAAAGCAAACTGACTGGATATACCGATAGTGACTGGGCAGGATCACTGGATGATCGAAAAAGCACATCGGGGTAAATATTCTGCCTGGGTTCAAAACCCATTTCCTGGAGTTCAAAGAAGCAGAAAACTGTGGCATTATCTTCAGCGGAAGTAGAATATATCGCAGCTACAGATGCATCATGCGAAGCGGTATGGCTAAAAAGATTAATTTCTGACTTGCAGCAAAGTGAAAATGGTCCAAACATAATTCACTGTGACAACATGTCAGCCATAGCCATGACAAAGAATCCAGTATTTCACGCAAGACCGAAGCATATCGAGTTGCGTCATCATTTCATCCGAGACCTCGTCAACGAAGGATTAATCGTGATGGAATTTATCAACACCGACGACCAGCCAGCATATATCATGACAAAGGCGGTTACCCGTGAGAAATTCGAGAAGTTCAAGGAGCAACTTCAAATTGCAAATTAAGAGGGGGTGTTAAAAGGTAATTTGCAATAGGTAATTAATCATCACCAAACTATGCCCTATGGCCATCAACTCAAAGAGACAAACACATTATCTCATGGGTTGAAACTATCTATCAAATTATATGCAATCCAACAAGTCCACATGGTGAGAAGATGTTTGAACATCCAAATAATGTTGATGATTTCCTACAGACACATCTCATGGCAGCAATTAATCAATGGTGGAAGGATAAGCTTACAATTATGTCAAGGAAAGATGGAGCCAAAATAATGTATACATGGACCTATGTAGTAATTGCCATTGATTGTTCTTTTCCATATATATATATTGTACGTATGGGAGTGGAAGAGTAGTGTCAGAGAAAGAAAAAGAAAAGAAAGAAAGGCACAAGTGTGCCAAGTGCATCCTTCTCTGATTGTTAAAAACAATAGCCAAAAATATAAGGCATTGTTTGTTTGAGTGTATTTTAAAATTGAGTGATTAAACACCATATGTTTCCTTTGTGTTGATCCTAAATCATACCACATTTCCGCTAATCCCCAACACGTTCGTATATTCCTTAGGTTGCTTTCGCTTATCCAATCCTCCTATCATAATACCATTTGACCTTAAAACCTCCCAGTTAATCTTATCTAGTTTTGCATCACACCTTTAGGTTTCACCTGTATGCATTTTAGAAGTCCGTTGAATCACCCACTATGGTTGTTGTTTGTCATGGACTCTTAGCTAACCTTCAAATATGCCTCAATTTTTTTTCTTCCTCACTAACCTTAAGTTATTCATATCCTCGTTAGCTAGTTGGCGTAGTAATTTGCTCATATCCTTCACCATCAGTTGTTGAGATGATGTCATACCATAATGTACCCTCCTGTTTTTTGTGCTGCTCTCATTCCGCCCTCTTCTATGTTGCTTGACTTATTCCTTAGTAATCCTCCATAAAGACTTGCGCATCCTGTGATTCAACCGTGTCCGTTCTATCCCTTGGTCTTTCTTTATCTCGATATTTTCCTCGGGGTTTGCTCTACTCTCGATAGATCGCCTTTTGTTCGTTACTCAGTTACCGTCCACGGTAGCCTTATCGGAATAGCAGTTTGATAACCATCCTATGACTACCTAATCGACTTAGACCACCATTTATAATGCATATCAATCTTCACCTCAAGAAGGACATCCATTCTTACCCAATCTATTTAGGGTAGGCGATTTAATGATTCGTTTGTTGATTCCTGTAGTCCTAGAATCAATGAGATTCATCTTATTTTGATTTCTGAGATCGTCTCCAAGACTCAACGATCGTTTATAAAATCTTATATCTTGGGCTTCTAACTTACTAAGAGATATTGCTTCATCTGTTACTTGTTATTACTGTAGGTACTCTTCCCATTTGGGATAGGCCACCTTGCAACGTTTTGCCACCTTTATAGCTAGCCACTTCTCTCATCGTGTATACCACGTGCTCCTTGTAAGATCGTAAAACTTGCTTAGCATAACTTTTGTAAAATGGTTGATCACGTAGGTTCTCTAGGTCCTTGTACATACTAATGTTTCATCTCTTGCCTCTGTTCTTTGATACTTCTTCTTGGCCTTTAACCATAAACTAAATGGTCATCCCCTCATTACTTGCTGCTGATAAGGCCCTGTATGGGACTTTGGTGTCAAAGTTGCACAGCGATGGATTGGATTGATTCAATCCATCAATTTCAAACGAACAGGGGGTGAAATTGATAGATGTGAATGGTCGATTTCGTGTAGTTCTTCAAGCGGAGAAAGGCTCAAAATAGATAGCTGATGCTTGGCCATGATCAAGGGGGTGATTGATCGATACAAACTCCTCAAGCAACCTAGAATCCTTCTAAGTCAGTCTTCTCAAACTCACGAAGCACACAAGCTTGTGAACCAACTCGGGTTGAATTCAACTTGAACAAATACTGACAATTGCAATGAATTGGAACTCTTAAATAAACCTACGCTACTAATCAAACTACTCTGGAAGTCCTTAACACAATCAAACACGAAAAACTAGTTCAAAATAGATAAGGTAAAACATGGTAGTAGTAATCCTAGTCCTAGTCGGATTCAGATTACTCTGCAAGACAATCTTCCAACCGAGCTTCCTGCGATCTTGCCACTCTTCATTGGAATTCTTCCAAACTCCTTTCAAGTCATCCAATGCCACATCGTTGCCGTAGAATATACATACTTTCGTGGGGTAGCATCCTTAGAACTCGACTTACCTTTAAACTCTTCGAATTGGCCTCCAAAGGTTGGTACCCACGCTGCCTCCAGACTCAGTGAAAATCTGACAGTTTTCCAGTTTTAGCGGAGGGTTCTGAGAAGCTTGAAAATCAGTCTTCCTGACCTCTTCTCGAGCTCCCAACCATTTCCTTTTATAAAGAAACTTCCTAGCTTCGCAACAAGCCTTCATTCGCCCTTTTTCATCGAGACAAATAGAAGTTGCATACGTGCAAAGAAGGGTACCTGAAAGACTTGCAAAACTTAGGCAAAATTCATGGTTCTTGTTAGTGTTTGAGATTACTTTTCGATCAAGCAATTCAAGCTTGTTGGTTGAGCCAAATTGGATCATATCTGCTGCTTAGTGCTGGAACCTCATACTACTGCTTCTAGTTTTTGTATGCATTAAAGGCATCCTTTGCATCTTTCTCTATCTTGCGATTAACTTTATGATCCTTTCCAGAATCATGACCTTCCATTTTGCGTACTCGTTCACTCTTGACGCCTAATTTAACACTTCCTTATCACCGTTGACTTGGGAGTTCTCGTACTATCTCTTCTATCAATCTTAGACAATGGATGAAATTCCTCGTACAGTTTCCCTGTCCAGGAAATTTTCACCCGAGAGATCGCCACCTTTCTCCCTCATAGGAGGGCTTGGTTTCACTTTGGAGTATCCTAGCAGGTTCCCTAAACTCATATCCATCTTACTTCTTTACTTGTGACTCTTCTTCCTGATATTCCTTGCTAGTTCTAAATGTCCTTCGTCCTCGATGTAGTCATCTGAGTGTCCATATTCTCTTCTCATTTACGTACCTTGACCGATAAGGTTCTCCCTTCGACCATTCTTGAAAACCATGATTCCACCTTAAAAATTGATCGAAAGTTCGCGATGGACTACCCAGGGATTCCTTGTTGTTTGTTGTACTCCTGCTTTGGCCTGTCCTAGCTATCTTCCTTGACACATATATCGCCCGGTCGATGACCACCATTTTCTTTATATAACGTTCTATGGTGTCCTCCTTTCTTCTTTACTTTTACTACCCTTCTGTTGTTGCTTTATACTATATTTGGTCACCTTGGTAGGCCTTAACATACCTCATTCACGTCATTTGCCTCGATTGATGCCTGTGTACGGCCTTAATCTCTTAGGTTGGGTTCTTAGTGGCTTAACTGAACGTGTCTTACTTATCCTTAACTAGCCTCTTCCTCTAGATGACATCCTACTATGCCGCTCCCACTCAGAGTGGGGCACCTTGGATAAGGTAACTTAATGATTTCCTCCTTCTTGGTAATGCTTTTCCTCTTCATACTCCACTATGTAGTTTCTTCAATTCAAGTCACCTACACATATTCTCAATCCTTCAATGGAACTTTCATGTGCTTCCTCGAATTCACTTCCATTCACTAGAACATTTATTGAATGTTCCACTTACTTGTCTATACTCGGTTGGCTTAATGACTTACTCCAATAGCTAGCTTCGAGACTTCAGCTCTTAACCACCTACTTCCAACTTACTACATAGGGTCACCCCTCGTGTACCCTAGGTGGCTTGGTTCTCCTTACTTCTACGATAGGCCAACGACACGAAAGATCATCACGAACTCTTGCATTCCCCTTTCAACAGTCCCAGCGGCCTCCTGACCTTTCGTGATCTGGGTAGTTTGTAGGGTCTCTCATATCCCAATCTGAATACAACCGTTACTTGCTTTATGTTTGCTTTTGCTTTTGAACACTTCACTTGAAGTGGACCGCTAAATAATAGATATTCACAGAGTAGACATTAAACCTAGGACCCGGGTTGACAAGTAAAATTGAACACACTATACTGTATTTCCATACTGTGATTACACTTGGTCGTAGTTTGATGTTGTGTTTTAGCGAGTTAAGTTTTTGGCGCCATTGCCGGGAACGGCTAGGTTATTGCAGAAACATGAAAATCTGTTACTTTAATATTTACTTTTATGCATTTTATCTTCTCCAACTATTTACCTTCACAAAGTTGTGTTTACAGTTTATGTGTAGGTAGTGCATGACCCATAGCCAGTCAGGAGATCTACTACCTCTGGTCCCTGAAATTGACCGCACATATTGCCAGCTCAAAGCGCTCAACTTGAAACTGGCTACAAAGGATGACTTAGACAAGGCCGTTGTTACTGAAGGATCGTATAGCGAAGAGGAAGAAATGGGTGACCTCAATAATGTAGTTGGAGATATGCAAGACCCACCCGTGGAGCAACTATGGGGTAATACTGGACACCTAGGGTCGAGGATTTGAGGTCAAGTATCTAACATCCTCAAGTTGATGCTAACAACTTTGAGGTGAAGACCTCTATCATCACGATGTTGAAGGGTTTTGTGGTCTTCCATGTGAAAATAGGCGAGTGCCCATACGAGCACCTGCACGGTTCCACGAGCTGATTGATGGAATAAAGATCAATGGGTCCCTCAAGAAGCCATCCAGATACGCTATTTCCCATTCACTCTAGAGGGACTGGACAAGACGTGGCTAGACAACCGGGCTCAAGGGTCGATCACCATATGGACCAACATTGCCAATAAATTTCCGAACCGCTACCATCCCCCATCTAAAATAGCGGATCTACAGAAGGAGATCACTCACTTCGCAGAGGAGGAGGATGAGACTCTCTACGATGCTTGGGAGAGATAATCATGTCTCTTCCTAAAATGCCTCAACCATGGGTTCACCGATGCCTTCAAGGTCGGCACCTTCTATCAGGCTCTCTTTCTTAAAGACAAGTAGCTGATTGACTCAGTCTGTGGTGGGAGCATGCTAACCAAGACACCCCCGCAGTTGAACCAGCTCTTTAAAGACATGGCAAAATAGGGTTACGAGTGGGGGTCGACAAAGAGATAACGGCGAGGTCCAGGCAGAGGTTTGCATGCTGTTGATACCCAGTCATCTGCCCCGGTGAATGTGGTTTCTAAACTGGTTACGGAAATCGACCGTAATGGAATGGTTACAAGCACAGGCCAGCCATAGGTGATGTACTACCAATGGTGCGAGAGCATCAACCGCACCGTGGGAAGCAGGAGCAGATTAATTTCATAAACAATGCCAGACACATAGACCTGTATAGAAACACCTACAATGAGGGGTGGTGCCAGCACCCAAACTTCTCCTAAGGTGGCAACAGTAACCCCAAAACACAGGGCTTTCAAGCCCCTACATGCGGCCGACCAACCAGAGACAGTAGTATCAGCCCCGCCCGGGCCAGTTCCAATAGATGCCGCCTTACCAGCCCAGACAGGGGCAGGCACTCCATCAGCAACAGCAGAGGCAGTTCCAGTAGGTGAGTGCAGCCCCATCAGTCCTGAAACTAGGTGATTCGGTAGTTGAGTTGAGAGACCTAGTACGCACCTTCGCCAACTCTTGCATCCAAAAGTTCAACAAGATAGACCAGTTCTTGGAAATGGCAGTAGGAAGGTTCCTGGAACTTGAAGTTGGGCAGAGGAGCCTAGAAGCAGGCCAAAGGAACCATCATGCTATTTTTCACGTCATTCAGACCCAGATCGGGAGAGTGGCTCAATTTGTGACGCATAGTGCCCTAGGTACCTTACCTGTTACCATGGTGCCTAACCCACTCAATCACCAGGAGGAACTGAATGCAATTAAACTAAGAAGTGGGAAGGTGGCTGACAAAGAGCCACCATTACGCATAAAAGTGGTGAGACAGGTTACCCCATAGTCAGAAGAAGAACTGGTGACGAAAAAAGAGCCAGAGGTTCAAGCCCCAACCAGCAGTCATTGAATATAAACCTCAGCTCCTTTTCACACAAGAATGCACAAAGATCAGCTTGAGGCCAAATTCTGGCACTTTATGTGTAACACCCCGGTAATTTAGATTTAGGTTCGACCCTAATACGTGATTGGTTGGATTGACGGTTACGTACTAAGAGTTATAACTGCGGATTAGGAATAATAATAATAATAACTATTATTATTATTAACTATTATTATTATTATTGCTATAATTATTAAAAAAATTTATATAAACCTAGAGGGCCGAGTGGCCCTCATTTATTCCCCACCATCCAACCTTTCCCTAATAATCGGGGAAAGTTAATCTGCTAACTTGAACATTCGTTAGCATATACTAATTGATATCTAAAATACATGAACTAATATCCAAGTACTAAAGTATCTAAAGAGCACAGACTAGTATTCAAAATTTGCTAACTGATATCCACCATGAATCAATTATTATCCCAAATTCACAAACTGATATCTAGACAACACAGAATAGTATACAAATAGCACATAATTAGTATCCAGATAACACATAAAAGTATCAAGGTAACCCATAAGAATATCCATATTGAATACTAGTTGGTTGATTGTGGATATTAGTTGGTATCTACTATCTGGATACTAGTTTGTGATGTTTTGAATACTAGTCTGTGCTATCTAGATACTTAGCAGACTTGGATATTAGTTTATACATTTTAGATATTAGTTAGTATATACTAACGAATCTTCAAGTTAGCAGAATAACCAGACTGGAACCCCCCACCCCACCATTTTACTTCCACCTGTTCTTGGGGAGTAGAGGACTCCCTCATAGCCTGACAGTCCTCCACCCGGTGATTCGGGCTCTCACACCACTGGCACTGAGCCACTGGAGGCGTAGCTGTGCCTCGGCCCGGAAGGAGACTGTTGGGCTGCTTCAAGGTCTGCACCAACTCAGCCACCTGCTGCTCTAACCCGGACCTGGCCTCCACAGCGTGCACACCACGGTCCCGGGTCTGTCTGCCTCTGCTGCTCTACCCCAGGGATTGATCACGGGCAGCCAAGGTACTGATCATCTGGTTCAGCTCGGGTGGAGTCTTAGTGAGAATATCCCCTCCTGGGCATAGAGACTCGATCACCCTCTGGCTGTCGGGGGTGAGGGCACTGTAGAAGTTCCCCACTGTGAAAGCATCGCTGAAGCCATGATGGGGACACTGCCAGAAGTATCCCATGTACCGCTCCCATGCATCACGAAGTGACTCATCTGGCTCTTGGCGGAAGTGAATGATCTCCCGCTGAATCTCTGTAGTCTTCGATGCCGGATAGTACCGGTGCACGAACTTGTCAGCCAGATCGTCCCAAGAGGTGATGGACAATGAGGGCTGGGTCTCCAACCACCTCTTAGCATTCCCCGCCAGAGAATGGGGGAAGAGGTGAAGGCGGATTGCGTCATCCGGGACACCGTTCAGCTTGAACCCGTTCGTCAGCTGCAGAAAACGGGAAAGATGTACCCGGGCTTCCTCATCCTTCAAGCCATGGAACTGGATAGAGGATGTAATGAGTTGAATCCAGCATGGCTTGATCTCGAAGTTGTTTGCTGGAATCGGCGGATAGAGGATGACCGGGCGGATGTCAGCAATACGCGGAGTGTAGTAATACTCCAAGGTGGGACCCGGTGGTGGATGATGATGGGCCCCAGCTCCCTGGGGATTTGGGTTGTTCCCCAGGATCTGGTTCTGAGGAGGTGGGTTCTGATCGCCTTCCATCTCGTACTCGTTCTCGGATTCGCTGCTCAATTGGCCGTCTCTGCGCTCCACCTTAGCCAGTCTAGCTCGCTGTTGTCTCCGAAGTTGTTTGCAAGTGCACTCAATCTCAGGATTCAACGGCAGTAAACCTCCCGACTGGCTACGGGTCATGCACTATCTGCACACAATCAAGCAATGCAAACCCGTGAAGGAACAAGTGGGAAAGAACAAATAATCAATGCGAAAATGAAAGTGCTAAAGTAACAGAAATCACTTTTCTTCAACAACCTAGCCGTCCCCGGCAACGGCGCCAAAAACTTGACTCACTCCTACTGTCACTCTAGAAAATGGCCAAGTGTAACCACTTCCTAAAGCGTAGTATAGCGGGTTTGGGTTTTATTGTCAACCCGGGTCCTAGATGTGATGACTACTCGGTGAATTCTCGTTATCTAGCAGTGAACTTTTAGTGCAAACTCAAGCAAACAAAAACACAAGGCAAGTAAACGGTTGTTGTCAAGTCAAGAGAGGTCACCCGTATATGGTTCCCCCTAGACTGCAGTTAAGTCGGATTGCAATTTACCAAGTTCAGTTTTCATGAAAGTTATACTGCGGAAGGTTCTTAATTAGCCTGAAGTCTCGACTAAAGGTCTCCAGACCCTCTCATTCTGAATCTCTAGCGGGCGACTAACCTCCACCAGAGTAAACAGATTGAGGCCCTAACGAACCAAACCTCCACTACCGAATGGAATTCGGTACAGAATAGCGAATTGGCTCCTCGACTAAAGTCACCAATTCGCTACCTTCGATTAAGGATACTCTATCAACCTAGGCAGATATTCTCATTCTAGGTCAAAGCAGAAACAACAGGAATTTGATCAGGATTCAAGTCATTCAATCATTCAAACCTCAATCGAATAAAATCAATTCACAAACTCTGTACTTGGGTTCATACAATCAGACCTAGCATACAATTCTAGGGTTCCCCATACCCAGATGAATGGGGGAACTACTCCATAGAGAAAGAAGCAAAAGCAGATTCAGACGCGGAAATCATACTGTGAAGACGGATTTCTGCTCCTGGACGGTTAATCGGCACTTCTCCAAGCTCAAGCCGGGCTCCAATGGTGATGAAGATCAAGCTATGGCACTTGGGAACTCTGGTTCGTCGCTTTCTCTCTCTAGGAATCGATTTCTCTCTCAAAAACTCGGAACCCTTCAATGTTGGCCTTCTTCTTCCTTTTATCAGCTGCCTGGTCGCGATACCCAGTCGAAATACCCGGTCGGGTATTTTGGGTTTCGACCGGGTATTTCCAAAACTCGCCGTTTCATTTAAGGGAAAATCCCCGGTCACTCTCCATTATCCCCGACCGGGGATTTTAGCCATTTTGCCCGGGCCCCCTTCTGTTTCTCACGGACGCCCGAAGAGAAAAATACCCGGTCAAGGCCAGAAAATACCCGGTCGGGTATTCCTTCCTTTGGCCGGGTATTTTGGTCCAACAGCCTCCTTCGTCCCAACTTCGCTCCTTTCGACCCAGAACTCGTTTCTCCGCCTCGATTCCAACGCCGGGTCCTGAAATATAACATAAACACACAACCTAGCGTGAAATCGGCTTAAAACACGAGATTCCTCATCACAAACGGCTTCAGAATAGGGGTGAAAACATGTATAATTATCGGTCTATCAATGAGTAATGACTAAGTCCCAAGTGGGGCATGGACATGGGTAAGAAGTCCATGGCCATGAGACAAAAGAACCATGACCCCCTTTGCGAGACACTACGTGCTCGTCAAAAGACTAGCATGGCACGAGATTCAGAACAAGACTAGGCGAGGCAAGCTACACTCCAAGACCCACGACAGTTACAATAGAGGCCCCTAGGCGGTTGAAGGAGTAACCACCACTCCAGGAAGCGGTTCTTTTCAGAAGTTATCCAAGAGGCGGTTTTCTACAGAAGAAGGGAGAGCGGTTCTTTGTAGCAGTTATCCAACAAGCGGTTTTCTATGGCGGTTACCTCCTTGTGGCTATAAATAAAAGGAGGGGTCGATAGAGACAAGGGTTCCAAAACCAACACTCTGACACACATGTCAAGTTTATCCTTTACCTTTTCTCTATCATGTTGCCATAGATGTAGTTCGTAGTTTGGAGCTCTCGCCGAACCTCCATAGGAGTAGAAGTAATTTAATTTAGATCTCGTTCCCAAAAAACCATCAATCAAACACCCTTGTTCGAACTTTGTTTGAAGAGGTGTGAGTTGTGTCTTAGTAATCGTGGCCCAAAGAAGTCAAAGGTGCATTAATCTCATTTCAACGCAAGTTTCCTCGCCATAAAACAAATTTGGCACACCTGGTGGGACATTGTGTTTGATATGATGGCTCCCCGACTTAGACAACTAGATGAAGATCTTCTACAAGTCTTTGTAGAAGAGGATCAAATGACTAGCTTCAAAGTTGGTCGAGTGGACGTTATTGCCGAAAACAATGGCGAGATGAGGCTCTGCCAACACCGGCAACAAGTTTGGATGAAGCAGCTTCCATCACTTTGCTCCATCAATCCATTGAGGAGGGTATGGTTGACCCCCAACAGGTAAACTGACGTTTAACTTCTCATATTAAGCGCCATGCTTCTCTTATTGAATGTATCGATTCTCTCATTGAACGTCATGATTCTCTCATTTCTTGGATGGATACATGTCTATATAATTGGTTTGGAAACTTGAGCAAGACTCAAAGCCATTTTTATGAGTCTAGACATGTCTCGGACATATATGTGGTTCAATCAAGGACTTTGCCAATAAATAGCAAAGATCCACCACTAAACAGTGTTACATGGTGTAAGAATCTTTCTTCCACTGGTTTTCAAAATGGTCGATCATGGAAAGGAACATCGCCGACATCGGTAACAAGCCAACTGCCATCTCAACATGGGAGTAGTGGCCAAAATTTGGCCTTCACGTTCACGACCCACGATTGTGACTTGTCTGTACAATATGGAGTTCAACCGCCCATGCTAGATAGAAGATTCCCTGTGGATGACGTAGGTGTTGGCGTTTCATCCAAAATGGATCAAGTACCACGATTTGCTCACCCACACCCAATGCCACCCCCAGTGAGTAGGCAAGGAGTGGATTATGAAGAACTCAAACCATCTAGAGCTCATCATGGGGGGCATGAAAGTCTAACTTCCCACAAGGTGAAGCCTAGAAGTCCATCTAGGGGGCATGTGGTGTCTAAGAGACCACATCAATCACAAGCAACACATGCTTGTGCTAAGCATTCTAATTTGGCTAAGTCTAGACATGGGGGCATGTCAGTGTCACCCATCATGAAGTATGAAGTAGGGGGCATGTCTTGGAAGACACAACAGCTCCAAGCCACCCATGGTTTTTATAAGTGTAAAACTATGGTTAAGTCTGGACAAGAGGGCATCCCACCAATCACCAACAGTGGATATGAGGTCAAGTCCAACAAGAAAAGACTTGGGAAAGCCAAAAAGTGTTCTCGTAGTGTTGAAAATTTAGCTAAGTATGGGCAAGGAGGCATGTCACCCACCATGAATAATGGAGTAGGGAGCATGTCCAAGTATCTAAAAGAATTCCAACCTACACATGCTTGTGATAAGTATGCAAGTTTGGCTAAGTGTGGACAGGGGGGCAAGTCCATGTCCATGAGTAGTAAGTACATGCCATCAATCATGAATGATGGACATAGGGGCATGCATAAGAAGGTATCATAAGCACAAACCAGACATGGCCTCACAAAGAACCAAGGATGGTTGTGTGCTAAGGGTAGGAGCCAACAAGGTTTGGAGGTTGAAAGACAAAGTCAAATGGGCCACATGGGTGGTCGCCAACTTGTCAAGACTGGAAATCGTCTCCAACAACATGAGGAGAGTAAGCATGTCTCAAGCATGAGGAAACCAAGGCAGAGGAAAACCCATGGTCGTTTTAACATGCCAAGTGATGTGGCTAAAGCATATGAGCATGAGACCCCATGCAAGGCCACCAAGGCTAGACATGCTGATCATATACCACCCACTGGTAAGCTAGAAGATTCAAAATTAATGTATGGAGAATCATGTTCCATGGAGGAAAAGAGGCATGTGGTATATGGATGGCGTGCATGTTTTAATCCATGGACTTGGCAGTGGGTGTACACCTTTGGCGCATTAGTTGTTGCCAGAGGTGATGGAGAGCGGTGAAGTTTGTCACTCCTTGTTATCTTAAATAAATAAATATCATATATATTAATAAATAAATAAAAGCCCATCATGGCTATATAAGAAAAAATAGAGAGAAAATAACAAAGTGGAAATTTTGAGTCGAAGTTATTATACTTTGATGTGAAGATCTTACCACCAAGTCGTAGTGATGGCTTGGCATACCGAGTCGTAGATTGCGTCTTGTCATGCTATGTCGTCTTGTCCCAAGTGGCCACCAGTTTGGATGTTGGCCACGACCTAAGGGCATCGTGGGTTGGAGATGAGTGACGGCCAGCTTGAGCATGTAAAATAAGAAAAATGTAGGGGCCTCACTGAATTGTTGACGAGAAGCCAACAAGGCAAGGGTTTCTCGTGGCTACACATGAATGAAGACAACATTGGCGGCATAGCTAGCCACTTGAAAGACGTAGGTTCCATGGTGTTATTTTAGAGGAAAAAATTTCAAGTTTTATTGAACCTGTGGTCATGGGTGAGTAGAGACAAGCCTTGTTACTCGAGGACCAGTTAGAGAAGAGATATAAGTGGTCAAGTTGGTCTCAACTACTTAGTCCATAATCCTTATGCACTAAGTAGTTGGGGGGCATTTGTTTACACCATAAATTTTGTCTTGTACCACATTGGTGAGTCACAAGATAATCAAGGAGTTTATAAGGCCACACCCATTATAACAATTAATGTTGTTTAAATTGGGCCTTATGGATATTGATTTTAAATCCAAGTCACTAGCTCATTAATGAGCATGGACATGATTCAATAAGTGACATGGGCCTCTCGTAAGAGGCCATGCCATGCCACGAGATGGCATGAAAATTTCTAAGTATGAGAAGTCCATGGCCATGAATGAAGAGGCCATGCCGCCTCATAACCAAGACCAAACGACACAAAAACATGTCCATCTAGAATTTAGAAGCACATGCCATCTCAAGGAAGACCTCGATACGGTCAAAAATATTCTAAGTCTCGAGAAGGGCATTCCACTTCACGAAGAGGCCATGCCGCCCCATGGTCAAGGCCTAATGACTGAAAAATAAACTAAGTCTGGAAGAGGTACATGCCACTTCAAGGAGAAGCACGTGCCAAGGGGCATAGACGCGAGACAAGATGAGACGTCCATGCCACTTCACGAGAAGGGGCATGGACGCAAGAAAAGATACTAAGTATGAGAGGGCCATGTTGTGTCACGAGAAGGGCCACAGACATGACTGAGAAGTCCATGGCCGCGAATGAGGAGGTCATGTCGCCTCATGATCCAAAATATACTAAGTCTGAGAAGGCCATGCCGCCTCACGAGAAGGGTGATGTGCATGATTAAGAGGTCCATGGTCGTGTCATGTGATGGCCATGGACGCGAAGCAAGAAGCATTAGAAATGATTGAAAATACTTAGTATGGAAAGGCCATGCTGCCTCATGAGAGGGGCCTTGTGCATGATTGAGAAGTCCATGCCACTTCACAAGAGTGGACATGGACACGAATGAGAAGGGCGTGGTGGTGGAGCACTATATGAGTAATGACTAAGTCCCAAGTGGGGCATGGACATGGGTAAGAAGTCCATGGCCATGAGACAAAAGAACCATGACCCCCTTTGCGAGACACTACGTGCTCGTCAAAAGACTAGCATGGCACGAGATTCAGAACAAGACTAGGCGAGGCAAGCTACACTCCAAGACCCACGACGGTTACAATAGAGGCCCCTAGGCGGTTGAAGGAGTAACCACCACTCCGAGGAAGCAGGGAGCGGTTCTTTTTGGAAGTTATCCAAGAGGCGGTTTTCTACCGAAGAAGGGGGAGAGGTTCTTTGTAGCAGTTATCCAACAAGAGGTTTTCTATGGCGGTTACCTCCTCGTGGCTATAAATAAAAGGAGGGGTCGACAGAGACAAGGGTTCCAAAACCAACACTCTGACACACATGTCAAGTTTATCCTTTACCTTTTTTCTATCATCTAGCCATAGATGTAGTTCGTAGTTTGGAGCTCTCCCCGAACCTCCATAGGAGTAGAAGTAATTTAATTTAGATCTCGTTCCCAAAAAACCATCAATCAAACACCCTCGTTCGAACTTTGTTTGAAGAGGTGTGAGCCGTGTCTTAGTAATCGTTGCCCAAAGAAGTCAAAGGTGCATTAATCTCATTTCAACGCAAGTTTCTCGCCGGAAAACATATAGTAAATAAGGTAATAGTTTCTACGGTTTTTTCTCATATAGTCGGCCAAAAGAATCCCTGGACAAAGTCGCACTCAAAATTCTCAACTTGGGGCCGAAGTAAGCATCTTTTAGAAGCTTTCTTGGGCTTGGGCCAAGCGATATTTGGGTCTGTCGTGGACTTTCTTTGTCGGCTAGGTTACTTGTAGTCTAAATAATTCCTCCTCCAAATTTAGGCTCTACTTGATGGGTTATGACCCATCTTGACCTTCCTCAATGGTAAGCCTTCTACACTACCGGATATGCTTCTATAGTCCATAAAGTGAGCTTCTGATGTCCAAATTCATCACTATTTAACCATAGCGCTTGAAATCTCATCCTCCTTCGTCCATTGATGATCCATATTTATATTGAGTGTATTATGTTCCTGAAATGCCCAAAATACCACCAATAGGCGTAAAATAGGACAAAAACACACTTAAGGTCTATCTTAGGTACATTGATCAAATAGTTACGATATTTATATGAAATTAAGTAAAAAATTACTAAAGATGCATTGATTAAGGGTAGGTAATGTATCAAATATGGGAGTGATAAACACTATAATTTGAGTTTCAACAAGCGTTGAACTCCTCCTTCTTTGGATTATTTTTTGTAATGCATGAAATATTCCCTATGTGCTTTTGATTTCTGGAAGAAATCAAGATTTCATGTTGACGTTTAATGTTTTGAAATGTGGCTTGAAAACCATGAACTGTTGCTTCTAGCTTCTCAAACCGATTAGATTGATGGGTTGAAGAACCTCCTCATTGCTACTTATACTACGATTGGCTCCAAAATTCGCGTGGATTGGTATTCTTACTCAATTGCTGATCATTAACACAAGGGGAATATTTAAAGGTGATGTTGGATAATACTCTGGCTTCCTTCCTCCTTTAGCATCCTTCAGTATTTCAGAAAGCTCCTTCATCTGCTAGTTAAAGATGATATTGTTGCATGGGACTTGAAGGTTACTACTCAACAAAACGGTGTCGCTCCCTGCATGATCAGAACGGTGCCGCTTCATCAAGACAACAAAACGACGAATTAGTTTGACCTGAGTATCGTCCTTCGCAAGTGTTCCTCCATTCTCGAGCTCTTCATTTCGCAGACGTCCGCTCCCCACACAAGAAACCAGGTCGACGACCACCACCTCTACTCTTCGGAATGATGATCACTACAAGATATAGGAAACGGGTCTGAGGTCTGCTAAAATTCAAACGGTCACTTTGTGATCGCGCCTATAAATAGGAATCAATTGTGTCATTAGAAACTTGACAGTTGAGAGCGAGTGAGATTGTGTATCTGCTTTGTTCGTCATGGGTCCGTTCTTGAACTAACTTCAGTAGGTCAATCATAGGGTGTGTAAACCGGGTGATTGATTCTTGGGAAGTGAGGGTTTGAGTGTTGTGTTTCTTATTCCAAAGAGCCAAGCTTCTTGGCTTGGCTAGGGTTCTTGTTTTCTGCAGTGTGTATTCTTCCAAAATTAATAAAAGTTCGATTTTTTTCCTTTCACTCTGATTCTACAATTGGTATCAGAGCCAGCTCTTTGAAGGATTAATCATCGCCAAAGAGTTTTGTTTAGAATGTCAGGATCCTCGTCAGTTGCAGTCTCCTATTCTGCGAATACGAATCCGCCTTGGTTCGATGGGACAGACTACACAGTCTGGAAAAAGAGAATGAGGATTTATCTTTGCGGAGTTGATGGGGAGCTATGGGCGTTTGTACGAAAAGGACCTATTCCCATGGATGATGAAGATGAAGAAGAGTGGAAAGAAGAACAGAAGATATCATCACAGCTCGATTCACGAGCTATGCACATACTGTTTTAAGCTCTCTGCCCTGAAGAACAGAGTCAGGTTGCGCAATGTGAGTCTGCCAAGGAGATTTTGGAGTCTCTTCAGACAACCCATGAAGGTACGTCTGAAGTTAAAGAAAGTAGAATTGATGTCCTGTTAAATGAATATGAATCGTTCGAAATGAGCTCAGGAGAATCATTATCTAGCATGTACAAACGGTTTAATGATCTGATCAATAGACTAAAAGGTCTAGGAAAACTGTTTGAAACAAAGGATCTAGTTCGTAAAATCTTAAGGTGTTTACCCAGAGAATGGTTACCTAAGCGAACTGCTATAGAGGAGGCTAAAGATTTGAATACATTATCTATTGAGAGGCTAGTTGGATCTTTGCTTAGTCATGAAGGAGTAATAATACAAATGAATAAAGATGATCATAGACGAAGGAAGGTTATTGCATTCAAAGCTCAAGAATATGATAGTGATTCTGAAGCAGATATGGGAGAGGACTTTGAAAAGGAATTTGCTCTTGTAAGTAGGAAGTTTCATCGAACGCTCAAAATGAAAAAGGATTTTCAAGCAAAAAGAGCATATCGTGATTCTAGACATTTCAATAATCAGTTCCCTGAACATAGAAAGGACAGGGAAGAAATTGAAAGAATTCCTATTAAAACAAACAAAAGATACATATCATATAGACCATACCTAGATAAAAGCACTCTGAGGTCATATGATAGATCCTCTGAAGGTCGAGAAAGGTTCAAAATTGATAAGGAAGACCACAGATCTTCCAATGTAAAAGATCTACCTGTTTGCTATAAGTGTGGTAAGACAGGGCATATCAGATCAAAGTGTCCTGCGGGAAGCAAAGCTAAGGAGAAGGCACTGGCTGCATCTTGGTGTGACCTCAGCTCGGAAGAGGAGCATGAGGTAAAAGATCTAGCCTACATGGCATTTGCAACCAACAGTGAACATGGTTATCAATCCTCAAGCAGCAATGATCAGTTAACACCATCATGCTATCAGGTAATCATCGACTCTAAATCAGATGAAAACAATAATGAAGATAGTGTTTTAGAATCAAAAACTGATTTCCTTAACGCTCTAACAAACTTGGAAGAAGAATGTAAAAGACTTAAGAGCAAGTACGACCTACTTATGACTGACAATCAGGGATTAAAAAAGGAGGATATACTTAGTCTAAATAAGTCAATAAAGTGTCAGAATGAATAACATAAAAAGCTGAATAAGCTGATATTTGAGCTCACAGATGAAAATCAGCGACTAAACAAACTACTTAAAGCGAAATCAGGTCTACAGAAGTCTAATATATTCAGAACAAAACAAACTCCGAACAGTCCTTGTCGAAAATATTTTCCTAATCAAAACCGAAAATACCCTATTATCTATACATGTAATTACTGCAAAAGAAGAGGCCACTTGGCAAAATTTTGCTATGATTTACAGGATCTGAGGAAACCTGGTAAATCCAAAACATTTTGGGTACCAAAATGTACTAACCTGTGATTGATTGCAAAGTTTGGGAGAAAATGAGAACATCTGGTTTCTGGACAGTGGTTGCTCCCACCACATGACAGGTAAAAAGGAATTGTTTTCTTCTTTAAAATATAAGAAGGGTGGTAAGGTAGTCTTTGGAGATGATCGGGTTGGAATAATAATGGGAAGTGGAACTGTTGGTAAGAATCCCCTTCCCACTATTAGTGATGTGTTATTCGTTAATGGCTTAAAACACAATCTTCTCTCTATCAGTCAGCTGTGTTCAAATGAAAACAGAGTAATATTTGAGTCAGAAACATGCCAAATCATCAGAATAAAAGATAATAAACTGGTATTTAGTGGAACCAAGAGGAATAATATGTATGTCGTAAATCTAAATTGTCTGAAAACCTTTAACGAGACATGTTTTCAAGCTAGCATGTGTGATACTGAAATGCTTTGGCATAGAAAATTAGGACATGTATCCTTGTCAAAATTATCCAAGCTGTCTAGGATGAAGTCTGCTAGAAGAATACCTACTTTAAAAGAAAACTCCAAGTTTTTCTGTGATGCTTGTGTCGGAGGTAAGCTAGCTAAGAAAAGTTTCAAATCTAAGAAAGACATAACTACCTCTGGCCTTATGAATTAATTCATATGGATTTATTTGGACCAACTAACGTGACTAGTCTTGGAGGTAAATCCTATGGTTTTGTGTTAGTTGATGATTTCTCTAGGTATACATGGGTCTATCTACTTGCATCAAAAGATGAAGCTTTTAGTTGCTTCAGGTTGTTTGTAAATCGAATACTAAATGAATCTGAAAAAGGAATTAAATCCATCCGAAGTGACAATGGGGGAGAATTTATATCGGATCAGTTTGGGGAGTTATGTGATGAAAGAGGAATTTTCTGCACCTAGAACATCACAACAAAATGGTGTAGTAGAAAGAAAGAATAGAACCATAATTGAAGCAGCTAGGACAATGCTGTTAGAATATGGTACACCTAAAGTGTTCTGGGGAGAAGCTGTAATGACAACAGTTTATGCAATCAACAGGGTACTTATTAGAAAATCTATAAATAAGACTCCATATGAAATCTTGAAGCAAAAGACATCAAATGTGGGTTACTTTCATCCTTTTGGTTGTAAATGTTTCATCCTAAATACAAAGGATCATCTCTCAAAATTCGATGCTAAGTCAGATCAGGCTACATTTCTTGGATATTCAACTAAGGGTCAAGCATATAGAGTGTATAATCATAGATCCAAAAGGGTTGAGGAGTCTGTGTTTGTAAAATTTGATGAAACTATGGGCACTAACAAGGGATCTGCCGAAAGCATAGATTTCCTGTTTCCTGTTTCTACAGAAGAAACAAACTCAGGAGGAATAGAAGCTTCTGAAGAATTACATACCAGCAAATGTGAACCAATGCCTGAAGTAGAAGAAGAAAAGGAGGCCCCAGCACACATTCAAAAACGACATCCTCCATCTCAGATCATTGGTCAACTCAAGGATGGCATCCATACCAGAGGTAAGTACCAACCAGGTCAGTATGCTCTTGTCTCACTACTAGAACCTAGAAATTATAAGGAAGCTCTTACTGATGATGAATGGTTGAATGCTATGCAAGAAGAATTACTTCAATTTGCTAGATTGCACGTCTAGGAACTTGTTCCTCGTCCAATAGACTGTTTAATCATTGGAACAAAATGGGTTTTCATAAATAAAACTGATGAAGAAGGTGTAGTAGTTAAAAACAAAGCCAGACTAGTGGCACAAGGTTACCTACAGGAAGAAGGAATTGATTTTGAGGAATCTTTTGCACCTGTTGCACGTATTGAATCCATTAGAATGCTTTGTGCATATGCATGTTACATGAAAATTCCTCTATACCAGATGGATGTAAAGAGTGCCTTTTTAAATGGAGAGATAAAAGAAGAAGTATATGTTAGTCAACCACCTGGTTTTATTGATCATTAAAATCCAGACCATGTGTACAAGTTATCAAAAGTCTTGTATGGACTAAAACAAGCACCTAGGGCATGGTATGAAATACTGTCCACATTTTTGAAGAATGAAGGTTTCTGTCAAGGAAATGTTGACAAAACCTTGTTCATTAAAAGAGAAAACTCAGATACTCTAATAGTGCAAATATATGTTGATGATATAGTGTTTGGTTCAACAAACCCCTCCATGTCTACAAAGTTTTGTGAAAGTATGAAATCAGAATTTGAAATGAGCATGATGGGAGAATTATCCCACTTTCTTGGCCTACAAATTAAGCAAACTAAATCTGAAATTTTCATTAATCAATCAAGTTACATTGAAGCTATGCTTAAGAAATTTGATATGAACTCTGTGAATGAAAGTTTGACCCCAATGGCCACAAATCTAAAGCTAGACAAAGATGAAGGAGGTATGATTGGTTCTCTCCTTTATTTAACAGCTAGTAGACCTGACATTCAGTTTAGTGTTGGATTGTGTGCAAGACTTCAATCAAATCCTAAAGAAAGTCATCTCAAAGCAGTAAAACGAATATTCAGATATCTCAAGGGAACAAAAAACGTAGGTTTGTGGTATCCAATCTCTGATTCATTTGAATTAGTAGGGTATAGTGATTCAGATTTTGGAGGAAGCTTGGTAGATAGAAAAAGCACCTCAGGAACTGTACAGTTCCTTGGACCTGCTTTAGTCTCGTGGTTTAGTAAAAAGCAGGGTGCAGTTGCAATCTCAACCGCAAAAGCTGAGTATATGGCAGCTGGAAGCTGTTGTGCTCAGATCATGTGGATGAAAGCACAACTCTCTGATTATGGCTTTAAATTAAGTAATATTCAGGTGTGTTGTGACAACACTAGTGCAATTTGCATGACAAAGAATCATGTTCAACACTCTAGGACAAAACACATTGAGATAAAATATCACTTCATTAGAGATCTAGTGCAAGCAGGACATATTTGTTTGCAATTCGTTTCTACCGAGTCACAATTAGCTGACTTATTTACAAAACCCTTATCTAGTGAACGCTTCCTCCAACTATGCACAGAGATAGGGCTCAAATCTTCTACTCAGATTAAAAATCTTACAAACTAAAGACTCATTGGGCCTTTTTCGCTCTGGGTACTTAGCGTGTCTCGGGTAATCCACAAACCTCTCTTTTTGGCTCATGCTTGCGTTGTTCCAAGACAACGCCATGCATGCTACAAACTAATCATTACACTTTTACCTTACCTTTCTTCTATGAGAGACTCTTCCTCTTCTCCTCTACCCAACGTTTTCTGCCTATATAAGGAGTACTCCTGGTTTTAACCTCCTCACTGTTCCAGTAACTCTAAAACTCCATCTAAAACTCCGAAAGCCCTTAAGCGTTTCCAAACATGAGTGATTTCCTTCCTCTCCCCTTTTGATTCGATGGTCTGGTTCACACCTTCTCTGGATATATGTTCCATGAACCAAGGGTGCTGAATCATCATCGGTATCTTCAACATTTCGCAAAAGAAGGATCCATCACATTACTCAGCTTGATCCTTACGAGTTCAATGTCTACAAGTATGACATTGTTTCTCTTATCGAAGGACTTGGGTGGGATTTTCTCCTTCGACAACCCCTTCACCCTGCATGCCCCGGAGCTGTGAAATACTTCTTTTCGAATCTGCAAAGTCAGGGAGTAAGCTCAAGGAGTTTTACTACACTGGTTTATGGTCATCTGCTGACCATACTAGTCGATGCTCTCATGGCATACTCGGGTTTCCTTCTCAAGGGCTTGGAATAGCTCATCCTTCTGAAATCTGGAAGCATGAATTCAAGATTGAAGTGGAATACAACAACTTCTCCACCGAGCCAACTGGTGGATCTGACGTCCCAATCCCTGCAGCCTGGTTACCTCCTAGGCTGCGTATCTTTCATTATTTCCTCACTCATGTCTTCTTCCCTCGATCCTTTAATTAGGATCGAGTTCTTCATATGGATCTGTGGATTATCTCAAGTGCAACAGCAAGGCGAAAGCTTGATTTCGCGAGCGTTATGTTCGGCCAGCTCCTCCCAGTGGCTGATGAACACTAGAAGGGGCTCCTACCTTTTGCTTCCATCATAACCAAATTGCTAATCAACCTAGGGGTTGATATATCTGAATTCCGAAGTGTCTCCACCATGTATTTTAGTGCACTAAATGTGCTCATGGTGCTTGATCAACCGACAGACATTCCTCCTCCTCCTCGTCCCTCATCCTCTCTTCTTGGACCCCCTCCTAAGCCTTCCTATGCAAAGAAGGACAAGTCTGCTGGTGAACCCAGCAAAACTGGTGACCTTGTGTTCACCATTTCTGAAGGCAGCTCTTCCTCTGATGATTCTGCTGCTTCTGCCCCTCCCTCCTAATCTTCTATCTTCATGTTTTATTTAGGTAGTTGAGCATATTTTGTACTCCTGTCCTGTTTTCAGGATGGCGCTTTTGTTAAGGGGGAATTGAGTTCAGGTAGTTTAGGTGCTTTTGCTTAGGGGGAAGATCCTTCCCAGTCTTTTGTAAAACTCAAATCCCCTAGATGCTCCTACTGTAACCATGCTTTTTCATTAATGCAACTGTGTTTGTTTTGGAATCGTTCTCTGCTGGTTTCTTTTCTCTCTTTTGCAGGAATCCTCACACTTCTCGGACGAAGGGGAAATTGTTGCAATGGACTTGAAGGTTACTACTCAACAAAACGGTGTCGCTCCCTATATCGCTCCCTGCATGATCAGAAAGGTGCCGCATCATCAAGAAAACAAAACGACGAATCAGTTTGACCTGAGTATCGTCCTTCGCAAGTGTTCCTCCATTCTCGAGCTCTTCATTTTGCAGACCTCCGCTGCCCACACAAGAAACCAGGTCGACGACCACCACCTCTACTCTTTGCAATGATGATCACTACAAGGTTACTACTCAACAAAACGGTGTCGCTCCCTATATCGCTCCCTGCATGATCAGAATGGTGCCGCATCATCAAGACAACAAAACGACGAATCATTTTGACCTGAGTATCGTCCTTCGCAAGTGTTCCTCCATTCTCGAGCTCTTCATTTCGCAGACCTCCGCTCCCCACACAAGAAACCAGGTCGACGACCACCACCTCTACTCTTCGCAATGATGATCACAACAAGATATAGGAAATGGGTCTGAGGTCTGCTCAAATTCAAATGGTCACTTTGTGATCGCGCCTATAAATAGGAATCAATTGTGTCATTAGAAACTTGACAGTTGAGAGCGAGTGAGATTGTGTATCTCCTTTGTTCGTCATGGGTCCGTTCTTGAACTAACTTCAGTAGGTCAATCATAGGGTGTGTAAACCGGGTGATTGATTCTTGGGAAGTGAGGGTTTGAGTGTTGTGTTTCTTATTTCCAAAGAGCCAAGCTTCTTGGCTTGGCTAGGGTTCTTGTTTTCTGCAGTGTGTATTCTTCCAAAATTAATAAAAGTTTGATTTTTTTCCTTTCACTCTGATTCTACAGATATTCACCTCCTCACTTCCTGGGGTTACCTTCAATGACTTTATCCTTGATCTCTTTGACCAATTCGTTGACTTCTTTGTAAGTGTGGTGTAATGCTCCTCACATTGGACTTTAGTCATTGGTGTGAAATCTCCATTGGCTGGCTGGTTCACCATCATTGTGGTATCTCCTTCTAGGCCTTTGGTGCTCCATGGTGAATTCATGGTGGGGAAAAGCCTTTAGATACTCCTGGAATATCTTCCATGCGTCATAGAAATTCTCTCCTTCCTTCTATTGGAATTGATTGATATCGTCTTTAAGCTACTTTGTACACAAGGTAGAAAGAACTCCTCGATGAATGCTTGTGATAGGGCCTTCCGATTTGTGAAGGTGTTGGCGGATGATAGTCTAGCAAATTTTTCGCCTTTATTGCCAGTGTGAAAGGGAAAACTCACCTTTGAATGGCACAATTGGGGGCTTCATCTCTAGGAATAAAATCTACAATCTCCAAGAATGTCTTTTGATGTTGCACCATATCGTCATCACTCGTTCTTGCGGATGTCCCAGCTTGTTGCACCATGTGCATTAATGATATGATGATCTGCATGGTAGTTGGTGGCGTAGAAATAATCAAAGAGATTTTGAAGCTTCCGGTCTTGAATACTCAAAAAGAGTTGGTGGGATCATAATTCTTTGCTCATCTTCCATCGTGGTTAATGTGGAAGATGCTTCATAGGATGCTTTTCTTTTCTTCAGAATCAATGTCGCAATCTTCGTCAGTTTTCTTCTCCTAACTCGAGTTGGACTCGAGTTAGTGTTGCTTGAAGCTTTCTCCTGTCATGAGCTACATGCTCCTTGTTTGAATCTCAACAAAGGTGAACTCGATGCTCCTCCTTCCATGATGGTCTTCTTCACGATCTTTTGGTTTTCTGTTTCTCTTCTCTTCTAGTAGGCACTCGACTCATAAATGAAAATTCTACATAACAAACTAAATCTAAACATAATAAAGAGACATAAGATGGTTAAATTCTTTCATATACTATTACAAATTCCTGGCAACAACGCGAAAAACCTGATGTGCAATGCGTTTAGTAGTCATATCAATGCAATCAAAGTTATAAAAAAATCTAGGTTTTCTAACGTCGTATTCAACTAGGCTTTATGAAAATAAATTCTCACAACGAATCATCTAATGCTCAAAGAAACCCAACAAAAATCAATGAGTAGAAATTCCCTATGTTTAGTGGTTTTCTATACGTATTGATAAAAATTTAATCCTAGATGATCACACACCTCAGTCTCAATAATAAGCAATGATGCATCTTGTATCAGGCATATCTAACCCTTCCAGTTAGGGCATCCTGTCGAGTATTTACTAGATGATGTAGGCATCGCATGAGTAAAGCATCATAAACTATGATATTTGAATAACATAAGCATCACATGGCAAAGGCATCTAATGATACAAGCATCGAAATACATAAATATATAAATGATGACTAAATTATCTCATTATATCATATAAAGAAGATGTTATAACATTAATTGAATTTACATCCTTAACAATGAATTTGAACTAAGAGAAGGATGGTACCTGATGACTCGATATTTGCACATGTTTTCCCCTTTGTTTCTTGATCGTTTAAGCTTGCATTACTGCTTCTTTGGCCTATTTTACGCTAGGTTGTGTTCCTTTGTCATATTTCAGGTCCTAGCACATAAAGTGAAGCATAGGCGCAAGTTTCAAGTCAATCAGAGATCAATTGACGATTAGGGAGAAGAAACTCGGGCATGACCTGAAGAAGAATGGATTTCTACCCCACTTTATGGACAAAGAATCATGCAAGCTTGTCATGAAAAGAAAGAGGACGAGACTACGAGCGTCTGGGATCAAAGGGCGACTGATTCAGAGTCCGGACGAGGGAGAAACGAAGCATTGAATATAGGGGAACATGTTCGGCAGTAAAAACACGGGCGCGCCTAAATCAAAACACGGCCGTGCCCATATTTAGGCATGACCGTGTTTTGACCGACGCGCCCGAGCGTATTTTTAAAACGGGGCAAAACACGGGCGGGCAAAAGCAAAACACGGCCGTGCCCTCGACCGTGTTTTGCCCAGAATCGGGTTTTTTAACCCAAATTCGAGCCAAAGGAGAGGGAGAGCTGGGTTTTGGATCCCAAACACCCAAGGGACGAACCAAAGAGAGAGGGCGCGAAATGAGGGCATTCTTGGAGTGGAATTGGAGGATTTCTTCGCCTTGGAAGCTCGAGGAACAAGCCCTAACTTAAAGACTGATCATCTGAAGATTCTTACTGCAGTCTCTCTCTTATCTATGGAGTAACTTCCCTTCACTTAGGTTTTGAGGAACCCTAGCCATGTTTGTTTGATTGGATGATTGTATGAGTACTCCTACTTGATAATCTTGAGTTCATATTCAATCTATGCATGTTTTCATGATTCAATTCTGCTTTAGTCGAGATTATTGATTCTGCTTTGATCCTATGAGAGCGAATACCTGATTAGGTCAATAGAGCACCATAGATTGATAGTATTGGATCGATTGCTTTAGTCGAGGGTTGATTCAATGCTTTGTATCGATTGAGAACCTCATTCGATAGAGGGAATCTAGTTCAGAACGCCTTGATCGGTTGTTCTAGAGAAGGATACGTCCCTCTAGGCAATTGACTCAAGAGGGCCTTGTTCCTTTAGTCGAGACTCAAGGTCTAGTTAAGGATTCTCCGCATTGTGAATGAAAGTGAAACATGTTAGAGATCATCAATCGTTAATCTGGCTAGTGGCTAGGGGGAATCATACCTAAGTGAGTTCCCAACCTGTAATTAGATTAACTTTAACTGTAGTTTGCTAGAGTAGTTTTAGTTCTTTCATCTTAATCTGGTTTGCTAGATAATGAACTGAAGCTGAGTAATAGTAACTCTAGAGACCCGTGGATTCGATATTTATTACTTGAGCCACTATACTGCAATCCCTTTCATTGGTTACACTTGGCCATTGTTAGGAGTTGTGTCATAGCGAGTCAAGTTTTTGGCGCCGTTGCCGTGGACTTTCTAGAGTATTAGGAAAGGCAGAAGTTTGTTACTTTAGCGTTTTTGTTTTCTTTTCTTTTCCACCCTTGCTTTTCACTTGGGTGTTTTTTTTTCTGTTGGTGCAGATTTGAATCATGGATCCTCATGGCTTCTCCAATCATTGGGGGTATCCACCACCATCCGAGTGGTATTACCCCGAGACCCCCTGGAGCAATCAAGGAGGAGAAGACTATGGATTCGGGTTCCAGTACCAACCCCCTTACTACGGAGAACAATCTGACCCCTGGGCATATCAAGAACAATCTCATTACCAAGAAGACTTTCTCCCACAACCAGAAGGGCCATCAGCGCTGGAGTTACCCATGGCGGCCTTCACGGGCCATTCTGCAGAGCCATGCTACACTCCACAGCCAGTTCCAAACTATGAACTGAGGCTTCTCATGGAGCAGTTTGCTCGGGACTCCGAGAGACGCAATCGCAAGATGGACCTCCTTTTCTCATCTTTTGCTCCTCCTAACTCTTCATCCCTCCGTGAATCGGAGGAGACTGTTTCGCACTCATCAAAGCAACCAGAGCGGGTTGAGCAAGTTTGTGCACAACTTGCTCAAGATCACCCGTCTGCTACCATACTAGAGGTGGAGGAGAAAGAAGAAGGCTACAAGGACATTGTGGAGCAAACAGAAGTTATCACGGAGAGCTCCCGTGAAGATCATGATCAAGAATGTCCTGTCGTAGCCGACCACCCCTTCCCACATCCCACACCGAGCTTTGAAGAGGTGGGCATGAGTGAGGAGATGCAAGAAGATCTCATGAAAGAAATTGCTTGGCAACTTGCTCTCCAATCCGTGCTAGAAGAAGAAGAGCAAGAAAGGGTGCAGAAAGAAGTTGTGGAGGATGACGAAAGTGAAGCAGGAGGAGTTCTTGATCATTTCCCAGGGGTGATACCACATGAAGAAGAAAGGGAGGTTGAAGAAGCAATTGGCGTCCAGGCTGAGGACGGAGTTGAGGTGGAAGAGGCTTGCACCGGCCATGAGTTACTTGTGATATCTCCACCAAACTTCGAGGAATTGCTCAGCAAGGACCCATTTGCAGTGTCTCTTTGCCAGACCAAGGCCACGTCGACATCGGTCCCTCTTGGTGGACGCGATGGTGGTCAATCGATGTTGTCATTTCTGGTTTGGGGCAATGAGACGAGAGAAGAGAAGAAGAGGTCTCGAGGGTGGAGACTTCATCTGCATCAAGTGCACGAGCCTTCATCACCTGCCACACCACCTGCTTGTGATTTGAGACTCCACCTCATCGACGAGAACCTCAACTTCAAGGAGGTTCTAGCATGGACCGAAAACTTAGGAGCCATCGTCCGGCTCACGACGTGAAAGAAGCGCTTGTTGGGAGGCAACCCAACCATTCGGTTTGCATTTCTTTCCCTATTTCTCTTCGGTTGAGTCAGTTTTGTTCTTTGATTTTAGAGTCAATAACTCAACTTTTGTGAGATTTTGTGTGGTGTTTGTGTTCTGATTACTCTCTCTTCCTGGAATGCACCGCCTGCCCCGTCCATCATCATTCACCCTTGATGTGGTAACTTCGTTCTACCCTCCTTATCTTTCCTCCATTGAGGACAATGTCGTGCTTAAGTGTGGGGGGGGGGGTGTTCGATTATGTATGCGGGTGAATGTTTGGCTGTTTGTGTGCTTGGAGCCTAGTCCACTGTCCAAATTTTTAAATTTGAGGGCTCCAAGTACGTGTTTCCTTGCAAATTGCCTACTCAGTATGCTTTGAATTGACAGTCTCTATAGTAATGTGCAACCTAGGGAGGTAGTGTAGCACTATGGAGGATGTTGAAGTATAAGATTTTTCCTATCTAGCTCTCTGCTGTGCCAGTTGATTTTGTGAATTAGTGGAGCTAAGACCGTTGAATTCATGCGGTAATGGTGACTCTGTTTGGATTGTGTTATGGACTCGTGTATCGAACAGGGTGCTCATGTGGAAAATGGGAAGCAGTTGGTCCTCCATGTCGAAATCATTAAAATCTTAAACATGGGGAAAGCCCAACGTGTGTGGCATCGTTCATTGCACAAAATCGGGTTTTGGAAGAGATTTTAGTGATCCTTAGTGGGGTACTCCTACAAGGTGAAGCTAAGTTGTCTCTAGTACAAGTAAAACTTCCACCCGTTGAGCGGTTTGCCTACTCGAGGATGTGTTTTTAAGGGCACGGATAGAGCTTTCGAACCCCCTTAATTTCATTGACCCTCCACACGAGTTGAGGAAAAGGAGTTAAAAGAAGTACTCTGGCGAGCGCCAGATGTACAGAAATTGCTCTTGCTCGACTAATAAGGGTCGACCGTGCAAAAGACTGCAGTTGGAACCCCACCAAATGAAAGAAAAAAATGTAAATGAAAGTGAGAAAAAGGGGTTCCAACGGTGAAATGAAGTGAAAGAGCACCCCGGTACATCGAGTCCTTGGTTGTGAATGGTGTGAGTCCCTTTATCCATGAACTGACTGTCTTACTTCTACTTTTTCTCATGATCCTGGCTTGAGTCTAGTACTCGCATTGAGAAAGATAGGGGACGTCTTAGAAGACCAGTTGACCTCGGAAGCTGCTTTATGATCTATAAAATCCTCTACCGACGATTGGGGTTGTTTGTTGCTATAGAGGTTTGGAGAGTTGCATTGGTTTGAGTTAGGTTTGCTTGAGGACAAGCAAACGGTTAAGTGTCGGGGGATTTGATGACTCGATATTTGCACATGTTTTCCCCTTTGTTTCTTGATCGTTTAAGCTTGCATTATTGCTTCTTTGGCCTATTTTATGCTAGGTTGTGTTCCTTTGTCATATTTCAGGTCCTAGCACATAAAGTGAAGCATAGGCGCAAGTTTCAAGTCAATCAGAGATCAATTGACGATTAGGGAGAAGAAACTCGGGCATGACCTGAAGAAGAATGGATTTATACCCCACTTTATGGACAAAGAATCATGCAAGCTTGTCATGAAAAGAAAGAGGACGAGACTACGAGCGTCTGGGATCAAACGGCGACTAATTCAGAGTCCGGACGAGGGAGAAACGAAGCATTGAATATAGGGGAACATGTTCGGCAGTAAAAACACGGGCGCGCCTAAATCAAAACACGACCGTGCCCATATTTAGGCATGACCGTGTTTTGACCGATGCGCCCGAGCGTGTTTTTAACACGGGGCAAAACACGGGCGGGCAAAAGCAAAACACGGCCGTGCAATCGACCGTGTTTTGCCCAGAATCGGGTTTTTTAACCCAAATTCGAGCCAAAGGAGAGGGAGAGCTGGGTTTTGGATCCCAAACACCCAAGGGACGAACCAAAGAGAGAGGGGGCGATTTGAGGGCATTCTTGGAGTGGAATTGGAGGATTTCTTCGCCTTGGAAGCTCGAGGAACAAGCCCGGACTTGAAGACTGATCATCTGAAGATTCTTACTGCAGTCTCTCTCTTCTCTATGGAGTAACTTCCCTTCACTTAGGTTTTGAGGAACCCTAGCCATATTTGTTTGATTGGATGATTGTATGAGTACTCCTACTTGATAATCTTGAGTTCATATTCAATCTATGCATGTTTTCATGATTCAATTCTGCTTTAGTCGAGATTATTGATTCTGCTTTGATTCTATGAGAGCGAATACCTGATTAGGTCAATAGAGCACCATAGATTGATAGTATTGGATCGATTGCTTTAGTCGATGGTTGATTCAATGCTTTGTATCGATTGAGAACCTCATTCGATAGAGGGAATCTAGTTCAGAACGCCTTGATCGGTTGTTCTAGAGAAGGATACGTCCCTCTAGGCAATTGACTCAAGAGGGCCTTGTTCCTTTAGTCGAGACTCAAGGTCTAGTTAAGGATTCTCCGCATTGTGAATGAAAGTGAAACATGTTAGAGATCATCAATCGTTAATCTGGCTAGTGGCTAGGGGGAATCATACCTAAGTGAGTTCCCAACCTGTAATTAGATTAACTTTAACTGTAGTTTGCTAGAGTAGTTTTAGTTCTTTCATCTTAATCTGGTTTGCTAGATAATGAACTGAAGCTGAGTAATAGTAACTCTAGAGACCCGTGGATTCGATATTTATTACTTGAGCCACTATACTGCAGTCCCTTTCATTGGTTACACTTGGCCATTGTTAGGAGTTATGTCATAGCGAGTCAGTACCACAATCAATGATGAAGGCATGTCCTAATACGCACCCTCCTATGAATGTTAATTCGACATCCCCAAACTCATGATCAGTGGCTGCTTGCTCGAGTTCTACAAAGTAATTTAGTGAACGGTTGCAGCCAATTAAATCCCTTAACCCAACCATCTATTTATAGTGAAAGAAAGAGGGTGTTTATAAGTCTACAGAGGCTTTCTGATGCCACTAGGACTCAGATTGCTTGACTTGAAGACAAAGAAAAATATATTTCATAAGATTCTTAGCGTTTGGGCCAACGACGGTCGATCACCGGCAGGAGCCGCCGTGGGTTTTGCCCAGCGGCAGTTGGCACCAACACAAGGCCACCATGGGATCCTTCGTGAGTTTGGGCTAAAATTTCTCCAATTGACTCCTCTTGAGCTTTAATAACGACTTCATGAAGGCTTCCCCTCCATTTGGCTTCTTTTAATGGATGCATCACCTTGATCTTATAGTAATTGTCCCTCCTAATCTTCCAATTAATCCATTTGATGATCCATGTTATCCTAAAATGAACTCAACCTTGAAAAACAAAAAATAAATACAAAAAATGCATAAAATGATACAAAACTCATCCTAGGTCAATTGTAAGCACATTGATCACATAATCATGATTTCTACCTTAAATATTATATAGAAAAATATGCTAAAGATACATTGATAAAATGGAAAAATGTATCAAATATGTGAATCATAAACAGTGAGAGCAGCACAAAAGACCGTTTTATCATGTAACTTCAATTTCCCCTGTCTATACTATGTACTACTAGTGAGTCCTAATAGAAAAGCTCATCTTTTTACTCATTACTAGCTTTCCTCCTGGCCGTTGCCCGGGTCGGTTACTTTTTTATTACTTATGTTAATTGATTTATTTTGTGAGAATAAAGTTTTTTTAGGCCCGTAATTTATTGTTTGTGCGATCATACGTGCTGAACAATTTTTTGCACTATTTATCGAGGATAGATGGATAAGCAATGAAAAGAAATATCCTTATGTATGGTTAAGTTATTTTTAAATTCTCATCTTTAATGTTGTTGTAAATAGTTATAAACCTTAAATAATTATGAAACCTTTTTGTTGTCTTTTGCATGCAACTTCAATGAAGGTTTTGCTATCTTGACCGAATATAAGTTATTATTTGTACCAAATATCGAACACATTCATGTTTCCAAGTTAAGCTACTGACCTCCTAATACATGATTATTCTATATTAACTAAACCCATCGGAGTCCTATGGCAATACTTAACATACCAATTCATCTTGATTCAATTCTATAATTTCGAATCATACCATCCATGGTGATTTATTATGACTATGTATATTATCCCAATGAATGCACTCAACAAATAATCGAGGGTTGTCTTGTCAAAAAAAAATAATCGAGGGTTGTGAAAAAGGGTTTAGTTTACTGGTAATACAACTGCTCTTGAAGAGGTCCAAATTCAAATCTCTTGAATAATACCTAACTAAAAACAAATATATATTACGCATATAGAAAAGAAACAAATGATTGAGGGTTCACGTCTTGACTTGATCTTTAAATATATGGTTGATAATTTATAGTGCGCGCCAACACTATGAATACATGCAACATTCATAATTAATAGAGCATTTATATTATATACCATGAAACTTGGATGCCTATGAAACCACCATGCATCTTGAATAATAAATATATAAAAATAATGTATATATTAAATATTATAAACTTGTCTGTCATCAGCCTACTTTAGTATCACAGTTCATGGGAGTCTATTTGGCTTCTTTCAAGCTTCTAAAGGGGTAAGGCAGGGGGATCCAATCTCCCCCTATCTCTTCACTATTGCCATGGAGCCCCTTTCTTGTATGCTGGATAGGGCTGCTGAGAGTCAAGTCTTACCTTTTCACCCTCAGTGTAAGTCGATTGGTCTAACTCACCTTGTCTTCGCGGATGATCTCCTTATATTCACTGAAGGGTCAGCAATGGCCCTTGGTAGAGTGAGGCAAATTTTAGATGATTTTTACAAGTTATCAGGGCTTCAGTGCAACCCTGAAAAGTGTGAAGTCTTCTTTGGGGGGCAAGCAAACCAGTTTAAACAGAATGCTATCAAAGTTTCAGGGTTTAAAGAGGGTCACCTTCCTGTGCGTTATTGGGACTTCCTTTGATTTCTGGAAAGCTGACTAGTAGGGAGTGCTCAATTTTAGTTCATAAGCTCACCAGTCGTATTCGAGGATGGAAGGCTAATAAATTGTCATATGCAGGGAAGCTTCAACTTATTGACTCTGTACTGTATTCAATTGTTCACTACTGGATGGCTATCTTTGTTTTCCTAAGAGGTTGATTAAGTCAATACAGAAGGTATGTACTGATTTCCTGTGGCATGGTGCTGGAACTGGTAGGGCTAAGGTGGCATGGGAGAATCTGGTTGTTCCTAAGAAGGAAGGAGGTTTAGGGATGAAGGATTTACTCACATGGAATGTTGCCTTTGTCTCTAGGTTACTCTGGCTGCTCCTCATGCAAGGGGGCAGTTTCTGGGTGGCCTGGGTATACAAATACAGGATTCGAGGGGAGACTATCTGGCAGGTTAAAAACAACTCTACTGGCTCCTGGATCTGGAAACAGCTACTGAAGTTAAGGTCCTGGGTTCAGTTTAGAATGGATGTTGATTCACAAGGGAGAGTAACATGGCAGGGGAAGCTGTTCAGCAAATTCTCAGTTTCCACAGTTTGGCAGACTATCAGGCCTAAAAAACCAATGGTTGATTGGTGGAAGGTTATTTGGAATAAATTTGTGTTACCTAAAAACCGAGTGGTGACTTGGCTTGTTATCATGGATCGAATAGCTACTAAAGCTAGGTTGAAACACTGGGGTGTCTTGCAGGAAGACCAGTGTATCCTATGTGAAAATGACACTGAGACTCGTCAGCATCTCTTTTGTCAATGCAACTACACTGTGGAGTTTGTGACTTGCTTATTGCAGAAACGTGTTGCTTTGCCTAGCAGCTGGGACGATATGATGAAGTTGATATGCAGAAGGGCGAGGAAAGGTGGAAATGATAATTTTGTCAAGGTGGTACTATGGTGTTGGTGTGTGTCCGACATCTGAAAAGAAAGATGCAGAAGATGCTTTGGGGGGCAGTTAAAATCAGTTTCTCAGTTGGCAGAACAGATACGAGCTGAGATCACCATGTATTGCTGTGGGAAACCAGAATTTGGTTCATGGGTGAAGGGTTCAGACTACTCTTGTATTCTTTTCTAGAGCTCTTCTTAGTTTTCTTGACCTGTACTGGCTTTGGCCAATTGTATTTTTTCGACTCTTAAGCTGGGTTTTCAGCTTTTGAGGGGAGCTTAATGAAACTGATAATTACCGGGGGAAAAATGTATATATTAAATTTACAATCATTATAAACATTATGATCACATATGTTCAAGAAACGTTTGATGTATGGTAGATGTTACCAATAATAACATTGCAGATGCACTTAAATTTACATGGTCATGTGTAAGCTTTTAACTTGTATTAATTTGAAAGGCCATATAAGAAGGATTCCCAGAGAACGCAGTAGGAGAATTATTTTTCCAGAAAAGAGTCCAAAGAACCGCTGACTAAATATTTAAATAATATAAATAAAATAACCACCGAAAACAGTGGAGAAGGGATTAAGGATTACGGAGAAGGATTGGTTTTCCAAATCTCTTCAATATTTTTTTTAACATGTGATGCATTTTGATTGGATAAAAGGTTGATAATGTGGAAACATGAGGTGACGGGAAATTTGAATATTTTTTTTTTTTTTTGACAAAAGATAATCATGCATTGATTCAAAAAATAGACAGTTACATCCTGGAATTCAGCCAGGCCTGAAAATCAAAGAAGCGACTCGTAGTCGGGTACAAAGAAAGGGCCTTCCTAGCCACCAAGTGGGCTACCCTATTACTACTCCGACCTACAAATCGCACACTAAAACCGGGGTAACTGGAGAAGCCCAGCACTACTTCCTCCAAAATCGCACCCACTCGGCTATCCCTCACATCAGCGCGATTGACCTTATCAATGACCACCTTAGCATCCCCTTCAAAACATACCTCAGTGAACCCCTGCTCCAAGCACCACCTCAGGCCTTCACGAAGGACTAGCAGCTCCACCATCATGGGGTCATCCATATCCGGAAATTGGACCCCCTGAACCCGAAGGACCTCCCGAGTAGGGGACATGAGAATCAAACCACCCGCCGCATGAGACCCACACCTCGTAGCCCCATCCCACATACAAACAACCCCGGTCATCATCACCGGATCCAGAGGTTGATGTATCGGGGGAGGAGCAACTAGGGAGATTTTATCCACCGGCAGGCGCACCCATTCCTCATACTGCTGGGAGAACTGGCGCATCAACGCAGGGATCCCAAATTGCTTCCCCTCAAAGACAACCCAGTTCCTGGAACACCAGATCCTCCAAAGAACAGCAACCGTTGCCATGAAAAGCGTGGGCTGCTGAAGTAAGGCTATCAGCTTCTTAAGGAAAAGGGGAAAGGTGTGCCGAGGAAGTCCCTCACCCAGATACTCCAACCCCGTCTGCACCCATAACTCTCGCGCCACCGGGTATTCCAGAAACAGATGCTCCAACGTTTCCGGACTCTCCCAGCACACCGGGCATCGAGGGTGCACCTGGACTTTCCTACTAATGAGAGCTTCAGTTGTCGGAAAATTTGAATTGGAAAGGCTGTTTTTGAGAAATAGCTTATAATATTCTTTAGATTCTCAATTCAACTTAAAAAAACTTTTAATTCAAACAGTAGATTACCACTTTCTATTTCAATTCAAAGTTATTGCGTGACTTCATTTTAAGGGCAACAACGGTCGTGGCCTCATTGTTACTAGATTCTTGCAGGCGTTCGCGCGGCAGAGGGCAAGTCAAAGTCAATAGTGGCTACCTAGCTAGCTAGCTAGCGTTCCCAACTCCACTTTTGTATTAACAATGTTAAGTGTTAACCTTCCCTTTGAATTAAATTTTCAATTCGTCAAACAAATAATTTTTTACAGTGTTGATTATGGAAAAAGGGATGGTAAGCGACGTAACCATAATTGCCATCTTGTTTTTCATGACGTCCACACGATAAAGCTTTGTTGAAATTTTCAGCCTCCATTACCCAACAAATTTCCCCCCAACTTTATCATTTCATCTAAATTTGTATTAATATAGAAGTCCTTTGTCATTCTAAATTTTTTTGAAGAATAACTGGAATACAAACTCAATATTACTTGCATGATTATTAAACTTGTTAATAAACTGCAACAAAATTCAATGAAACCCCAATTTCCCAATTTTCATACATAGACAACCATCTTTATGTCATTCACAAATCAAGAAGCAAAACAATAAGATAATGGACTCTATCTTCTTTAATTGAATAGGCAATCAGTTTGTGATTGATTGTGTTGTAGAATATATATAGTGTACATAATTTTTTTTAAAGTTAAACATGTGTTATTTTTCTGGAGCTTTGTGCTAATCAAATATTTTTTAGTAAGAAATCATTTATCCTATTCTTATTATTTTATTATAATTTATTATTATTTTATTATTATTTTATGTTATTTTGGGAATAAGTTGACCGTATACACGATTAAGAGAATGTTAATGTGCTAATACTTTGTTTGTTAGCACTATGCTAAAACTAACTATAGTTTATAGGAAGATTTTATTTTCATCTTTTTTATTCTAAAGGGTTGACAACAATAGTAAAGAGATGGCATCTCGTCATTATAAAAAATAATGCATGTGGACGTATTTAATTTGTAAAACTTCAAAATTTTATATACAACTTCTTTCCATAGGATTCTGAACATAGTGAAGTAAGTGGACACATAGAGGACACCTTGCTTGAATGACTGAAATTTTGTTGTATAAATCTAAAATACAATGTTCGTTTCCCTCACTGCAGAAGCGTCCACGAAAATCCTCCCGGACTTCCACCGTGGTTTGAGCAATTTCAAGAAAAACCGATCGAAGCATAACCACCCAAGGACAGTAATCAAAGTCCTCAATCTTCACCTTCGACAACAGCATGAAAACAAATCAGTCAGCCAAAGACTTGTTGAAGCCGGCAGAGTGGATTTCTTTTATCAAGGATGTGACTTTACGACTTTATCTATTGGAGTCCCTTCCCATACCTACTATACTCTATATAAACCCTAATAAGCAAGCAACCTAACCCCAACATACCCACTCCACTTCCCTTCCACATCGCTCGCACTCATGTCGACTAGACACCTTTTCCACGCCATCGCTTTCCTTGCCGTCCTCCTCACCGCCGCCGATGCCGTCGACTACACGGTGACCAACAGGGCCGCCACCACCCCCGGCGGCGCCCGGTTCAACAACCAGATAGGCGCCGACTACACCCGCCAAATCCTCTCCACGTCCACCAACTTCATATGGAGGACGTTCCAGCAGCAAAACGCCGCCAACAGAAAGCCTGTCCAAAAAGTCGGCGCGTTCATCGACGATATGGCCGGCGTGGCGTACGCCAGCAACAACGAGATCCACGTCAGCGCCAGGTACATCGGCGGATATTCGGGGAACGTGAAGGCGGAGTTCACGGGCGTGATTTACCACGAGATGACGCACGTGTGGCAGTGGAGCGGGAAGGGGCAGGCTCCCGGCGGGCTGATAGAAGGGATCGCCGATTACGTGAGGCTGAAGGCAGGGTACGCGCCGAGTCACTGGGTGGGCCCCGGGAAAGGGGACAGGTGGGACCAAGGGTACGACGTCACGGCCAGGTTTCTGGAGTACTGTGATGGAGTGAGGGGAGGGTTCGTGGCGGAGCTGAACAAGAAGATGAGAGATGGCTATGGGAACGGCTTCTTCCAGGATTTGACTGGGAAGAGCGTTGATCAGCTTTGGAGGGATTATAAGGCTAAATATGCTAATTAAGTAATTACCTAGTGGTCAAGGGCTTAATGGCTTATATGTACGGAAATAAGTGGATGTCTAATTCCTAAAACAATGTATGACGTTTTATCTAGAGTTAAATAAACTTCAAATTATTGTACCAAGTTACCGCATAAACCTCGGGGGAATCCAGGGTGCAGTCACTAAATTTGGCCTATTCAAACAAGATAGGTTTGATTTGAATTTCTTGGACCAGGTTCGATTAAGTAATGAATTTGAATAAATAAACCCTAAACAACAAAGTGCCATTGCTGAAAAGTTCCAACGTTTGGGTTGTTAACAGATGGCCTGCAGCCTGGTTATATTCTTCTCATCCCCACAGCGAAGTTTAGTTGTAACAACAACACACACATCCATATTTGTTTTTTCTATGTCACTAGACAAAAGGGTTAATAGTAGAGGTGGCAATTAGGATTCAAATCCATGAATCCAATCCAATCCATCCACCAAATTATCCACCTAATCCAATCCATTTGATCCAAATCCAATTGGATTGGTGGATTCATGGATCAATCCATGGATCCAAATGGCAAATTACGATTTGATACCTATATTTTTTATATTTTACATTTTGGTACCTAAAATTTATATTTTTATACGAAAAATATCATTGGAAAACTACATTTTGATACCTAAAAATTTTCATTATGACATTTTAGTACCAAAACTTTTCAAATTTTACATTTTGGTCCAAGCCTTGGATGTCATTTGGATTCATGGATCAATCCACCAATCCATTTGATCCAATCCATGAATCCACCAATCCATTGGATCCAATCCATTCGATCCATGGATCCACCAATCCAATCCACGAATCCACGAATCCGATCCAATTGCCACCTCTAGTTAATAGCATAAATTGCCCCTTTACTATTGCATTTTCTCAAACTTGCCCCTCTACTATTTTTCATATCAAACTTGCCCCTCTGCTATGATAAATTCTCAAACATACCTCTCTGTTAAGTTTTCCATCCAAAAACCGTTAAATCTAACCAAACAATAATCTAACCTACCTGAAATGACTAACCTACCCTTAGTTAATTATAAGAAAAAGGCAAAAGGAATGAGAACAAGAAATACTTAAAACTAAATACCCACCACCAACCCGAATCCCTAAAAATCTTCCATAAAAAATCTCTAAAATTGCAATTGGTCATCGACTGGAGCAGTGGAGCTCCTAAAAAACCCCTCAAATGGATCTTCTTCTTGAAAGAACCAAATCCTTCCCAGCTAATGAACCAAATCCCAAATCTCCTGTCCCTTCAACTTCCATCAACATCCTTTATGACAACGGAAGAAGCCTCAATGGTAGCGTCCCTCTCTAATGAGTCTAATCGCCCAAACTGAAACCACAAAACGAATAGGGACCTGAAGCTGAATCGACAAAGAATTGTGGCGGCCAGCCCTCTCTCCCGCTCTGCTCGTACAAGCGTTGTCGGCGTCGGATTTCCTTGTTTCTCGGTCATGTAGCTGCCGAAGCTAACAACGCTTTTGTGTTGGAAACCCTAAAACTTGGATTAGGGATGGCAAAAATATCCGCAAACGTGGATATCCGCCCGAATCCGACATAATCGGGTAGGGTAAAACCCGAACCCGAAGGACTTTTAGTGGGTACGGGTAAAACCCGAACCCGAATATTGCGGGTAATGGGTGGGCATGGTTTTCTCACTATCCAACCCGAACCCGCCCGAGTATACACATGCATATGTATTTTGTCTAGAAATAATCAATATTTTTGTCTAACATATATTATGTTTACCATATAAATATAATATTTTTTGGAATTGTGTTGTTTAATTAATTTTGTTCATTCTAGTGAATAATTGTCGTACTTTTCGTCTTACGTAACATGAGAATAAGTGTGAATATTAATATATTGGTTGAAGTTATAAAGAGAAACCATTACCCATGGATAACCGTGGATACCCGAAACCCGAACGGGTATGGGCACGATTTGGATTTTCTACCCGTTTCTTATGTGGGTATGGGTATGGGTAAAACCCGAACTACTTTGGGTAGGATAATGGATATGCACTATCCGTCCCCGACCCGACCCATTGCCATCCCTAACTTGGATTGTCTCAATGTAGTTTTCAGCTTATATAGATGTTTACAGTAGTACAAGTGAGGTGCAGAAATGTAGAAGAAGACAAGGTTGCTTCAACTGCAAGTACAACCCGAAACGGGTAAAATGATGAAAAATAGAAGATCAGGGACTAAAAGTGTAAATGTCTATCCCGTCTTGTTTTTCCCTGAAACGATGTCGCTCCAGGTCCTGCGCGGTCTTGGTTGACTTAGCGAAACGCCGTCGTAGGGATGCTGGCTTTTGCCCGTTGGCTGAACGTCGTCGTCTGGAAGGCGGGATTGAGAAGAATTCAAATTTTCTGAATTCTTCTCTGATAGCCCCCCGCAAGCTGGTGGGCAGAGCTCATGGACACCAAGCTTGGAGAGGAGATGATGAAAAATGGTCGGGGAGAGAGCTTTGGTGAAGAGGTCGGCCAATTGGTGAACAGTGGAGACGTGGAGTACCTTGATGGTGCCATCGTGAAGCTTCTCGCGGACGAAGTGATAGTCCAGCTCGATGTGTTTCGTCCGTTCGTGGAACGTGGGGTTCTCGGCGATGTAGATGGCCGATTGATTGTCACAGTACAGCGAGGCAGCTTGAGAATGTTCAATTTTGAAGTCGTGAAGCAAGTAGAGCAGCCATTGCACTTCACATGTGGTGTATGCAAGGGCGCGGTACTCTGCTTCACAAGAGGAGCGGGATATGGTGGTCTGCTTCTTGCATTCCCAGGACACTAGAGAGTCGCCTAAGTAGACACAGAATCCGGTGACTGAGCGGCGTGTGTCGACGCAGGCGGCCCAATCGGAGTCACTGAAGGCCTTCAATTGCAAAGAGGAGGAGGAAGGGAAGAAGAGGCCAGTGGAAGGAGCTGACTTGAGGTACCTCAAAATTCTTGTAACGGCTCTGAAATGTGAATGACTAGGATTAGACATGTATTGGCTTACTTGTTGGGTTGCGAAACTGATGTCAGGCCTCGTTGTTGTGAGGTAGATGAGTTTCCCAACGAGTCTTCTATAGTGTTCTGGATCAGGGTAGGGATCATCATGTTGAGCTGTCAAGTGTGTCTTGTAATCAATCGGAGTAGTGACTGGTTTGGTGTTGATCATTGATGCATCATCCAGAATCTCCAAAGTGTATTTTCGTTGAGAGATATGAATGCCAGAAGTAGTTCTTGAGACTTCAATCCCCAAAAAGAATTTCAAGTCACCTAAGTCTTTGATACTAAATTCCTGATGCAGATAATCCTTGATGTTGATTATCTCAGTCATATCATTGCCTCCAATGACGAGGTCATCAACATAGATGAGAATGCAGGTGTAGGAGGTTGATGTTGACTTGTAGAACAGTGAATGATCCACCTTGCTGGATATGTAGCCTTGAGAATGTAGTTTTTCAGCAAGTTTTGAAAACCATTGTCTCGATGCTTGTTTGAGAGCATAGAGGGACTTCTTTAGGCGATAGACAGGGTTCTTGATCCCTGAAGGTGGTTTGTATCCATCTGGGAGCTTCATGTAGACACATTCCTCCAAATCCCCATGGTGGAATGCATTGTTGATGTCCAACTGATGCATATGCAGTTGTGGATGGATGCCAGAGCTAGGAAGAGTCTAATTGTAGTCATTTTCACAACAGGGGCAAATGTATCTTGGTAGTCAATGCCTTCTTGTTGTGTGTAGCCCTTAGCAACCAGTCTTGCCTTCCTTCTTTCTAGGCTACCATCAGATAGAAATTTGAACTTGTATATCCATTTGTTGCCAATGAGTTTGACATTTGGGGAGCCTCCACAATGTCCCAAGTCTGGTTCTTGTCAAGGGCTGTAATGTCATCCTGCATTGCAACATTCCAGAATGGAGACAAGATGGCCTCCTTGTAGGATTCTGGTTCTTTGTAGGAAGATATGCTCAATGCAAAGTGTCTGTCAGTAGGAGACAAGTGATCATATTGAATAACCTTACTGAGTGGATAAGTGATACCTGGACATTGATGTTGAGTAGAATGACTGGTGGAAGGAATCTGCTGAAGCAGGTTGCAATGGTATAGTTGGAGGTGAGATGGTGGTTTAGGAGTTCTGGTGGATTTCCTAGTGGGAGGGATAGGTGGAGGTGGGGGTGGTGGTGGTGGTGGGGAAGGTGAGGTGGGAGGAGAAGGTTGGGATGGGGTAGGGTTGTGTGGATCAATGTCTGTGTCACTGTCAGTATCAAAATGGATGGTATTTAAGTCAGTGAGGGTGTGAGAGGGGATGGTGGAGGGCTGGTAAATAGGGCTAGGATCATCAAAAGAGGGAGGGGTAAGGTTAGGGTTGTATAGGTCAGTTTGAGTAGGGGAACTGGGTTACATGGTGAAATGGGAGGTGATTTTCATGGAATTGTACATCTCTTGAAGTGAAGATTTCATGAGAGGTGAGGTCATAGATCCTGAACCCCTTTATTCCAGAGGTATAGCCAATAAAGATGCCTTTTCTGGCTCTGGAATCAAACTTGGCTCTATGGCTGGTGAGGGTGCTTGCAAAACACAAGCAACCAAAGACTCTGAGGTGAGAGAGGTCTGGTGTTTTTTTGTGTAGTTTTTCAAAAGGTGTGAGATTGTTTAGAACAGGAGTTGGAACCCTGTTGATTAGGTGCACAACATGTTTCACACAATCTGCCCAAAAACCAGGTGGTAGGTTGGCCTGAAATTTGAGGCCTCTGGCAACAGCAAGTATGTGCTGATGTTTCTTTCTACTTTGTTGTTCTGTTCAGGAGTTTCAACACATGATTGTTCATGGAAAATGCCAGTGTTTTGGAAAAAATCATGCATCCTGAACTCTTTGCCTTGATCACTCCTGATTCTTTTAACAGGAGTGTCAAATTGTCTCTCAATGTAATGACAGAACTCTTGCAGTTTAGGTCAGGCCTCCGATTTTGCTTGTAAAAGAATAACCCATGTCATCCTAGAGAAATCATCTACAATGGTAAAAAAATATCGATATCCACCATAGCTAGGAATAGGGTTTGGCCCCCAAATATCAGTATGTATCAATTGAAAAGGATTCTCAGTTACAGTTGAACTGGAAGGAAATGGTAGTCTCTTCTGTCTAGCAAAATGGCATACATCACAGGGTATAGAGTTGTATGTTTCTATAGATGTACATATTTCTTTCAAAAGTGGTATTTTGGAGTGTGAAACATGCCCTAATCTATGGTGCCAAAGGTCAAAAGGTGCACTACTGGTTGCAGTAGTGTGTTTAGGTATAGTAGAGCTATCTATGTTGTCTAATAGGTAGAGGCCATGGGACAGCTTAGCAGAACCAGTCATCCTCCTCAGCTGCATGTCCTGAATCAAGCACACATCAGAAAAGAAAGTTAAGCAAAATGATTTGTTCTTGCTCAACTTACTGACAGATACTAAGTTGAAGTTAAACTGAGGAACATATAAAGCTTCCTCAAGCACCAGGTCTGGGAGACATCTCACAGTTCCTGAGTGACTAGCTTCAACTCTTTGTCCAGTGGGAAGAGTGATGTAAACACCACTGATTGGTTTGTGGTGTTGAAGAAGATCAAGGGAACAGACAATGTGATCTGATGCCCCAGTGTCTAGGATCCATAGCTGGTTATTTGGACCCTTGTTTTGTGCATTGAAAACATATTTACCTGAGGATTCTGGTTTGCTGGTAGTGAAGGCTGCAGCTGAGAAGCTTGGTCCAGGGGAGGCTTGGGCATTCTAACTCATCATCTGCATAAACTTCTCATACTCAGCTTTAGTAAGCTTGACTTCTTGTTGGCCCTTGTCTCCAATCATTGTGGTGGCTGCATTAACTTGAGGTCTTCCTCTTCCAGTTCCGGGAGGGTAGCCATTCTTCTGATAGCACTTGTCTTCTGTGTGACCAAGTTTTTTGCAGTGAGTGCACTCAACTAGTCTTTCAGTAGCAGTCACACCCCTAGCAGTCATGCCAGGTGGTCAGCCATGTTTGTGAAAACAAACATCTTCAGTATGCCCCACTGCTTTGCAGTAGGTGCAATAGGGTCTGGTCCTTTTGTTTGCTGGGATGTTGCTGTGAGAAGCAAAGGCAGTGCTCTCAGCAGCAAGGGCTTTGCCTTGATGGCTCCCATACTGTTGTCTCTCATGCTGAAGCATCATCCGGAACACCCTATCAATGGAGGGGAGGGTGTCCTTAAACAGAACCTGTGACCTAACTGCACTATATTTCTCATTAAGTCCTCTGAGGAACTGAATGACATAGCCAGTGTCCCTGTAACCTATGACCTGTCTCATAGCCCTACATGTGGAGTGGCTGGTGGGAGTATAGTCACAAGGATCTAAAGGCTGGTAGTTGTCAAGCTCATCCCTCACAGCAATCATCTCACCATAGTACTCAGTTAGGGTTTGGTTACCTTGTTTCATGGTGGCTAGGGCCTCTATCAGCTCTGCTATCCTCACCATGTCCCCTTGTCCATATCTAGCTCTTAAGCTTCTCCAGGCTTCTGCAGCTATCTTGAAAGATATGATTGTTGGATCCAAGACAGGACCATGATGTTGTTCCTGTTCCAAGACCAGGCTTGTGGATTGTCTGCTGCTGGTTCAGCCAGAGTGACATTGATGAACCCGATCTTGTTCTTGGCTCTTAGTGCATTGTACATCGCTTTGTTCCAATCGTTATAGTTGGTAGTGGTGAGTTTCTCCACCACCAGAACTTGCCCTGGTTGTTCAGAGCCATGTAGGTAGTATGGATCTGCCATCGGATCCTGAAGTGTGGTGGTATGAGCAGCATTGTTGTTGGCTACTGCATCTGCTCCATCAGTGCTCATGTTCACATCAGCCATTATTGTGACGGCGCCTAGGGTTCAAGGGAACCAGGCTCTGATACCATAACAACGCTTTTGTGTTGGAAACCCTAAAACTTGGATTGTCTCAATGTAGTTTTCAGCTTATATAGCTGTTTACAGTAGTACAAGTGAGGTACAGAAATGTAGAAGAAGACAAGGTTGCTTCAACTGCAAGTACAACCCGAAACGGGTAAAATGATGAAAAATAGAAGATCAGGGACTAAAAGTGTAAATGTCTATCTCGTCTTGTTTTTCCCTGAAACGATGTCGCTCCAGGTCCTGCGCGGTCTTGGTTGACTTATCGAAACGCCGTCGTCGGGATGCTGGCTTTTGCCCGTTGGCTGAACGTCGTCGTCTGGAAGGCGGGATTGAGAAGAATTCAAATGTTCTGAATTCTTCTCTGATAGAAGCTACTGTTATGGTTGATAGAGCTTCTCGATTTGAGGTCCCGGAATCCAATCTGCGGAGAGCGGACTAAACTCAGTCGCAAAACTCGCCATGGGAATTTTGATTATCTGTGATTTCGAACTTGGGAATGTGTGTAATTGGTTGATAAATTTAAGACGACTGGAGTCGGCGGCGGTGTTTGGAGTTACTGCTGGTAGAAGACGATGATGAGTAATGGTTTTGGCATTTTAGGGTATTTTGGACTTTTTAAGCTGGTCAAAGTGCATTTTGATCAAATTTAATGGTTTTGGATGGAAAACATGACAAAGAGGTATGTTTGAGAATTTATCATATTAGAAGGGCAAGCGAGAAAAATAATAGAGGGGCAAGTTTGAGAAAATGTAATAGTAGAGGGGCAAATCATGCTATTAACCCCAAGACAAAATGATTTGGTTGTTGCAAATATACATTTACTTAGTTTGGGTAGCTTATAGTAATTATACCTCTATTACGTCAGTTACTAAGCTAAGTAGATTAGGGTTACACGGCAACCGTAACCTAACTATATATATCTCCATTGTGTATACGGTAAAACTAAGTTCAATAAAATTTATTGTGGAGAGTTCTACATCTCCCGTGTAATAGTTCTGATTCTCTGAGAAATCACGTAAAATCCGACCTTTGTGTTCGTTACTTTTGTTTTCTTATCATGGCAACTAGAGGCGGCAAACCTAATCCAATCCATCAATCCAGTCCAGTCCAATCCATTTAAATTGGATCCAAGTCCATTTAAATTGATCCAAGTCCATTTAGTCCATGGGTTGATGGATTGGATTCATGGATCCATTAGCAATCCACCAATCCAATTACCCTCTGAACGAAGATAGAGTCGGAAACTCTCCCATAACCCACCACAACCTTGTCTGCTTCAAACAACCTCGTCTCCTACAAGGGTTCTTTCGGCGGCGTCTTCACCGCCTCCCTCTCCCTCTCTCCATTTCTCGTCCAGCTCCGGTCAATTACTCCATTCTCCCAAATGATTGAAGAAACTTTGTTCGTCACTACTCAGCTCCAACGTCTCAAGGTTCAACAGGTAGTTTTTTAATTGAATCTCTTCATCATTCTTCTCCTTCTTCCCCCAGTCACCTTCGTCAAACCCTCTTTCTCTCTTCTGTTCGAACGGATTGTGAGGGGTTTAGACTTTAGGGTCTTGGAGATTTCTCTGGAGGTGGGACGGATTGTGATTTGTGAGGGGTTTAGACTCAGAAACTGCCGCTGGCACCGGCGCTTGCTGCCGCTCCACGGCGTCCGAACGCTGTCGCTGGCGATCAAGATCAACTATCGTCATCTGGGTCTCATGCTCAGGTAACGCATGGAAAGGGTAGGAGGAGCAGTAGTCGAGATGATGAAGACAATATCGATGAAAGGGCTTCAAGTTTCATAAGAAAGATCCAAGAGAAGAACCAGGCATATTCTTGGAGCGATGATCAGTCTAAGAGGTTTAGGATCTTACCAAAATAATTAGTTTTAGGATGACTGTGGTATTCGTTACAAACTGCAATAAGATTGTAACAAATTAGATATGTTCTCAACTTCTGCAACTGAAGTCTGTGAAACAGCTAAGCCCAATTTTCTTTCCTTTGTTATGTTTTTGGATTATTCACCTTATCTATTCGCATGAATGCTTAATATATCTGATTCACTAATAGTATCCTGATTATAAGAAAATATTGCAAATGAGACTTGATTTTGCTGTAGCAGCACTGATTACTCCTTTCCCTCTGTTTGATATGGCTATTTGACCATCTAATGCATCAACAGAGTTGATCCTCTATTAGGTATCAAAGTGCTTAGTGGGTTGGAAGTTGGAACTGTTTCATTCTCCATTGCCATAGCATGCTCTGTTCTATTGGGTATCATTGGCTGTATGTCTATATGTATGAGACCAATACCATAATCTCAAAGTGATGACTAATAGGGGTTGTAGGCAGCCACCACCCACCCCACCTCACCCCTTTCTCGCGCATCCAACGACCACCCTCGCCTTCGCCGCCCTTCACCAGTTCACCGGCCACCCTTCCGCCCCTCCTCCAGCCACCCCGCCGTCTCCTCCGCCTCCAACCGTCGCGAAATGCAAGCAAGCAGGAAGCCTCACCCCGCCGTCTCCTCCGCTCCAACCGTCACGACATGCAAGCAAGTAGGCAGCCTCCACCCGCCACGCCGCTCCGCCTGCCGTCTCCTGCCGCCTCCAGCCGCCGCGCGAACGCCATCTCCCTCCGCCGGCTTCGCGAGGTCGCTCCTCCGTCTCCCGTCGGCGGCAAGCCCGCCTTCTCGGCTGCTTCTTGAGTGGAAAAAGAAAGGAGATAGAAAGATGGAGGAGAGAGACGGAGGAGATAATCAGTAAGTGGTGGTGGAGGGTTTGAATGGAAAAAGTTTAAGGAGAGAGAAGGATGGAGGAGATAAAGAATGAGTGGTGGGAGGATTTTTGGATTTTTTTTAATTTTTTTTTAGATTAGGGTGTGGTTTTCGGGCATGCGGCTAACCGACCGGTTGGTGGTCGGCTAGCCACTGTATCTCCCACGGTCGGTGGTCGGTAGTCGGGGGTGGTCACTTGGTTTAACCGATAACTGAGAATTTGGTTTTTGGTTAAACCAAAACCGACCGACTGACACCCCTAGATGACAATGCTTTGTTCTATTGGGATCTTTGATTCTATTTCGGGATGACAAGTCAACAAATAAATGTTACAGGCAACGTTGATGGTGGTAGTTCAGAAGATGAGGATAAGTGGGCAAAAAAATGTTACAGGCAACTGTGTCAACTTCTACGGGTCGAACAAGTGGGCAAAAAAAGCGGCAAAGAACTTCTAAGGCATGGGAGACATTTAATTATATCCCTGGGAACCAATTTGCAAACAACAAATCAAGAGCTCAATGCAAAAATTGTCCCATGCTTTATGTGGCAAATAAAGGTATTTTTTATCTCATTCGTCATAGCCATAATTGTATTGGACATGCAACTGAAGTGCCAGTGTTGGGTGTTGGAAACTCGAAAGCAATAGATCAAAATAAATTTAAGGAGCTAATGGCTATGGCTATCATAAAACATGGGTATGAATTTGCTATAGTTGAGCATGGTGGACTTCAGAATGTGATGTCCTACTTGAATGATAATTTTAAGTCATTTACTAAGAACTCTGCTAAGTCTCATTGTTTGAAGACTATCTTGAGCGAGGTTCCTGGCAGACTTTGTTTGACTTGTGATTTGTTGACTTTTTGTGCTACAGAAGGATATCTTTGTCTTACAGTTCACTATGTGGATTCTGAATGGAGGTTAACTACTAAGATCTTGAATTTCTGTCATATTCCCCCTCCACATAGTGCAGTAGTTTTGTTTCATGTTGTGTATGATCTGTTGAAAGAGTGGCAAATTGAGAAGAAGATTTTTTCAATAACATTGGATAATGCTAGATGCAATGATGTTATGCAAAGTTTGTTGATTGATCAATTGAAATAGGATGATGGTTTGGTATGTGATGGGAATTATTTTCATATCCGTTAGGGAGTGGGTGAAATATGTCAAAGGTTCTGGATCTCGAATGATTGTCTTTGAAGATTGTGCCAAAAGAAGCAACTGTTTAAGCTCGAAAGGGTTGTGGTTAGATTGTCCGACTAGATGGAACTCAACATACATGATGCTTGAAAGAGCTGAGCTCTATCGTCGTGCTTTTCAGCATTTGAAGTTGGTTGATAGAAACTTTGATCGATTTTCATCAGATGTGGAATGGGATAAGATCACAAAAAATTAAGAGGATTTTGAAACCGTTTAATGGCATCACAAACCTATTTTCTGGAGTTCATTATCCTACTTCAAACTTGTACTTCTGCAACGTATGGAGGATTCAGATGCGGTTGATGGAGGCATCTAGGAGTATGGAGAGTGATATTCGCAATATGGGTTTAGCAATGAAGAAAAAATTCGATAAGTACTGGGACTCCTATAGTACGATTCTCTCTATGGCAGTGGTTTTTGATCCACGTTTCAAGTTGGATTCTGTGTATTTTTGTTATGAGAAGTTGTACGGGGATAAAGAAGTTGCTAAAGCAGAGTGTTCTGAGCTGAGAGGAAAGATATGTGATCTACTAAAGGTGTATGATGATCCTGCTGGTCAATCTTCATCACTTGCTGAGGATATTACTGAAGATGTGGACTATTGTCATGATATGGATGTAAGTAAGCTTCTTAATTTTTTCTTTCCCTTAATCCATTTTGGTTACTAATATGAGCTATTTGTTTAATAGGAGTTTGATTCATTTGGAGAAAATCAATTCTTAGGCGATAGAACACAATTAGATGAATATCTGGATGATAAGAGGCTCAAGCGCAAACAACCATTGGATGTTCTTCGAATCCACATTCATCATTTAGCAACAGGGAAGCAGCCTCTCTTGCTCCAGAACAGGGGAAAAATGCACTAAGTTCTTCGAATCGTCAGTACATGACCATGTAAACCACTTTCTTTGTAGACACTGAAGTGGGGATTCAATCAATGACTGTACAGAAGGGAATCCCTTGAAATGTTTGTTGGTTTATTGGCCCCAATTAAACCAGACATGGAACGCCTTTACTCTTTCGCCCTTTACTAATCCCCTCCCTTACCGTGAAACAACATTCCTCCACTAAATCCTAAAAAAGAGCGAACCAAGATGGCGCTACGCAACAATGTGATCAGCGCTAAGCGAACCAAGATGCTGCTGTCCATTCCCATCATCAGCGCCGGGATCTGGCTGGCGATGGAGCCGGAAAACTCGTGAATCCAATCCACGAATCCACGAATCCATTTCAATCCAATCCACTTGAATCCAATCTACGAATCCGATCCAATTGCCACCTCTAATGGCAACGCTTCTTGTCTAAGGTTCTCGGCAACATTTGATTCTCGGCTACTCTCGGATTTCTGCTGTTTCGGGAATTCTCTCGGCTGCTCTCATTTTTTTTTCTTTCTCGGCTGTTGTTTCCTTTCGGCTGCTCTCGTTGTCCTCTCGGGTCTCGACTGCTTTCGGGGATTTAATTTAGGTATTCCGCTACTTTCTCGCTTCTCGATTGGTTGTTTTGTTGCTACAACTGGACTAGTTCTCTTGGCTGCATTGCTCTATTAGGTTCCTGGCAGGTTTCCTTTTCATTGGGTTTGGTGGTCCGCTACCCTAGTTTTATTTTGTTGTGGCTGCTGTGATTATATTCCTTAATTCAGCACAATGATGAAATTTTATATTTTTACCTGGTTCCATAAAGGCTTATCAAATTCAGCATGATAAAACAGTAAAGAGTGCTCGGGCTGGTGGTCGTTTGTATTTGCTCTGATCCACCTAATTAAGAAAAAGTACGTATATAAGATATTTTTAAAGTATAGATGTTTACTTGAAAAGTATGATTTTATGGAAGCATCTAAGTTGAACTAAATTTATTTACTTGGAATATATCTAAGTTCACTAAAATACTATAATTGCATACTTATAATGAATCTAAATTCGCTTACTTGGAATATATCTAAATTCACTAAAATACTATAATTGCATACTTAAAATGAATCTAAATTCGCTTACTTGGAATATATCTAAATTCACTAAAATACTATAATTGCATACTCAAAATGAATCTAAATTCGCTTACTTGGAATATATCTAAATTCACTAAAATACTATAATCGCATACTTAAAATTAATCTAAATTCGCTTACTTGGAATATATCTAAATTCACTAAAATACTAGCATTGCATACCTAAAATAAATTAAACTTAAATTAAACTTACTTACTTGAAACCATATGGGGGATTTGCTACAAATCGTAGCTCCTCATTTGGCAACCAGAATTCTCGTGGGTCTCGAAGTGCCAAAAATGGAAGATGCTCCCACGTCCAGAGCTAGAGTATGAACATCGCACCACCAGCTTATTTCGCTCCCAACCTTGAGCGAGTACACAACTCTCGGTAGATCCCAGCCAAGACGGTCGACCCCCAACTCTTTCTCCCGATCTCGTCCTAGTCACCGAGGAGCATTGGGAACCACATGCCTTGTATCCATCGGTTTGCCTTGTCGGGGAACAGAAATCCACCAACCAAGCCAATGAGGTAGACGTGTGCATACCGCTCCACCTGATCTTCAGGAGTGTCTGGGCCTAAATTAACCTCCAACTGGATGTGTTCAACCACGGGATCGATACTTGCCCCGCATTCAGCGGTGGATGCCCAACCCCTTCGACGGGCGTTGTGGTCGGCATGTTGAACCCCAAACGCTCTTGAATCAACGGCCCCAACCATCTTCCAGTTTTCTCGAGTTGTCGATGATCGCCTCTCCGGTGATCGGGAGCCCGGTGAGTATGGCAACATCTTTGAGGGTGATCGTCATTTCCCCCTCGGGAAAGTGGAAGGTATGCAGCTCGGGGCGCCATCGCTCTGCTATTGCCGTCAGCAGATCGTTGTCGATATGAAGCCTCATGAAGTGCCTCAGCATGTGCAATCCCGTCCTCTCTAGATAGGGCGCTAGTCGATCATGCCAACGGGGCAATCGACATGTCCCTCGATGACTGATGGGAATAAGTAATTCCTACAAAACAAAAAACACAATGTTGTTAGTCAATAGAAAGCGAAATAAAAACTTTTAAACTAGTGAAATAATTTTAAAAAACGACGAGGAGTGTCTACCGGATTATTGTCCCAAATTGCACGGGATTGATGTTGATCTTGCCCGGTTAAATACCTTCGATCCCTTGGGCCAGGATCGATATACAATCGAGGGTCGTATATCTCAGCACCCATCTATAAAAAAAAATATGAAATCAAATCAAATTATATTTCAACACCCATTTAAAAAAAATCACAAAAGAAAAAATAAATTTAAGTACTCTCAGAGCCTCTTAGTCCATTTTTTGCCGAAAAGCTAGAGAGAGTATCGACAAAAACTCTAGTAATTCTTTCTGATGTGGAAGATCGGACTTAGCCGCAACCACATAGCATACTTATAACGAAACTAGAAGGAAGTAATGGAGGGAGAAAGAAGTCTAAATGGTGGTGTGGTTTGGAATGAGGGTGAGGAATGGTATTTATAGGGGAGATTGGCACTGGAAATTTGTATTTCCCAATCACCGCCTTCCTCAAAAATAGTGAAGGCACTGCTTTGGACGAGGACAGTGATGGCCCGGATCTCTGACGTGGCGAGTTGTGAGGCGTCGGATCAGGGAGAAAAACCACAAGGAACAGTGAATGGCGCGGACGACAAGGATCGCTGACGTGGATAGCGGGGCTATCACCGCTGTTGTCATTAACGGTGAAGTGCCCGCGCGTGTCCACATCAGCGATCCGTGCCACTTCACCGTTTTCAGCATCAACGGTTAATGTCCTTCACCGTTTTGCTCATCAACGGTCAGAATAGCCCCGTTTTCCAAAAGCGGGGATCCTTTCCCCGTTTTTCTCTTCAGCGGTGATAGCATCACTGTTTAAGTCAAAAGCGGTGATGATATCACTGTTTTAGTCTAAAAAGGTGATTGGCATCACTGTATTTGACAAAGACAGTGATGAATAAACTGTTGTACTTTGGGAAATACTTTTATAAGTACTGTATTTTGGGATTTTTTTTAAAATTATTAGAGTATTCTGGGATTTTTTCATTAATTCTTGTATTCCTTGGCTGCTTTGTTGGGTATTGGTGTCTGTTGTCTCTCGTGCTTGGCCTGAGTACTATGGAGTCTGTGAAACATGATGCAAACCTGGCTAGGTTTGATGGAAAGAACTCCTCTCTCTTGGAATTTCAATTTTGTACCTTTGTACAAGGCAAAAGGCTTCTTCCCATCCTCACGGGCAAGAAGGCTCCGCCTCCGAAATCCGATGAGAAGGCTTATGCTCATTGGGAGGCTAACAATAATCACATCATTCACTGGCTGCTTGGCGAGTTGGCGTTGTTGATGTTCCTACTGGTTTGAGTCTCTATCGCTTTGCCTTGGCTAGAAACATCTGGTCTTTACAAACTATCAGGCTTGTGCCTCTCGACAGTTTGAGCTGGAACTTTCTCTATCTGGTTTAACTCAGGGGTATAAGGATGTTTGCTCCTACTACCAGGAAGCGATGCACTTGTGGACCAAGCATGATCTCTTATCTTCTTCTTTATCTGCGACTCCCGCCACAACTCAGACTATTGCTAAACATACTCGTTCTCGCACGATAACTTTTCTGATGAAGCTGCGATGTGAGTTTGAGCCTGTCCGTGCTTCGATTCTTCATCGAAATATTACTAAGCTCGATGTCATCTTTGCTAAACTCTACCGGGAAGAAACGTGCCTTAAATCCCATGCGCAGATTTACTCTCAGGCGCTCGGTGCTGTTGATTCATCGGCTGCCATGTTGCGGTGTATTCCGAATTGATTGGATTAAACGGGACGATTGCGAGGCACTGGGGTTCTATCAGATTCGAAGAAGGGTGGCAGTGATAGATGATTCGAGGAAGATTGAATCGGACTCTGGGAAAGGTGGGGAAAAGTCAAGGGAATCGCCAACAGATTCTGGGGAAGGTGGTGAGAATTCAAGGGAATCGACGGTGGGGAGATAGTGGGGGGGGGGGGGTAATAGGATGGACGAGGAAGAATGGAGACACGAGAAAGGTTGGGTGAGGAGGTAGAGAGGTAGGAAGAAAAGCAATTGGGGTCGGGGTGGGGAAGTAAAAAGGCAGATAGGGAAAGCTTGATGGAAGGGGGGATGGAGGAAGAAAAGATCGAGAAGGCTGAGTCGATGATCATCGACTCGTGGTAATTTTTCAGGTGACTAAGAACAAAGAAGGGGTTGGGTATCAAGGGAGGTTGAGGTAGTGAAGTCTCGGCAAGAGGTATCAGGACCGAGCAAGTTGGGGGGTTAACAGGGGTGGAGATGGGCTCGAGGGAGGTTGGGGTTGGTTTAGGGTCAAAAGAGGCCGGGTTAAGGGGGTGGGCTTCGGGTTAGGGCCTAATTTGCGAATCCATACATATTTTGTGGGCTTTAGGTTGCCCGAACAAATCTGAGACCCGCCTCTGGGATTTTTATCCAACGCACTAGACAAAAGCTTGGGATTGTTGACATTCCTAGATTTAGACTTAGAAAACATGCACAGCCCGGCACCACCAATCGAGGACGCGTGCGGTTCACGAGGTTCTGCCACTTTCAAATTCTAATGACGTTTCAGTATCCTGTTTAGCAGTCGGCTTCTATTCGAGTCTGCCACTGAGCTTTCGACGTCCGGCGAGACAACGATCCGGTCCAAGAATAGAGTGGTCCCGAACAATAGCGACACCTTATCCGGAATATCATTCTTAAACAGGACCTTTATGAGAACACACGGATCAGACCAGTCTCCTAACTCATAGTCGATGAATTATCCACAACACTCTCCAATCCTCTTTATGACGGCCAATGATCGAAGATGAGTCGGAATACCAAAAACCATAATCCAGTTTAGCTCGCCAGGGGGAGCACTATCCTACTGATGACTCGGTATTTGCACTTGTTTTCCCCTTTTGTTTCTTGATTGTTTGAGCTTGAATTACCATGTCTTTGGCCGATTTTACGCTAGGTTGTGTTCCTTTGTCACATTTCAGGTCCTAGCACATAAAGTGAAGCATAGGCGCAAGTTTCAAGTCAATCAGAGATCAATTGACGATTTGGGAGAAGACACTCGGGCATGACCTGAAGAAGAATGGATTTCTACCTCACTTTATGGACAGAGAATCATGCAAGCTTGTAATGAAACGAAAGAGGACGAGACTACGAGCATCTGGGATCAAACGGCGACTGATTCGGAGTCCGGACGAGGGAGAAACGAAGCATTAAACAGAGGCTGAGCAAGCTGCACGGGCAGACCAGGGAGGTGCACGGCCGTGCAACATATAATTCTGGCCGTGCGCCTCATGCCGTGGCCACGCACGGCCGTGCACTTGAGCCATATGGCTGTGCGCCTCATGCCGAGAGCTTGCACGGGCAGAGCAGAGAACCGCACGGCCGTGCAACATACAAACCTGGCCGTGCGGGTTGGTGCGAGAGCTTGCACGGGCACAATCCAGATGTGCACGGCCGTGCGCCTGGCCGTGCAAGGTGGATGAAGGCGAATAAGTGATACGGTGCGTTTTGAGGGTGCACGGCCAGAATTGTGAGGTGCACGGCCGTGCACCTGGCCGTGCAACTCGGGGAAAACTGATTTTAAAGCCTAATTCGAGCCAAACAGAAGGGGATTCGAGTTTTAGAGAGACAGAGTGATTCCTAGAGAGAGAAAGCGACGAACAAGAGCCTCCAAGTGCCCTAGATCGATCTTCAACACCATTGGAGCTTGGTTTGAGCTTGGAGAAGTGCCGATTCAACGTCCAGGAGCAGAAATCCATCTTCACAGTATGATTTCCGCGACTGATTCTGCTTTTGCTTCTCTCTCCATGGAGTAGTTCCCCCATTCATCTGGGTATGGGAAACCCTAGTTCTGTATGTTAGGTTTGATTGTATGAACCCAAGTATTGATTCTATGATATTGATTATATTCGATTGAGGTTTGAATGATTGAATGACTTGAATCCTGATCAAATTCCTGTTGTTTCTGCTTTAACCTAGAATGATAATATTTGCCTAGGTTAATAGAGTATCCTTAATTGAAGGTAGTGAATTGGTGACTTTAGTCGAGGAACCAATCACTATTCTGTACCGAATTGCATTCGGTAGTGGAGGTTTTGTTCTTAGGGCCTCAATCTGTTTACTCCGGTGTAGGTTAGTCGCCAGCTAGAGACTCAGATTGAGAGGGTCTGAAGACCTTTAGTCGAGACTTCAGGCTGTTTGAGAACCTTCCGCAGTATAACTTTCATAGAAATTGAACTTGGTAATTACAATCCGGCTTAACTGCAGACTAGGGGGAACCATATCCGGGTGACCTCTCTTAACCTGAATACAACCGTTTAGTTGCTTTGTTTGCTTGTTAGTTTAGAACCTCACTAAAGTTTCATTGCTAGATAATACGAATTCACTGAGTAGTCATCACATCTAGGACCCGGGTTGACATTAAAACCCAAACCCGCTATACTACGCTTTAGGAAGTGGTTACACTTGGCCATTTTCTAGAGTGACAGTAACAGCCAGTCAAGTTTTTGGCGCCGTTGCCGGGGACGGCTAGGTTGTTGAAGAAAAGTGATTTCTGTTACTCTAGCTTTTCTTTTCGCTTTGTTTGCTTTGTCCCATTTGTGCCTTCACGGGTTTGCTTGCTTGAGTGTGTGCAGCTAGTGCATGACCCGTAGCCAGTCGGGAGGTTTACTGCCGTTGAACCCTGAGATTGAGCGCACCTGCAAACAACTTCGGAGACAACAGCAAGCTAGACTGGCTACGGTGGAGCGCCGAGACGGCCATTTGACCAGCGACTCCGAGGAAGAGCACGAGATGGAAGGCGATCAGAACCCGCCTCCTCAGAACCAGATCCTGGGGAACGACCAACACCCCCAGGGAGCTGGGCACCATCACCATCCACCACCACCGGGTCTCACCCTGGAGTACTACTATACTCCACGGATTGCTGACATCCGCCCGGTCATCCTCTATCCGCCCATTCCTGCAAACAACTTTGAGATCAAGCCATGCTGGATTCAGCTCATCACAACCTCTATCCAGTTCCATGGCTTGAAGGATGAGGAAGCCCGGGTGCACCTTTCCCGTTTTCTGCAGCTGACGAACGGGTTCAAGCTGAATGGTGTTCCGGATGATGCAATCCGCCTTCACCTCTTCCCCCATTCTCTGGCGGGGAATGCTAAGAGGTGGTTGGAGACCCAGCCCCCATTGTCCATCACCTCTTGGGACGATTTGGCTGACAAGTTCGTGCACCGGTATTATCCGGCATCGAAGACCACGGAGATACAGCGGGAGATCACTCACTTCCGCCAAGAGCCAGATGAGTCCCTTCGTGATGCATGGGAGCGGTACATGGGATACTTCTGGCAGTGTCCCCATCATGGTTTCAGCGATGCCTTTACAGTAGGGAACTTCTACAGCGCCCTCACTCCAGACAACCAGAGGGTGATTGAGTCTCTATGTCCAGGAGGGGATATCCTTACTAAGACTCCACCCGAGCTGAACCAGATGATCAGTACCTTGGCTGCCCGAGACCATTCCTGGGGGCAGACCCACAGAGGCAGGAACTCCCGGGACCGGGGTGTGCATGCTATGGAGGCCAGGTCCGGGTTAGAGCAGCAGGTGGCTGAGTTGGTGCAGACATTGAAGCAGCCTAACAGTCTCCTTCCGGGCCGTGGTGTAGCTACGCCTCCAGTAGCTCAGTGTCAGTGGTGTGAGAGCCCGAACCACCTGGTGGAGGATTGTCAGTCTATGAGGGAGTCTTCTACTCCCCAAGAGCAGGTGGACTTCATAGCAAATGCTCGGCGCCTGGACCCATACAGCAACACCTACAATGAGGGATGGCGCCAGCATCCCAACTTTGCTTGGAGCAATAACACCGCCAAGCCACCTGGTTTCCCAGCACCAGCAGGTGGTTTCCAGCAGAGGCAGCCCTTCCAGGCTAGGCAGGGGCCACCACCACAGCAGCAGCCTTACCAGCCTAGGCAAGGGCAGCCATTCCAGCAGCCTCAGCGTCAGTATGCCGAGCCCACAGCAGCGCCAGCTCCCGATAATCAGATGACCGAGCTGAAGAACGTTTTGGCGGCATTCATGACCACCAGCCAGGCGACTATCACGAGGATGGATCAGTCAATAGCTTCACTGGAGGCAGGCCAGCGAACCCTGGAGGCAGGCCAGAGGAACCAGGGTGCCATTCTGCAGGATCTCCAACACCAGATAGGGGGCTTAGCTCGCCAGAACACTACGAGGGCACCGGGGACTCTGCCTGCCACCACTGTCCCCAATCCTCGCGACCCTCACGAGACTGCCCATGTCATCACCACCAGGAGTGGTAAGACCATATCTGCTGCTCCTGCCCAGCCCAGGCAAGACGAACCACTTCCTGCTTCAACACCTCCAGCTGATACTGCAGAAGTGGAGGAAGGCAGCGCAGCACCTGCTCCCAAGCCACAACCTGTGGTTAAGGAGCATACACCCCAGCTGCCTTTCCCCACTAGACTTCATAAAGACAGGCTGGAGACAGAGTTTGCCAAGTTCATGGCAATGTTGAAGCAGGTCAACATCAGCATGCCGTTCGTGGAGGCACTGTCGAAGATGCCCAAGTATGCCAAGTTTATGAAAGACCTCCTCACCAACAAGAAGAAACTTGGGGATCTTTCGACAGTGATGCTCAGCGAGGAGTGTTCTGCCATCCTGCAGAACAAGCTGCCAGAGAAGCGCAAAGACCCAGGGAGTTTCACTATCCCTCTTGTTATTGGCAGCATGCATGTAGGAAAGTCCTTGGCGGACCTAGGCGCTAGCATTAACGTCATGCCCTATAAATTGTTTAAGAAGCTAGACCTAGGTGAACCTAGAGCTACTAGGATGAGCATTCAGTTAGCTGATCGATCTATCGTGCATCCTAGGGGTATCATTGAGGACTTGCTTGTTAATGTTGGTGCATTCACATATCCTGTTGATTTTGTTATTTTGGATATAAATGAGGATGTGGATGTGCCTTTGATTTTGGGTAGACCGTTTCTCGCCACCGCCAAGGCGCTTATTGATGTGCATAGTGGTAAATTGATTCTGCGTGCTGGTGATGAACAGGCTACTTTTTCTGTGTCTGACAATGGAAAACATTATCATTTGCATGATGACATAGACTACTGTGATGTGCTTGCCGATTTTGAGACCGCACTCGCCATCACGAGTGCGGGTACTGATGATGCTCTTGAGCGTTGTATTTTGCTAGGTGAGCAGGCATTGCAGGAGCCGCAGCTGGCGGAGCAGTTGGCCGCATTGGAGAGTGGCCCCTTCTTGGAGGGCGACAGGCTGTTTAAACCGATCTCATCCTCCACCCGCATCACCACTTCTCTGGAGGAACCACCAGAGCTGGAGCTTAAGCCCCTCCCTCCTCATTTGGAGTATGCATTTCTCCGGGAGGGGAATAAGCTGCTAGTTATCATCAGCTCGACCCTCACACCCGAGCAGAAGACCAGACTGGTGGCCTTGCTGAAGCAGTACGAGCGAGCTTTGGCATGGAAGATCACAGATATCCGGGGGATCAGCCCCTCTTTTTGCTCGCACCGGATACTGCTGGAGGATGAGATGCGGCCAGTGAGGCAGCCGCAGAGGAGATTGACGCCGAACCTGGAGGCTGTGGTTCGGGCAGAGATCGTGAAGTTGATGGACGTCGTGATCATTTTCGCCATTTCTGACAGCGAATGGGTCAGTCCCACCCAGGTGGTGCCCAAAAAGGGTGGGATGACCGTGGTGCCTAACGAGAAGAACGAGCTCATTCCGATGCGCACGGTGACTGGGTACTGTGTTTGCATCGACTATCGGCGTCTCAACGACGCTACTCGGAAGGACCATTTCCCGCTGCCGTTCATTGATCAGATGCTGGAGAGATTGGCGGGGCACGAGTTCTACTGCTTCCTGGATGGGATGTCCGGGTACTTTCAGATCCCTATAGCACCGGAGGACCAGGCGAAGACCACTTTCACCTGCCCCTTCGGCACATTTGCTTACCGGAGGATTCCATTCGGGCTATGCAACGCCCCAGCCACTTTTCAGCGATGCATGCTCGCCATCTTTGACCGTCTGGTCGGCGAGATCATGGAGGTGTTTATGGATGACTTCTCGGTTTATGGAGACTCCTTCTCTCACTGTCTCCATAACCTGGAATTGGTCCTTAAACGGTGTGAAGAAACGAACCTGGCACTGAGTTGGGAGAAGTGTCACTTCATGGTTCGAGAAGGCATAGTTCTTGGGCACAAGATCTCCAAGATGGGGATCGAGGTAGACAGAGCAAAGATCGAGACTATCAGCAAGCTGCCTCCTCCTACATCTGTAAAGGGGATCCGGAGTTTTCTTGGCCATGCAGGTTTCTATAGGCGGTTCATCAAGGACTTCTCGAAGATCGCCCTGCCCCTAACTAAGCTTCTGGAGAAGGATGCCCCCTTCCAGTTCACTGATGCTTGCACAGCGGCGTTCACCACCTTGAAGGAAAAGCTCACCCAGTCTCCTATCATGGTGGTTCCTGACTGGTCACTACCATTTGAGCTGATGTGTGACGCCAGTGACTTTGCTGTAGGAGCTGTTTTGGGGCAGAGGCGAGATCAACACTTCCGACCTATCTACTACGCCTCGAAGACTCTGAATGATGCCCAAGAGAATTACACCACCACAGAGAAGGAGCTGCTTGCAGTGGTGTTTGCCTTCGATAAGTTTCGCCCCTATCTGGTCTTGTCCCATGTGACCGTGTACACAGATCACTCCGCGATGAGATACCTGATGAGCAAGGCCGATGCCAAGCCTCGGCTCATACGATGGATCTTACTGCTGCAGGAGTTCGATATTGAGATCCGGGACAAGAAGGGAGCAGAAAATGTTGCAGCTGATCACCTCTCCCGGTTGGACGCACCCCCTGCAGACAACCTCGTGGAGGAGATTGATGACTCCTTCCCAGACGAGAGGTTGATGATGCTGTGCTTGGTGGAGAGTATCACCCCCTGGTACTCCGATTTTGCGAACTATTTGGTGGGCCAGCAGCTGCCCAAGGGGATGGCGACTCACGCCAAGAGGAAGTTTTTCTCCGATCTGAAGTACTACTTTTGGGATGACCCACATCTATTTCGGATCGGAGCCGACGGGATCATCCGTCGTTGTGTTATGGAGAGTGAGATGGAGGGCATTCTATCTCACTGTCATGAGGGACCTACTGGCGGTCATCACGGAGGAAACCGCACGGCGAGGAAGGTGCTCCAGTCGGGCTTTTACTGGCCCACGCTCTTCAAGGATGCAGACGCCTTCGCACGCAGGTGCGACCGATGCCAGAGGTCAGGTAACATCTCTGCCCGTGATGAGATGCCCCAGAATGTGTTTATAACTTGTGAGATTTTTGATGTCTGGGGTATCGACTTCATGGGCCCCTTCCCTCCATCTTTTGGTAACACCTATATTCTGGTTGCTGTTGACTACGTCTCTAGGTGGGCTGAGGCGCAAGCTTTGCCCACCAATGATGCTAGACGTGTTTGTGGTTTTTTGAAGCAGCTCTTCTCCCGGTTCGGGACACCTAGAGCCATCATAAGCGATAGAGGCACCCATTTCCAGGGCCAATTTGATAAACTACTGTCTCGCTATGGTGTGACTCACAAGGTGTCCGTGGCCTATCATCCCCAGACCAGTGGCCAGGCCGAGCTGACGAACCGGGAGCTCAAGCGGATCCTGGAGAAGACGGTGGATCAGTCCCGCAAAGATTGGTCCACCAAGCTCGATGATGCTCTATGGGCGTATCGCACTGCCTACAAGACGCCTATTGGTACTTCACCGTACCGGCTTGTCTATGGAAAGGCTTGCCATTTGCCCGTGGAGCTAGAGCACAAGGCCTTTTGGGCCCTTAAGCTGCTCAACTTGGATGTTCGTGTTGCAGGTACTGAGCGTAAAATGCAGATGTTGGAGCTGGAAGAGTGGCGTTACCACGCCTATGAGAACACCAAGCTGTACAAGGAGCGCACTAAGCGCCTACACGATGCACGGTTGAGGGGTCCGAAAGAGTTTCAGGTTGGTGATCGAGTTCTCCTTTACAACTCTCGCCTGAAGCTCTTTCCCGGAAAACTCCGCTCCCGGTGGTCTGGACCGTTCACGGTCACACAGGTGTTCCCGTATGGCACTATCGAGATTGCCAACCCGCAGACTGAGCCATTTAAAGTGAACGGCCATCGTCTCAAGCTCTACCTGGGAGACGAGGTCGAACGCGCGGAGTTGGTAGTGGAACTCGCGGACCCTTAGTTCCGCCATGGGCGTCCAGCTAAAAGACGGTAAAGAAGAGCTTGTGGGGAGGCAACCCCACCACGGTTTGACTTTCTTTCTTATGTTTCGAGTCGGATTGCGTTTTGGTTTGGTTTTGGTTTGTTTTCTTTGTTCTGGATGATGTCTTATTGGGCTGACATCGGACCTAACATATTCTGGTTGAGCTCTTCTGTTTCCCTTGAGCTGTGCTGTGTTCCCGCCTGGTCCGTTTCCAGTCTCCTGCAGTCTGTGCATACCGGTAACATCGTTCCCCTTTCCTTTCCTCTTCTCCATTGAGGACAATGTCGATCTTAAGTGTGGGGGGGGTGTTTATCTTTTGACTGCATTAGATCTGTTTGTGTGCTTGGAGCCTAGTCCACTGTCCGAATCTTACGATTTGAGGGCTCCAAGTACTGCTGTTTGATCATATTGGCACTGTGTTTTGATGGATGAATTGATTGGTTTTTGAATTAATGCATGACAACTTGTTTGCGACTAGGACAACCTATGATGAGGACTGAGATGTGCAGTAGAACGATGTAGGGGTTCAGTTTTTCAACTGTTTGCTTGCCAACTGTGACTTGATCTGACTTGATCTGATTACTTGTCCTTGACAGTCATTTATGCATCTAGTTCAGGGTATCAGAATGTGAGATAGAGCATATAGGTAGCCATGCGAGATTTGAGCCTGCTCGTTTCTTTCTTGTGCGATAGATCCCTCTTCCATGATGTGTAGCATTCACGTTGTCACTAGCTGAGATGATGGAGGCATAGGATTAGCCCACGCCCAAAACTGACTGTCCTGATGTGTTATATCCCCTAGTCAGCCCCTTTGAGCCGTGTGTTATCCTTCCTTTTGGTCTATAATGGAGAAAATCACCCTTGTTGCATCTTTTAGAAGGTTCCACAGAGTGGTTTTTATATTGTCTCTGCTGTTTCTGCTTAAGTCTATGTGAGTGTTGGAGGTAGTGCTTAAAAGTTGGGCAGATGTTTGAATTGTGCAGAAGTGGTGGCTCTCTTAAGAAATGAAAAGAAAAATAAAAGAAAAACAAAGAAAAAATTGAAAGCAAAAGAGAGCCACTACCAAAAATCTGAGTAATGCCCAGTAAGTAGTGTTTCTGAGCAGTCTGGCTTGGGAACGCTGATGTTTGCGCCTCCTTCGCTCTTGTGATCTTAAGATATTGAGTAATGCAGGATAGCAGAGAGAAAATACCAGGTTGTTTGACTGTGATTGTGTGTTTGGAAAATGTGGAACCTTTTGCTATGAATACTTCCACCACCTAAAAGGCCTTTTCCCCATGTCCAAGACCCTAGCCAGTCATTTGAACCTGTGTCTAAGACCTCCTGATTAGTTAGTGGTGACACCCCATATGTGAACTCTAGCATTTAGAGGCTGCCATCATGGTGAAGAGATGATAGGAATTGAGAGGAATAGCATGCGCATCTTTCGCATCAAATTGTCCTGACCCCACTGGTCTAGAGTGAGTGATTCATTTTCATTTTCTTTATGCTCTTGTACCCCGGTGAGGACCTAGATTGCTCGGTCTCTATTCTGATGTCTTGAGTTGGATGCATGAGTTGACTGTTTTGAGTAAGTGGTTGAATCAAGTCTAGGTTGGCCAGTGAACAGAAGGGAGACTCTTCCTGTACTCGATTTGCTGCACTCGAATGTCCTTTGTGGTGGTTGTCCAGGTTGTTATTGAGGTTGTGCATGTATTGATGTTTGAAAACCAGTGCGATTCACGTGTTCTGTGCCTGTATGACTTGTCCCCAATGTTGGTTGATTGTGATATGTAAGCTTACCTAGTGTCTGACTTGGTTTGCTCGGGGACAAGCAAACAGTTAAGTGTGGGGGGATTTGATGACTCGGTATTTGCACATGTTTTCCCCTTTTGTTTCTTGATTGTTTGAGCTTGAATTACCATGTCTTTGGCCGATTTTACGCTAGGTTGTGTTCCTTTGTCACATTTCAGGTCCTAGCACATAAAGTGAAGCATAGGCGCAAGTTTCAAGTCAATCAGAGATCAATTGACGATTTGGGAGAAGACACTCGGGCATGACCTGAAGAAGAATGGATTTCTACCTAACTTTATGGACAGAGAATCATGCAAGCTTGTTATGAAACGAAAGAGGACGAGACTACGAGCGTCTGGGATCAAACGGCGACTGATTCGGAGTCCGGACGAGGGAGAAACGAAGCATTAAACAGAGGCTGAGCAAGCTGCACGGGCAGACCAGGGAGGTGCACGGCCGTGCAACATATAATTCTGGCCGTGCGCCTCATGCCGTGGCCACGCACGGCCGTGCACTTGAGCCATATGGCCGTGCGCCTCATGCCGAGAGCTTGCACGGGCAGAGCAGAGAACCGCACGGCCGTGCAACATACAAACCTGGCCGTGCGGGTTGGTGCGAGAGCTTGCACGGGCACAATCCAGATGTGCACGGCCGTGCGCCTGGCCGTGCAAGGTGGATGAAGGCGAATAAGTGATACGGTGCGTTTTGAGGGTGCACGGCCAGAATTGTGAGGTGCACGGCCGTGCACCTGGCCGTGCAACTCGGGGAAAACTGATTTTAAAGCCTAATTCGAGCCAAACAGAAGGGGATTCGAGTTTTAGAGAGACAGAGTGATTCCTAGAGAGAGAAAGCGACGAACAAGAGCCTCCAAGTGCCCTAGATCGATCTTCAACACCATTGGAGCTTGATTTGAGCTTGGAGAAGTGCCGATTCAACGTCCAGGAGCAGAAATCCATCTTCACAGTATGATTTCCGCGACTGATTCTGCTTTTGCTTCTCTCTCCATGGAGTAGTTCCCCCATTCATCTGGGTATGGGAAACCCTAGTTCTGTATGTTAGGTTTGATTGTATGAACCCAAGTATTGATTCTATGATATTGATTATATTCGATTGAGGTTTGAATGATTGAATGACTTGAATCCTGATCAAATTCCTGTTGTTTCTGCTTTAACCTAGAATGATAATATTTGCCTAGGTTAATAGAGTATCCTTAATTGAAGGTAGTGAATTGGTGACTTTAGTCGAGGAACCAATCACTATTCTGTACCGAATTGCATTCGGTAGTGGAGTTTTGTTCTTAGGGCCTCAATCTGTTTACTCCGGTGTAGGTTAGTCGCCAGCTAGAGACTCAGATTGAGAGGGTCTGAAGACCTTTAGTCGAGACTTCAGGCTGTTTGAGAACCTTCCGCAGTATAACTTTCATAGAAATTGAACTTGGTAATTACAATCCGGCTTAACTGCAGACTAGGGGGAACCATATCCGGGTGACCTCTCTTAACCTGAATACAACCGTTTAGTTGCTTTGTTTGCTTGTTAGTTTAGAACCTCACTAAAGTTTCATTGCTAGATAATAAGAATTCACTGAGTAGTCATCACATCTAGGACCCGGGTTGACATTAAAACCCAAACCCGCTATACTACGCTTTAGGAAGTGGTTACACTTGGCCATTTTCTAGAGTGACAGTAACAGCGAGTCACCTACCAGCCTCCTCCCCCCAATACATGACGATAACATTCCAAGTTATGAACTTAGTAAACCCAATCTCGTGAATCCGGATTGCTTCAGCCAGGGATGGACAAACCAACATCCAGAAATCACCAGACCTTCTAGAAAAATGAAAATCTTCCATTAAAGCCTTGTTACATCTTGCCCAGTGTTCGATATCCTTAAGAAGATCAGTTGGCAAACCTCTGTTATGTTCATCAAAGAACTGCAAAGTTAAACACCTGTCAAGGAAACCATGTCTGTTGCTGACGCCTTCCTCTCCGACATTGATGTAGCTGACCGCGCCATGATTTTTAATCCGACATTGACCATGTTCGAAAGGGAAGCAGCTCTTGACAGCATCGGCCAACGTCTTGCCATGAGCAACCCAAACGTTTCTGAAAGTATGATGTTTGGTCTCCTTTTGGATGTTTCTAGTGTCACGGAGCCCAGCAAACAGATCATCCCAGCTTGAAGGACGCATCGGGATAATAATATAGTAAGCCCTTCCCGATTCAAGTATTTCCGAAATTTTTATGAAATGACCATCCTGATTAGCAAATCTGTCGACCTGGATGGTCCGGCAAGACTCCTTCTTCCTGCGCCTAGCATCGAAGCACCAAACTCTGTCGGAGATATCGTGAAGGAGTCGACTAAGCCATTTGTCTAGGGGAAGATCCAGGAAAATGGAGCGACGACTATTGTGTGGCACCTCAGCCGATTATTTCAAAAAGGTTTTCTTCACAGTTGGGTAGTATTCAAGAGTAACTGCAACGCTTCCAATTTCGACTTTGGAAATCAAAAGATCCGTCTGGAACAGATGAGACCCAGAAGGATCGACCGCATCCGAACCCCGAGCCGCCACCGCCGACCTGCAAAACAAAAAAAAAATACTCACTAGAATTCTCACCAGAAGGAATGTTCACTTTTGGGAGTTTGTTTCTCTCTCTCATCTCTCCTTTCTAAATTTAGCCCCGAGCCTATTTCTATTATTACAAAAGAACTATCTAGTTTTGCAATAGAAATTCAAATTGATCAATCTACCTATGGGATTCCAGAAACACTTATCGAAGTTATTCATAAAACAGAATTTATAACCGATATCATTAAAATTTTAAAGAATATAAAACATAAAATTATTGATAATACATCTTCATCCATAAGAAATTAAAATTATGATGATAGGTGAAGAAATAAGAGCAATAAGTGTGACAAATATAGAACACATACAACAACAAATAAGTGACTTACAAGGAAAATTATCCTATAAAATTAGAAATCACCAAAACGATACAAGAAACTTAAATATTACATACTCAAAATATTTATATCATGTAAAAATTCATAGTATATATCTCTTTAAAGGCATAATTACATTATTAGAACAAATAATGGTAATAGAAAATACATATAATTAAAAAAACGCTCTCGCAGTCGAAGTAGGGTTTGCAAAAGCTGAGGATGGCGGCCGTCGCTGACGGAGCCTCGTCGGGCGCCGTTGGTGACGGCCGTTCGTGGGTTTCGCTATTCGTTGCATTTGAGGACACTAGATTGGAGTATTTTGAACCAGAAATGATCAATGGCTCTATTCGTATTCCAAAGTCGGTGATGGATGAAGGGGCTCGGCAATGGGAGAATAGTCTAGTAGGGCAATTTCTTGCCTCGCCGCCGTCACTGGCAACTCTGAAGTTTTGGGCAAACTGGATTTGGGGTAAAGAGGGAGAGGTACAGGTATCTTGGTTGGAGGATCGGTTAGTGCTATTCAAATTTCCATCGAAGGCAGTGTGTCAATGGGTTTTTGAAGGTGGCCCGTGGCACTACCGCAACAATCTTCTGTGTCTGCGTCGCTGGGTTCCTGGTATTCGAGCTTTGGATATCGATAACACGGCTGTACCGGTCTGGATTACACTATCGGGACTACCAGCTGAACTCTCGTCGAAGGAAGGATTAGGTCGGGTGGCAAGTGGAATAGGGAAGCCTCTGTGTATGGATCAACCGACGAAGCAGAAGTTGCGAGTGGGATGTGCGAAAATCTGTGTTGAGGTTAGTGCAAAGAAAAGCTTAATCGACAAAATCAGTATCACTCCGGATGGGATGGAAGAAATGTTTATTGGGGTGGAATATAGTCGGCTACCTCCTTGCTGTCGCTCTTGTGAGATATTTGGGCACGATTGCTCTAACCCTAAGGGCCAAAGAAGAGGATATGGAGGAAGAAACAGGTGCAGGTTGAGCAGATTCAGGCAAGGAGTGAGGGTGAGTCTTCGGGGTTGATCACTGGGCAGGAAGTATCTGAGCCTGAGCAGCTGATACATGTTGAATTACTGAACGCTGAGCAGCAAATAAAGGTGACTGGGGATAAGCAGCCAGCTGTGGTGGTGGAGCTCTCTCCCCCTGTCACACCAAGTGCCTTGCCGTCTCAAGAGGAATTTAGCAATGTCATCAATGGTGCTAAGCAGCCTCAAGTCTGGAAAACAAGTGCAATGGTCAGTCACTCTAATACTTTTGAGGTCCTATGCTCTAAAGAAGTGCAGTTACAATTTCCCCCATTGAGAAGAGAGGGCCTTCGCAGTCAGAAAGGAGCTAGTAAGGCTCCACCCCCTATCAAATGACAATACTAGCTTGGAATACGAGAGGATTTAACTCCTCTCCCAAGCATGACTCTATGCTTGGTTATATAGCTAAATATAAAATAAAGGTATTTGCTGTTCTGGAAACACGAGTCAAGGTTAATAAAGCAGAGAAAGTACGAGAGAAGTTTAGGGACTTTACATTTAAAGATAACTATGAATTCAGTCCTCTGGGTAGGGTATGGTTAGCTTGGAAGGATGAAGTCAAGCTTAGCATCTTGGCTACAGATATCAATTTTATCCACGCTTTGGTATCCATTTCGCAGCAGGAACAATTCTTCATGACAACGGTTTATGCTTCGAATGATGAGGCAGAGAGAGCGGCAACCTATATGCGACCGAGTAAATGGAAAGTTAATGGATTCCCTTGGTTGGTGTGTGGTGATTTTAACGCGATCATCAACCCTCTTGAGGCGTCAAATGAGGTCTCTGTTTCTTCGAGTATGAGTAGTTTTCGTGATTGGATGAGGGATATGGAGCTGGTAGACCATCAAGCGTCAGGTACTTTCTTCACTTGGATAAATCAGCAAAAAGCTAATCCCATAGCTCGGAAGCTAGATCGTATTCTGGTGAATGAGGACTGGTTGGATAGGCTTCCCGATTGTATAGCAGAATTTCTTCCCCCATCTTTTTCTGATCACAGTGGCATGTTGATCAGACCTTGCATCCCAAGAAAGAGTTTCCCTAAACCATTTCGTTTCTATGATATGTGGTCTCAACACCCTTCCTATGAGGGAATTCTGAAGGATGTTTGGTGTAAAAAGCTCTCTGGAACAGCAATGCAAAAAATAAAGGAAAAGTTTAAGTTACTTAAACTGGAGCTCAAGAGGCTCAACAAAGAGCACTTCTCTGACATTTCAGGGAGAGTCAGGGAGGCGACTATCAACCTTCAGGCAGCACAGACTCAAGCAAGGGAGACTCCTACTATGTCTACTTTTGCTCGGGTTCAGGAGCTTACTGGGGAATTGAGCGGGCTGAGATTGGCTGAGGAGAGCTTCTACAGGCAAAGATCTCGCATTCAGTATCTAACTCTGGGAGATATGAACTCTGGGTTTTTTCATAAAACAGTGAAGATCAGACAAACCAGGAAACAGTTACGAAAGTTGATTAGTGACGTGGGCAAGGAGATCACTGATGAAGAAGAGATAGCTTCGGTGGCTGTGCAATTTTATCAAGCACTCTATGGGGTGATCAATTCTGCAGTTATCCCTGATAAGACTGTCATTTCTCAGTTTATTACACGTTACATTAAGGAGTCAAGCAAGGCCACACTCTGTGCAGAAGTGTTGAATGAGGAAATAAGACTGGCTTTGTTTGCTATGGATCCTTTAAAGGCTCCTGGCCCTGATGGATGGACAGTGAGTTTCTATCAAAAGCACTGGGGTCTGATTGGTGAGGATGTTTGTGCTGGTGTGAAGGAGTTTTTCAGGACAAAGCATCTCCCTCGAGGTATTAACACAGCCTCTCTTACTTTAGCACCAAAAATCCCTAATGCTGATAAACTCACTTCTTTTCGACCGATTGCATGCATCAATGTGTTGTACAAGATAATTGCAAAGATTCTAGCAAACCGAATACAGCTAGCTTTACCTGAGGTTATAAGTAAAAATCAATCTACCTTCATAAAGGGGAGGAGTATATTGGACAATATTTTGATGGCTCAGGAGATTATCCATAATTACTCAAAGGAAAAATTAGCATCTCGCTGTGCCATTAAGATAGATCTCCATAAGGCGTTTGATTCTGTTCATTGGGAATACCTATTCTGTGTGATGTCTGCTATGAAATTCCCTGTTGAGTTTATTGATTGGATTCGGGTCTGCCTTGACTCAGCTAATTTTAGTATCAATCTCTACGGTTCCTTATTTGGTTTTTTCAAGGCTCAGAAAGGGGTTAGGCAGGGAGATCCTCTCTCCCCTTACCTTTTTGTCATTGCACTTGAGCCCCTATCTGGAATGTTGGATAATGCTGCAGTGACAAAACAAATTCCATACCACCCTCAGTGTAGATCAATAGACCTCACTCATCTGTGTTTTGCAGATGATCTATTGATCTTCACTGAGGGGTCTGCAGTAGCTTTGCTTAAGATTCAGGACATTTTAAACAGGTTCAGTGTGCTATCTGGTCTGAGTTGCAATCCAAAGAAGTGCGAGGTGTTTTTTGGTGGAATAGCTACTCAATTTAAGGAGAATGCCCTCTGTTTATCTGGTTTTACTGAAGGGAAACTACCTGTTCGATATCTTGGCCTTCCACTTATTGCAGGGCAACTGACTAGTAGGGAGTGTGGGGTGTTAGTAGATAAAATCAGGGCTAGAATTAGGTCGTGGAGAGCTAATAAGCTCTCATATGCAGGAAAACTTCAGCTTATTTCATCAGTACTCTATTCCTTGGTTCAATTTTGGATGAACATCTTTGTTTTACCAAAAAAGGTGCTAGATCAAATTCATAAGATTTGCTCAGATTTTCTGTCGTATGGTGAGGGGACTGGTCGAGCTAAAGTAGCGTGGGAGTCAGTGGCAGTCCCAAAAAAAGAAGGAGGAATGGGTCTGAGGGATCTGGGTAGTTGGAATGTGGCATGTATTGGGCGGGTGTTATGGTTATTGCTGATGAAAAGTGGAAGCTTCTGGGTAGCATGGATTCAACGTTACAGGCTGAGGGGAAGATCAATTTGGGACCTCTCTTCCTCACAGACAGGGTCATGGATATGGCGAAGGCTCTTAGCTTCTCGTGGTTGGTTCCAGTACAGGTTTGCTACTACATCAGCAGGGGAAGTAACTTGGGAAGGGAAGGTGATGGCTCGCTTTTCCATCCAGCAGGTATGGAATTCTATTCGGCCCAAACGTAGGAAAGTTGAATGGTGGAGGGTGATATGGAACAAATTTGTGATTCCTAAGAACAGAGTACTTGCATGGTTGATAATTCTGAATAGAATTAATACGTTGGATAAACTGAGGCAATGGAGTAAAGTTATAAATTCATTATGTGTGTTGTGTGATGGAGAAGAGGAGAGCAGAACCCATCTATTCTGCACTTGTCCCTATTCTCTGCAGGTTTTCGCAACCTTTTTTGGTGGAAGTCCTTGGCCGAGCTCGTGGGATGATCTTCTGAAATGGATATGCAACATTGCCAAACAAGGGGGTAAAGGCCAGGTGAAGAGTGCGGTGTGGTGCTGGTGTTTAAGTATCATTTGGAAAAAACGCTGCTTGCGTATATTCCAGAGCAGCAAAAGAGATTGCAGGGTGCTTATACAACAATTAGTTGAAGAGTTCAATTTCTATGCTATGGGGAATGTTAATTTTCTTACAGAGATTAGAGCGATTCCCCAGCTCAACAGTCTGCTAGCTTTTTGATAGTTAGACTTTTGATTCTTGTTTTCCTATGTAATAGGGATCAGTGGAGCAGGTCTGTTGCTCCTTGTTTTTTGGGATCCTGGATTTTCCCAGGCAGTGCTTCAATGAGATGGCCTATAATTACCGGAAAAAAATACATATAATTAAAATAATAATTAATCTTTAAAAGAACATCATTAACAACCTCTTATATGACTCTAAATCAAGAACTACTCCTTGTAAATCTAATAAGTATAGAATACATAGAGTTAAAAATGAGATTCTTACAAAGAACATTATATTTGGAAAATATTAGTGATCAGAATAATGTGCAAAGATCAAATATAGGAAGTTCAAATTGTACGTTCAGAATTCATAAAATATATCGAAACCATAAACTAATCTCACTATTAAAACAAATACATTTAACCAAAATAAATAAATATATATCTATATATATATGAATTCCTAAAACATAATGCTTAATAAAAATATAGTAATAGAAATGCAAAGTAACGAAAACAATGGTATCAGAGCACTAAGAAAAAGAAGTCAATAGGCAATAGGAATCAGAAGCACTAATAGACAAAAACTAGGTGTTTTCTCGCGTTAGGTGCTAAGAAACCAAACTCTTAACTAGCTTTGAGCTCGGCCCATGGTTGGGTTTATTTTCATTTTTCTTATCTATTTCACCTTTGGCTCTATGTGATTATTTTTTTCATGTTTTTCATATAGACATAAAGATTATCAACTGCTTATTTCAGTAGTGTTGTCAAGCAAAAAATAATTAATATATTAGGTAGACTGATGTTGAAAAAAAGAATGGAATATCATTAGTGCGAAACAATATAAGAGTAACTAAATTATCTTAGAGAACCAAAGGAAATTCCTAAAGGAGTGTATAAAGAGAAAAGTAAGACCAAATCTGGGACAATTGATTACCATATTACAAACTGTTGGGGGTATTACCCAGCAATTGGGAATTCGGGCCTCCAGACAAGGGACTTGGGGGGCAAGGCCCAAAAGAGGGTCCTGGGAAATACCTCAAGGCCCAAATAAGGGGAAGGGCGCATGAAGACAAAAAACTAAAGGCCAAAGGAGTCCAAGCTGTCAGGTGGTCCATCACCTGGGGGCGCCTGTCACGCGTCAGAAGCCTGACAAGGTGGTTGGGGTGTCTGACAAAGAGAGTACGAAGCATTAAATGGGCACAATGACGTGGAGGAGATCAACCTCGAGTTCGGTGAGTATAAATAGGGGCAGTTGGTAGCATTTACGTAGGTTGGACTCTCACTCTCACTAAATACTACTTGAGAACTTCGATCTCCCACTGAAACTAACTCGGGCGTCGGAGGATTAACGGGCCGAGGCGCCCTCCTCTTTGTGTGTGTAGGTTGACGCCAGGCGAAGTGAGATGTCCGAACAGTGAAGAGGGTATTGTGGCACAAACACAAACATTAAAATTGAGCCATGATACAATTTATTTTCATGGGAAAAGGTTGTCGAATGTTGTGGATCATGCCTATTAGAATATGGAAGTTCCATGATAAATTTTTGTTATACTGTCACTCTTCAACATAGGTGATGGTGTGGCAGCGGCATCGATGCAAAGAATTTGGTATGAAAACCTTCTCTTGTTGATGTAATCATGCAAATCCACTCCACTTCACTTTCCTAATGAACATAAAATCATAAATTAAACTGATAACATAATGCAGAAAACAACATGTAGAAAGATGTATCATGACAAATAAAATTGCATGTCATGGTGATTTCTCGCTCATAAACAAATCAGAGGATTTGTTGCCTAGATAACAATGTCAATAGTTTTTGCATGAATCTTAGGGCCCGTTTAGTATCATTTTGTTGTTGTTGTGGTTGCAGTGGTGTTGTGTAAACAGATGTACAACCACAACAGGAAAAAAACAGAAAATACAAACCTGTTTAGTTGATAAATCTGAAAAATCATGAAAGCTGACAACAAGAAACAAAAACGCGTTTAGTTACTACTGTAAGAACTAAAAACCAGAAAAAAGAGATATGTCCTCAATATTAAGCAAAGTCTCACAAAATTCAATTTACCTAACATCTTTCATGTTCCCTACATAAAAAATAATACTAAACACGATTATCACTCCATAACTGGTTAGCAATGGCATCACGCTTCTCGGTCATCTCACGTGTTGCTGCATAGCTGACGTTGAACTCAATGAGTGGTAGTTCAACCCCAGAAGTCGAACCTTCTTCATCTTCATAATTTTCATATTCATGAAATAGTTAATCATCTTCGGCATGAATCTTGATGAAATTATGTAAGGCGCAACAAGCAATGACAATACTTTGGCGGAGGTGGCGCCTCTGTTGAGAAGATTTTGGGGGGAGAAGGGTTTTGGGGGGGGGGGGGGGCTGATAAGTTGAAGTAGGGTTGGGGGCTGTGTTAAAAAAAAAATTGCTTCTGTGGGGATTCGAAAATTGGTCTTGTTTAATGAAATCAAGTGCCCAACCAGTAGGAATCTCGTGTGCAACATGTTTAAGAATCATATCCAAAGCAATAAATTGTTGTTTCTCATATTTGGGCCCTGTTGTGCAACTCTGATTCACAACAGAAAATAAAAACCCAACTAAACATGATTTTTTTTCTTGGTTTTCCAAATTTCATAAAACAAAACAGAAAACAAAAACAAGCAACAATACTAAACGGGCCCTTAGTATCCAATGGATTGGCAATCATAATCATAAAGTATGCATAATTGAACCAATTAACTATCTCATTCAATCATTAATTACATTATTACAACAAATAATGGGAATAGAAAATACATATAATTATAATTATAATTAAACTTTAAAAAACCATTAACAACCTCTTATGACTCTAAATCAACAACTACTCCTGATAAATCTAATAAGTATATAATACATAGAGTTAAAAATTAGATACTTACAAAGAACATTATATTTGGAAAATATTAGTTATCATAATAATATGCAACGATCAAACATAGGAAATTCAAAGGGTATATTCAGAATTCATAAAATATATCTAGTCCATAAATTAATCTCACTATTAAAATAAATAAATTTAACCAAAATAAATATATATTTGAAAATAAAGTAATAGAAATGCAAAGTAAAGAAACAGATGATATCAGAGCACTAAGACCATCCACAATGTGGGTGAGAGGGAAAGGTGGGAAAATAGGGAAAAGAAGGAAAAAGAGAGGTTTTGGTCACAATGTCTAGGGTGGGAAAAGTGGGTAATTGTTTAGTATTTTTTTTGTTAAAATCAATCTATAGTGGATTTCATCACTTGATTTTTATATAATGATCATTATTTTTACGTAGTTAGTAATAATTAATGAATACGAACATTTTGATATAATATTTTATAATTTGGACATAATTTTTTTCATCACAAATTAAATATAGGGCTAATACCACTAGGAAACCCGAACTATTAACTTTGTGTCATTTGTGTCATAAGGTATTCGATATGACAATTGTGTCCCAAACTATTTTTCCGTTATGGTTGACCAGCGTTGACCGTTAGTTTTTAACAGAAAGTCTAGTCACCGCTCTGATGTGGCATCTGACGTGGATTTTTTATTATTTTATTATATTTATTTTCTCATAAAAATGAATAAACTAACAAAAAGAAATAAAGAAAAGTTATAAAAAAAAATCCAGATCTAAAGATCTGCATCTCCAGGGAACAATTCCGGCGACGGTCGATGCGAATGAATTGCTGGCAGCCTTCTGGTCTTTGTTTGAGGGAATCAACGAGCCAAACCATGGCTTTGCCGCCGAATCCGAGGGGAAGCTTCGATCGAGGATTGGAAATGCAGACGAGCCACCCCCTATTCTTCTTCTTCTTCTTCTAGAGACAACAAAAATTCTGGAATTGAAAAAAATCCCAAATTCAAAAACCTAATTCTTACCAAGCCCTTACCCACCATAAAATCTGAGGTTGCGGCGGATTCAATAGCTGAAGGGAAGATGAGGAACTATGATAGCTGCCTGCGGCGACCACTGAGCACGGCTGGATGGAGCCCATGAAGCTCTATCGGGGAGTGAGGTAGAAGCATTGGGGGAAATGGGTCGCCGAGATTCGTCTCCCCCGAAACAGGACGTGCCTCTGGCTTGGAACGTTCGATACCGCCGAGGAAGCCGCCTTGGCTTACGACAAGGCCGCGTTCAAGCTCCGCGGCAACTTCGCCAGGCTGAATTTCCCCAGCCTCCGCACCAGGGGTCCCACGTCGAGGGCAAGTTCGAAGAGTACAAGTCCCTCCATTCCTCCGTCGACGCCAACTCGAAGCGATTTGCCAGAGCTTGGCGGAGAACGACGGGAAAGGAGGGAAGAAGAAGAAACCCTCGACGGCAGCTGCAAAGAAGGCGGCTGCGGCGAAGGCCACGACGGTGGTGATAGAGGAGAAGGTGTCTCCTGTGGCGACGAAAAGCGATGGGTCAGGTGGATCATCATCACCTCTATCAGATCTAACATTTCCGGAGTTTGAAGATGCGCCGTTGGATTATGACACTAGGAACTTCAATTTGGAGAAGTGCCCTTCTTACGAGATCGATTGGGCTTCAATTTGATAAAATAAAGGATGAAGAAGAAGGGATAGGGAAGAAGGGATTAATTTTTATTTTGTATTTTAATTGTTAATTTTAATTTTAATTTAAAAAATAATAATCTGACGTGGCGCATATGTGGCTGCCACATATGTGCCATGTAACCAAAAGTCAACATTTTATAGTTGACTGTTTGGTCAACCGTTATCTATAATGGTCAACAAAATTGTTAGGACGTAAATGACATACAATTATCATATGTCGGGACACAAATGTCATATCGAATACTTTAGGACACAAATGACACAAAGTTCATAGTTCGGGTTTCCCAGTGGTATTAGCCCTTAAATATAACGTCATTGATTCTGTCCGTTGCGGATAAAATCAATCAAAACACCTCATAATAAAAGAAAACCATAGTGGATTATGGGGCCCACGACCTGAAAAATTAGCTGACAAGTGGGTCATTTATTTTTAACAAAATAAAACTTATACATACTATTTACAAGTGGTATATGTATATTCTTGTTGAACTAAAATCATATTTGTATCGAACAAAATACATATTTGTACTGAGCAAAAGTTATATATGTACTGAACAAATATACACATTAGAATATGAATATCATATTCGTATTAAACAAAATATGTTATTTGCATTGAATAGAAAACATATTCCATATATGTGATTTCTATATTCGTAGTTTCACAACTCTTATTCAAAATAATATACCACGCATTAAAATCATATTCTTACTAAATATAAAACATATTGCTACTCATCACAAAACATAATTGTACAAAACAGAAATCATATTCAGCATTTTCAAGAACTTGTTTCTCTACTCTCTCTCTCTTGTGTCAGCTCCTTTTCAGTCCGTGGGCCCCAAAAAAGCAGTTTTTTGTCAGCTCCTTCTCAGTTGCTGACTTCACTCTCCACTACTACTTTTTACCAACAAATCTTGGCCCTTTATTTAATGGCCCATTTTTATGGACCATTGGATGTAAGATGGAGAACCGTTTTTCAAAAGCCAAGTGATGCACCATATCTAAATTCCACCATTTGTCCCCTAGTGGTGGGTATTCTCATCCACATTTCCCACTTTTCCCATTTTGCCAACCTATATTGTGGGTGGTCTAAGAAAAACGAGCTAATAGGAATCAAAAGTACAAACACAAAAACACACCAAACTCTTGACCATAAATTCGTAACGCCATGAAATCGTCAAGGACAACAGAGGTTGCTTCGGCAGAATTCCTTGACTGGAACGTGATGTAGCTGACGCCGTTCGATGTAAAGTCTGCATACTCGGGCAATTTGGAGGGGAATCGGCTGGTGCGCCTAGCAAGGGAAGAAGGCAGGGGCGGAGCTACGTTTGGCCTAAGGAGCCCCCCCCCCCCTCCCCTCCCCCCGAGAATCTCGAGCTTACCTTTAAACGGTTTAGTATAATACGTTAAACAAGAAAATATGAATAAAACTAAAAAGCGTGCAGATTATAACATAAAATTTGAATTGGCCTAGTGGAAGGACCCAATGGTCACGGGTTCAATTCTTGAGGTGAGCATATTTTTGTCTTTTTGGTAAGCAGTAGCCTTCTCCTTTCTTTTTTTGAAGCTAGTTATTAGCTAATTCGACTATAGTTATTATATTTTTTTTATGATTTATAGTGAACTTAATGTGAAAAAGTTTTGAGTTTAAATAATAATAATATATTTTTTAAAATAATTTTTATTACTAGTTTTCCCTCTTTCGCCGTAATGGATTAAGAAAATTTCGGCCCCCTCGATGATTAAATCCTGGCTCCGCCCCTGGAAGAAGGTGACATCATCAAAGTTTAGGATAGAGTGGAGATAGAGGAGAGTCACACGGCTTCGTTGATGTTTGGGGTTTTTCTAACTTGGGAAAATGCTTCAAAGAGAGATAGAGTAGAAGAATCATGAGTTTTTTATTTTTATTTTTTTGTTTTAAAATTCTGAATCACTAATATGTTAATTGTTGAGCTTACATATTTTTATTTAATTTTGAATTAGAAAATGAGGTATCAATGACATGGCATCGACGTAGCAGCCAAGTTTTTGACAGGTCAACAAAAGTCAATCTCAGGTTGACCACCGCCTGGTCAATCATAAATAACGATTAACGAAATTTCTATGACATAAATGACACACAACTATCATACTTTGAAACATTTTCAGGATATTGAATAGGTTGGTACACAAGTGAAATTTTTTGTGTAGTTAGGTTGTTGCAGTTAAATTAATCATTTCTATGTTCGACTAATGGTTTATCCTTTCCCTTTTTTGGATGTAATAAAATGGTATACCTTATCATATTTTCGTTAAATTATCATTAATGAATATAGGTGGCAAATGGATTGAAGGATTAATGGATCAAATAGATTGGCGGATTCATGGATTGGATCAAGTGGATTGGTGGATTATCCATGAGTCCAAATGACATCCTCAACCTTGGACAAATATGTAAAATGTGAAAATTTTAGGTACTAAAATATCATAATGAAAATTTGTCAGTACCAGAACGTAATTTTTAATGATATTTTTCGTATAAAAATTTTAGATACCAAAATGTAAAAAAAATTATAGGTACTAAAATATAATTTGCCAGCGATTCATGAATTCACCAATCGAATTGGATTTGAATCAAATAGATTGGATTAGTTGGGTATTTTTAATGGATTTGTGGATTGGATTGAGAGAAGGTGGAAACTTGGAGAATTGGGGATTTTGCAATATGAACAGAAAGAGGAAAGGGAGAATTAAGAAGAGAAAGAGAAGAGAGACCCAAGTCTATATTGGAAGGTACCGGATAGTATAACAACACCCTTGGTGTTGTTATTATAACAACAAAATTCATTAAGGGTAAATAAGTAAATTAACAAAAAATATCAAATTAAAATTAAATAAATAATACGCGATCCCTAATCCGCTCGTATTCAATTTCTTTCGTTCCTCCACAGCCTCATCTCCCGCTATTCCTTCTTTCTTCCACCGCTCGCAAGTCCTCCTCTATTTCCTTCTTGTTCCGGCGCCGATTTATTCGTGGATACGTTCTCCGGGGGAGGTCATGTTCGACGTCAGCGGCAACCCTCATCTTCCATGGCTGCCATAGCGACCTCGGTAAGTCCTAGCTTTACTACCGCAAGTCGTCAAGAATCGACGGCTGTAAGCCCCTCTCTACCGCCGCCGCCTGATCCTGATCTCGCTTCTCTGGCTCGTCCACCGCTAGGTGGAGGAGCTCGTTGTTGGAGGCGACTTTCTTGAGCGTGACGAGGGAGGAGGAGTTGTTGGAGGACATGTCGGCGGAGAGAGTCCGGCGGAGGGATAATGGCGGAGGAGGGGGCAGGGATGAGCAGCCGGTGGGGAGGAGGGAGATGATCCGCCAAAGCTCCTGCTTAGGGAAGAAGATGACATCGGTGCGGTCAATGTGGAGCTTGATTAGTTAATCCATTCAAAACCTGCATGATTAAGGAGAGATTAGTATGTGTACGATAAAGAGTGATAATGATAATGATATGATGATGGTGATTAGGCAAGGAGGTGGATGATTAATAGATTAATTCACGATTAATTACCTATAGAGAGGAAGCTGGTGAGAGCAAAAACTTAAAACTGACACAAGGATAAAGTTTTCGAGTGTTGGGGAAGATAAGGAAGAAGAGATGGGTGGAGAGGCAGTTTAATTTATTTTATGGTCCACTCTCTCTAGCTATTGAGCTAGAATTGTGAGTTATGGAGTATCAATCTTCTTTATTGCTTTACCATCAAAATCTCTGAAAGTGTCATTATTTTCTTATGAGTTTTAGTTTCTCAAGTTCACCAGAGAGGACACCAAACTTCTCCTATTGCAAACTACAATATTTTTGAAATATATCAGAATCGCTATAAAGTATACTAAAAATGTTTGTAAAACTCATCAGAAACCTCTTAATGTAGACCACAAATCTCCTAAAAGAGAGCGGATCTGGTGACTAAGGGGGGTGCTTAGTCACTTGGCTAAGCCCCCCTCAGCCATTGGATCCTTATTAATTGATCTAATGGTGGAAATAAGGGAAGGGATGATTAAATAATGAGAGGGGCAATTTTGGGATTATGAAAATTTTATTTAATTAATTTTTTTTCTCCAGCCAGTCTTCTTCTGCGTAGCATCGCCGCCCATGAGAGAGAGAAGCGTTGCAGCGGGGGAGAACGCCGGCGATGATGGAAGAGAGGGCGGCGACGACGACAATGGAGATCGACGGTGCCGGCGACGACGAAGAGAGGGAAAGGAGAACGAACGTACAGAGGCGGCAGCTTTGAAGAGAGAGAAAGCAGATCTCTTCGTCGTCGGGAAACTAGAGGAGAGAGAGAGACGATGGTGGAGGATAGAGAGGCGGCGGAGAGAGAGTGTCGGCGACAATGGTGGAGAGAGAGAGAGAGAGAGGTTGCGATGGCAGTAGATCGAATCAGCGGCGGCAGCGGTGGAGAGAGAGAGTCGACGACGGCTGAAGGAAGAACAGTGATTTGTATAGTTTGTATGTTTTGTAACATTAGTTTGTATTGTTAGTATTTTTGTACAAAATGTCAGTATGGTTTGTATAGTTTGTAACATTAGTTTGTACTCTTAGTATGTTTTTCTTTGACAGTTTGTACTCTTAGTATGTTTTTCTTTGACAGTTTGTATTCTTAGTATGTTTTGCTTGTATTCTTAGTATGTTTCGCTTTGTATTGTAATTACTAATAATTTGTATACTTTATATGTATTGATTTGTGATGCAAAAAACATTACAAACATGGTTGACAAAAATGACAAACATGTGGACAAAAATAACAAACATTACAAACAATACAAAAGAAACCAACAAACATTGCAAACAAACATTACAAACATTACAAACAAACATTACAAACAGTACAAAGCATACTACACGTACAGAATATCACTACTTACAATACAGATTGGTAAACTTGTATTACAAACAAATGAATACAAAGTATACAAATCATAACATAAAAGTATACAAACTTGAATAACAAAAGTTACAAATACAAATCAATGAATAGAAAGTGTATAAATCATAACATAAAGTATACAAACTAGACAAACAAACATTACAAACATTACAATGTATACAAAATAGTAATATAAACATTACAAACATCACGGACTCAAATACTGTTGCCGGAAAATCATCCACCACCGTCTCTGGTCGCCAGAAAAAATTGTCCGATCAGAAAATTTTCCGGCCAAAAAAGTTTCCGATCAGAATCTCTCTCCCTCCCTCCCTCCCTCTCTCTCTCCCTCTCTCTGTTACGTGGGATAATTCCCCTGGGAAAATTCCATTTCCAACAAAAGAAACCCACTGCCAATTCCCAACAATCATCGCGCAAAAGGGAAAAAGTTCCCAGACGAATTGCGACCGGCGGGGAAAAGACGAATTGCTGCCCGGCGGGGAAAAGACGAGACGCACGGCGGAAAATCACAGGCCGCCGATGATGCCCGACGGCGGAAACCCAGCCAAGACAAACACGCGAGCATTTTAGGTTTTTAATTAATAATTTAAAATTAATAAATCATGCAATTACTACAATGCCCTTCATTAAATTGAATTAATCTGAGCCCTTGGATTTTAATGAGGTTGAGTGGCTGAGATTCACTTAGTCATATGACTAAGGGGACCCCCCTTAGTCACCTGATCTTAGCCCCTCCTAAAATATACTAGAAACACTATAAAGCAAACCACAAACACAATAAAACAAACCACAAAAAACATACCATAAACCTCCCAATGCATACCACAAATTTCATAAAACAAACCACAAACCTCACAAAGCAAACCACAAAATGTATCGTAAGCACACCAGAAACTTCTTTATGCAAACCAGAAATCTCCTAATGCATACCACAAATCTCCTAAAACAAACTAGAAACCCCACAATGCAAACCACAACATTTGCGAAAGCACAATAGAAACCTCATAATGCAAACCACAAACACAGTAAAACAAACCACAAAAAAACAAACCAAAAACGTCCTAATGCAGACCACAAATATACTAAAACAAACCAGAAACCTCACAATGCAAACCACAAAATTTTTGAAAACAAACCAGAAACTTCTCAATGCAAACCACAAACACGATAAAGCAAACCACAAAAGGCATACAAAAATATGAGAAACCAAACCATAAATCTCACAATGCAGACCATTATATCCGGTGGTCGTTGGCCGTTGACCGGTCAGCGAAGACCGTTGACCAAACTCCGATGACCGTCAGTTAGGGCTGGCTATTTGGACCGGGACCGGATGAAAAACCGGAAACCGGACCGTATAACCCGGACCGAGACCGGACCGGGACCGGATAGTAAACAATCCAATCCAATCTTTGGGCTTAGATTTGAGGTAAAAAACCGGATAAAGACCGGATAAAAGAGCTCAACACCCAAAACTTAAGAGTAATTTGCATAAACGGTCACAAACCTTTGCACTTAGTACAAAACTTAACCAACTCCTCACCCTTTTAGGCCTTAGGCCACTCAAATTTCCACAATCTCAATATAAAATCAAGACCGAATTGGGACCGGACCGGGTCAAGACCGGACCGGATCAAGACCGGACTGTATCCAATCCAATCTTCGGTCCTTATATTTTCAAAAAAACCGGACTGGACCGGATCAATTTGGGCCAATTTAACCGGACCGGACCGTATAGCCACCCCTACCGTCAGTTACCAGATTCCGGCGCCGATAAGCATATTCCGGCCCCGATGACTAGATTCCGACGCCGGTAAGCATATTCCGACCACGGTGAGCATATTCCGGCGACAGTGGCATATTCCGATGACAAAATAGCATATTCCGGCGACGAAAAGCATATTCCGGTGACCGGCGACCATTTTCCGGCAACCGGTGACAGAATTCTGGCGACCAAAATTTTGGGCCGAAAAAATAAAACATTTTTTTTTATTTTTTTTTATTATTTAAACATATTTTTCATAATGACAATTATATCCCTGCTTTGATTTTACACTAGGTCAACTCATCTTATAAAAAGTAATCACAACCCTAGCTTCCTATTGGTTGGAGACTAGTGTTGTTACAATAACAACACAAGGAGTGTTGTTATAGTATCTAGTCCCATATTGGAATGCCAACCCCTATCCTCTTCCAAGACAAGATGGGGTTTCTAAGATAAACGTCCACAGCTAGAACACTTTGAGATAAGACGAACAAGAAATGGGCTGGAAGAAAGAGAGTATGCTTGAGCCTTGGATTGGAGCTTAAGCCCGGGAAACCATCTGTCAAAAATTTCTCGGGCAAATGAATATTGGAAACATAGGCGTAGCGAGATCCATATGCGTGTCTTATAGATTTATACGCACTGATTGATCTAGAAATTACGTTATAAAGGTATTCAACGATAAAACAAAATCACTAAGGGTTGCCAAATAGTCTCTAGTTCAAATACTATCATTACTAAAATAAAAAAATTTACAAAGAATTTGTGTTCCAAAATTAGAACAAGGTGTGTCAATTGACAAACCTTTCATACATGTAGGGCCGCCCCTGCTTATACGATATATTTAGTTTTGTACAATAATATAATTAATCATATATATGGCAAAAATATATATAGATGGTTTTATCGTAAATCAGACAAAAACTAGTGCATATCGTACAACATAAATATGGATCGTTGAAATCATGTTTAGTTATGTTATAATCGGTTGTTGTGGCAACAAAAGTTGGCAAAAATACATGAATTAGATATTAATAGTAAAACAACTTGAAATAACTTGATATTAATAGTGAAACAACTTGAAATAACTTCCTTTATGTTTTCAATAGATGTTTCTTGCGGATTGTATCAATTGTTGTAATCATTCAAACGAGCGCATATGATCAAATTTCACTAAAACCTACTTTCTATATATTTTTTCTTCTTCATTTTTGCATAACTCATCCCCGATTTCTTATTGCAAATATAATTTTCATATCTTTTTCTTTCTCAATCTCCTTATAACTCGCTATGCTACACACTATCTCTCCTAATACTTAATGGAGTCCAATAAAGTAACTAAACACATAAAATTATCAACTTTCATGATTTCTCAGGATGACCAACTAAACATATTTCTGATTTTCATTTTCATGATGTTGTAGTTTTACCTCTATGATCATAACAATACTGCAACCATAACAACAAACTAAAACTATACTAAACTTGAACTTAGAGATATAAACACAAATTTCTAATTAATTATACTGGCGTTTTTAGATAAATCTCTGGTATGTCTGGTGTTTCTAAATGATTCCAAAGGTGAGTATATTTGGTACAAACACCAAATTCTAATGATCGTTTAGTTTTGGCTTGGCTATCAACTCTATGACTGCTCAAGACTCCTGGGACCCGTTGCCATTCATGTTTAGTTGCGCGCTGAAACCAAATTTTGCAACGCAACGTCTGCCTGCTTGGACATTGGAAATCTTTACCGGCTATTCCAAGGAGCTGGCTGGCTCCCTGGTTGATCGATTTTGTGCCTTTTCTTGTCTTTAGGTTTATTATTCTACTTCCCAAATCTACGAAGCCATAATTTGCATGCATAATTTCTTATCAACTTATTCAGGTGAGGGGTGTCATTTTTACATAATATCAAAATTTAAATAAGTATTTAAACTTTAAAGTATGCTACTAGTTTTTTTCAATATTCAGGTAATTCAATTCTACGAAAACTAATATCTGAGTAATACAAGTTTCATTAATACATAACTGTATTTTATATTCTAAACGAAGCATAAAATACATTTACTTTTTGGGTCTAGCGTTAGTTCCTCATATACAATTACTGAGGATGAATAATATCTCTCCAAAAAATTTAGTATGCTTTGTAATACACTTAAAAGGTATCCGTACAACTATGAGTTTTTGTTACAAAATTATACATCAATATTCAATATTTCTCAACTCATTATTTGTGATAGATCGATCAAAAAATTGTCAACTGAAATTCATCCTCTGACTCTAAATCTACTTTTAAGTAGATTATATATAGATTGGTTACGAATAATTCTGTAGTTTGTATTCAAACCCCCTCTATTTTATGTAAAAGTAATCCACGAGTCGAGGTGATTTGTTCAGATCAATCTGGTCTCACTGTGATTAAACGTTGAACCATCCAAATAATCTTATAGATTATTCTGTGTAATAAATCATAAAGAAATACTATTTCCACCAATATTATTTTCTGTATTTTGCTAACGATGAAGCAATTCATAAATACATATGGGAAAAAAAATTAAAATCGATGGTACACACATCCCATGGATGTACAAAGGAGTGGCGTCTTGAAGAGATCAACAGAAACAAAAGAAACGACACAAAAAGAAGGCGTCAGTGGTGGGCAAGCAAAACTGTATTATTATTATCTTAATTGACCTCTTGTTTTAACTTAATTAATACCGAAAACAATTTTCTAAATAAAGTAATTATTTACAACTTTAGAACTCCCCCTCCTCTTTCCTATTCCATTCCCATTTTCTCTACTCTACTATAAAAGCAATTTTGATCTCGATCATCATTCAAACACAAACTTTCACTGCCTACGAGCCCAGGCAAAAATATAGTCTCTATCCGATCATCTTGATCAACATGTGGGCTCGTCGTTTTATCATCAACGGGTCGCTGGCGGCCTTATCCTTGTCACTAATTATCAACATTCCGGCCGGCGATGCCTACAATTTCTCAGTCGCCAACAACGCCCCGGTGAGCACCCCGGGAGGTTCCCGCTACGCCAAGGAAATCGGCGGCAAAAACTACAGCTTGGTCGCAATGTCGAAAGCCGCGGATTGCGTATTGAGCGTGTTTGGTCTGCTGGGTGAACTGAAGCCAGTCCAGAATATCAGCTTGATCATCGAGGAAGACATTACTACAACAGCAACAGGCGTCCATAACCAAACTTGGGCCTACGTTAGCAACGCCAGCAACATCCACGTCAGCGCAAGGTATACACAGACAAAACTTGTACTAGTCCTTTTTTTTTTACGGTCACTAAAACACCAAACTCGTCACTAATGCGCTACTTTAATTTGTGGGCAGGTACCTCGGCGGGTACAAGGGCGCCGACGTGAAGAAGGAATTCACGGGCATCATTTACCACAGCATGGCGCGGGTGTTGCCGTGGGACGGCAAGGGTCAGGCTCCCGTCGGGCTGCTGACGGGGCTGGCCTCTTTCGTGAGGACGTACGCCGATCTGGCGCCGGCGGAGAGCACGGTGCAGTTCGGCGACGGGGACAGGTGGGATCAAGGTTACGAGGTGACGGCCAACTTCTTGATCTACTGCGAATCGTTGCGCGAAAAGTTCGTCCCCGAGCTGAATCTGAAGATGAAAGACGGGTACAGCAACGACTTCTTTTACCATTTGATCGGGAAGACGGTTGACCAGCTTTGGAAGGTTTATAAGACCGAGTTTGGACAATCATATTAACACACCATGACAGCAGAATGATTATGTGTTCGAATTTTGACGATGTTCGCTTCATTTCGCGCTCTCCATTTTTGGATATCGAAGTTGTAACCTTTTTTATCTCTTGATTAAAAATGGTTGTTAATCCATTGATGTTACACCTTTTGTGACACTCTGTCATAAATGTACTAAGTTTCTAGATGATTTGTTTGAATTGTATCACCCCATGTTTTGTTCGTATCCACGTGGATTGTACTGCTTTGGCCGGCCGCCGGCCGCCGGCAGCATATATGTGGATTTTTTTTTCTGTGCATAAGTATTGTTGACGGCGGAGCTCACAAAGACCGAACCACCTATGCCAGCGATCAGAATATCAAATAGACCTCGAAAAACCATCAGTCATATTTTTCATCATCAAAGCAACCCTTCCTCCAATCACTTCAAAACAATGGCAGCCATTTCTGGATCCATTGAATTATACAGGGTCTCCGATTCCACGGGCAACAATGGCTTCTCCAACCAAATCGGGATGGATCTCATCAAGAAAACGCTAGCAGACGCAACTGACTTCACCTGGAAGGCACTGCAGCTGAACACCCCTGCAGAAAGAAAAACCATACCAACAATCAGCTTGTTCATAGAAAACTCAGACGGCGTGGCATACGCCGACAATGACGAAATCCACTTCAACGCGGGCTATTTGGAGAGGTACTCCAGCGACGACGACGAAGCCAGAAGGGAATTCGTCGGCGTGATCTACCACGAGATGGTGCACGTTTGGCAGTGGAACGGCGGCGGAAGGACGCCGGAAGGTTTGATCGAAGGAGTGGCTGATTACGTGAGGCTGAAGGCAGGGTATGGGCCAAGTCACTGGGTAAAGGCAGGGGAAGGGCAGAGGTGGGATGAAGGGTATGCCGTCACGGCTCGATTCCTGGATTACTGCGACGATCTGAGAGAAGGGTTTGTTGCGGAGCTGAACAAGAAAATGAGGAGCCATTATGATGAAGGATTCTTCTTTGATCTTCTGGGGAAGACGGTTGATCAGCTTTGGAGTGATTACAAGGCCAAGTATCAAGTATGACAAATGAAAACAGAGCATCCCCTGTTTTTCTTCTCTTTGTTTAGAATGTATCAAATCAAAGTGTGAACTTCAACTTGTTACACTTCTTCTTTATCAATAAAAACGAACCAGAAGCTTTGCAATCCATCAGTAGGTAGACACACTGGATGTGATCCATCAGTTCGTTCATTGGCCAGAGAAATTTCCATAAGTGGACTTGTAATCACTCCAAAGCTGGGCAATGCTCTTTCCAGTCAGCTCCTGGAACAAGCCGTCGTTATATCCATACTTCATCTTCTTATTCAGCTTAGCCACGAACCTCCTGTGCTGAAGTTCGCAGTAAATCAAGAAACCAGTTGTAACGTCGTACCCTTGGTCCCACTTGTCTCCCTTCCCAAAATTCACCCAGTTATCCCCCGGATAGTGGGCTCTCACCCTCACGAAATCCGCGATCCCAGTCAGCAACCAGGTGGGAGCCTGGCCATTGCCGTTCCACTGCAACACCAGCGTCATGCAATGGTAAATCAAGCCGGAAAATTCCTTCTTCACGTCCCTTCCCTTGTAGCTGCCAATGTAGCTGTCAGACACGACGATCGATCAAGGTCAGGCAGATGTAAGATTATATGATACCGATTAGAGTCGATTAAAACAGACAGTGCCTACCTCCCGCTTATGTGGATGTTGCTGATGTCGCTGACGTATGCCCATCTCCCTTGACCAAGGTCTTCCTCAATGGTTAAGCTAATGTCCTTGACAGGCTTGCCACCATCGTGCACGCCCAGCACATGCAATACGGTACTTGCACTGTGCGCCATGACAATCTTGCTGTACCTTTCACCGATCTCTATGGCGTAACGTAAACCTCCAATCGTGGTTACTGGGGCCTTGTTGGTGACCGAGAAGTTGTAGGCATCGCAGGTAGTCGGGATGGTAACGATTAGCAACAATGATAAGGGCAGCAGCAGCCAACTATGGTGGTGATTTGGTGTCAACATTATGAAGGTCTGAGAAAGTATAACTGTGTTGGGTATGGCTCCTAATGATCAACTACTTTTATGATAGTCAAATAGAGCCGTGTAGTGAAGGAGTCGAAATGGAATTAGTGTTCTTAGTTTGTATTTAGTATGAAGAGACGTAGGAATCACTATTAGATTTCTCTGTCAAATGAAATCACAAGAGGTCAAAACTCAAAATCATCGTAGTTGAACATTAGAAAAAACTACCATCTGAATTTGGATTTCAGATTTGGACAAAAGTAGGATCAGCATAACCACACAAGATCGAGTTTGGAACAGAATAAAAGGCAAGGCATGCGCCGAGTCACTGGCTGGAGAGGCAGGGGAGGGGCAGAGATGGGGATCCAGGGTATCAACTTTGATCTCACGGCTCGATTTCTGAATTGCTGTAACGATATTAGAGACAGGAATTGTTGCTGAGCAGTTGTGATGAGGGAATTTGTTCGTTGGTCTTCGTCTTCTGGGGAAGACACTCGGAACGATTTGGAAATGACAAATGAAACAGAGCATCTCTAGATTCTCTTTATTATTAAATGTATCAAATGCGTGAGCTTTAGCTTGGTATGCTACCAAGAGAATAACACGGACCAGAACATTACTATCCAGCGATATAATCAACCGAGTAAGAACAAGCAACAAGTATATAATGATCAAACCAACCACGTAACATATAGGATGTGGTTTTCCTTCAGCTACTATATAGTTGACTAGAACTGTCAATTAAGAGTGACATCCTTTGACTGTAAGCATGCTTGGAAAGGCCATCGGACGTAGTAGATGTTGCAGTTTAAGCTTGAAATACCTCATTATTGCGACTGCTGAATGGCCAACACAACTTCAGCGATGGACTGGAACTTGCGCCTTCCCTTGAGGAGGGATTTCGCGAACTCAAGAGCTTGCCTCTCGCATTTGGCTCGCCTGCTTTGGTCTTCGATGGATTCTAAATCCTCGACGTGAGCCACGCCAACAATCCTCCTGCGAACAGAAAATGAATAAGCGATCCTGTCACAGTATTTCGTTTTGTATCGATATCCTAAAGCGAAGTCCAGATCATAGGAACCCTATCATGTGAAGTACCATAAGATAAGTCCCAGGAAGCATGGATAAATGGAGGCAATTTCAGGACAGGGTTAGAGAAAATGAAGTAACAATAAATCCAGCTCACCTTATCATTTTGGCAGCACCAAAACCAAGGCTGTCATGGAGCAAATCTATCAAGAATTTCTTTTGCACTAGCTGCTGAACTTCGGAATTGTTGTAAATCTCTGGAAGATATGCTTCTCCTTCACCGTCCTTGTGCTTATTCCAAAGTGAGGTGAATTTCTTCTCAAACAGGCTCCAAGTGTCGTCAATTGTCTTCAAAAGCCATTCTTTATACGCCTAAAAGAAATTAGTTCACAAACATAAGCAAGGATACTGCTAGTCACGATTACTTAAAATAGCATGAAAGAGACAAGATACAGAAATCAGATTCTCGGATTAGAAGTGAACTTTTTTATCTTCAAAAATTAGATAAAAGAGCTTTCAATCATTTAAATTAGAGGACTATGACTATGAAGAACAAGATAAACATGAATTATACAGAACAGAGGAAAGCAGTTGCATCCCCAGAACAGAGCGGTTCTAGAAGCAGCAAGGAACAAAATATTACAAGGGGAAACACATAACTAATCGAACTTACTTTGCGGTCATTCGAAGCATCAGCATGCCCATCTTGAGCATAGTACGCCAGAATCAAGTTTCCGATGAATGCTCCAATGTCGTAGCCCATCGGACCATAAAATCCAAATTCTGGATCTATTACCTGAGTGGACTCAGGTGTAACCATGAGAGAACCAGTGTGTAGATCACCATGGAGTAATGCTTGTGACCTTTCACAGAACCTAAATAGAAAATCAAATCTCTTCAGAAAACCCAGCCACAAAGACTACTATGCACAACAAATCATACACAGTCAGCCGAGCCAATAAGGTGAATAAACAACTTACTTTGCTTTCAACTCAGCAACTTCAATCTTCAATTCATTATCCTCACGAACAGCCACCACATCTTGATCAAGGTAAGGTGAATTCCACTTGTTATAATGAGAGACCTTATAAGGATCAGAAAAGACAACCTGCTCGGTGAGCCTGCACATCTCCACATTCCCGCAAAATTCAGCAACTGCAGATTTCAGTTTTGAGTAAAACCAAATCAGCAACATTATCGTCCAGATAAATAATCTACATAGAGCAAGACGGAGAGCTTACCAGCTCGCTTATGCTCGGTGGTTGTGTTATATAGAAGGGAAGTGTAGTAGAGAGTCTTAGCCATGTAATCCGAAACGTGCTCAGCTAGCAATGGGTACTTGATTCCTGCTATCAACCCCTTTCTCAGGATTATATGTGGAGGCTCCAAGTATTTCATCCCTATCAAAGACATTGTACGGTCGAAATGATAGAGTTCAGGAACATGTTCAGGACATAGTCGGCTGTGCTCTTTAAGAACAGTTGCTTCGAAATATGCCCTTTCCTTAGTCATTGGCCACGACTCTCCAATACAGCGCACATATGGAAGCGCCTAAAGCCAAAAAGATCGCATAGAGCAAAAACCCTTATTTCCAGTGAACAGTGGAGTTCTAATCATAGAGCAGAGAAAAGTATCAAAGATCGATACTTTTGCAGATGTATTACAAAACCCAATTACTCAAGACCAAAGACAACACACCTGCTTGATTACTAATGACCCAGCTGGGGAAACGACGATGTAGACAAAATTGAGATTGCCATCTCCAACTTCTTGAATCTTCATCTCATCAACGTTGGTTCCAATCTTCTCCGACAAAGCTGGTGTTGCCCTGATGTAGTCGAACAGCGATTTCTCGTCGAGCGGTCTGAACTCAGAGAAAGCCATTTTCTTTGTACTTTAGAAGGGCGGCGGGGGATTGCGAGGTGGCGGTCAGGGCAAATCCTGGGGGTTGTGTGTTTGAGGGAAGGGAGGGTTGGGAGTTGGGACTTGAGAGTTAAAAAGAAGAGGGAAGGCAGGGAGAAGCGTGCGGAAGAGAAGAGTCAAGAGGTGGGTGAAGAAAATGGAAGGACTAAAGTTGGAGGAATTGACCGCAGATTCGTGGGAATAAAAGTGGCGTTGGTTCAATGAACCTGGTCGGCCATTTTTATGGGTTTAATAACCTGGGATTATCTTGACTGTGGACCAGAGGACCGATGCGACTGTGACAATGTGCTAATTACGCTCGATGGACAAACAAATTCAGTTAAATTAATACATTACCAAATGCAAAAGCTTCTAGAATTAGTGGATTACAGATTTGATTGTCAATTACGAGCTTTGATGTCTTGAGGCATGGGACATCCATGCTTTCCAATTCCATATGTTAATTCAAAGGGGAGAAGAAAGTTCATACCTCTGTTTCATGCCTCTGTTAGGAAATTATTTCCTAATAATGTTATAGGCCACATATTTTTCAAGAGGCATTTTAGTGTGCTTTATAGTATTGGTACTATAAAACATTTACAGCCATTAGATCATGTCCAAACTATATCAACCATTAGATTTCATTTAAATTATTAATTTATTATTTTATTTGTGTGTTGATGACCGGTACAACCGGTTGTCTGAAACCAATTACACTCTTCTTCCTTCGAAACCAATTACACTCTTCTTCTCACCGCCGAAACCCCTCTTCCTTCGATCCTCTTCCTTCCTTCCTTCGATCATCTCCACGCAGCTAGCGAGCAGTGAAGACGGCGACAGTGAAGACGGCGAGCAGTGGGTGACGACGAGTGAAGACGGCGAGCAGTGGGTGACGACGAGTAGAAGGCGGCAGTGAAGGCGGCGATTCGGATTCCGGATTCCGACGACGACAGTGAAGGCGGCGAGCAAGGGACGACGAGAGCGAGCATCTCTTCGTCGATTGCAAACGAAGACCCTCTTCCCATCGATAGCTAACGAAGACTGTGCACAAAACCCCTCTTCCCATCGATAGCAAACGAAGACCGCTGACCTACCTCCTCCACCGCAACTTTTTTCGGTTAGTACTATCTTCTTTGTGTTTAGCTTGATAATTAGCTGCAATGGCGGTTCCTGTTGTTCCTTCACTTGTTTTGAAGGAGAATTTGCAGCATTTACCTTCTCTTCACCTTGTTTTTGCTGTTGAGGTTGTGCTTGATTTGTCTCCGTTTCAGCAACATCCTTAGCAGGCTCTTGTTGTTGTTGTTGTTGTTGTTGTTGTTGTTGTTGTTGTTGTTGTTGTTGTTGTTGTTGTTGTTGTTGTTGTTGTTCCTCAATCTTCTTCTGTTGAGGAGGAGCATTGGGTTCTTCTGTTGTTAGGGGAGAGTTCGAGTCTGAAGAATTCACAGCAGTTGTGGTTGTTGTTGTTGTGGTTGCGGTTGTGGTTGTTGATGATGCTTCCTTTGGTGAGGAAGCTTTGGATGGCTGTTGTTGTTGTAGTTCTTCCATCTTCTTCGTGGGAGGATTCGAATCGGACGAATTCACAGCATTCATTGTTTTTGTGGTTAATGATTCTCCTTTTTGTGGGGAAGCTTTGGTGGTAATGGTGGTGGAGGAAGTCTGTTGTTCTTCATTCTTCGAGGGGGCATTTGTATCGACCGAATTTGTTGCATTCGTTGTTGGGATGTTCTAGATTTACACATTTCGGTAGGGGGATTGAAATTCCATGCTCGTTTTAGGTTTATGAGTTTAATTGGTCATGTCCTTTTACCAGGTTGATGTCCTTGTACTATCTTCTTTGTGTTTAGCTTGATAATTAGCTATATATTGACTGATTTAGTGTCAAAGCAAACTATCAATTCACATATGAGACCTGCTTGTTGATGTCCTGGTATTGGTTTAATTGTGGACCTCATAGATGTAGGTCGATGTTGATCAAAATCCTTCTGAAAGCCATTGTAGTTCATCTTGTAGACCATCTTATTGTTTACAGAATTAGGGGTGAGTTGGTTGATTCTAAACTTGTCATGATAAGTAGCATGTTCTACTTCTGCTGGTCTATTTTCCTTGGTGTGGCTGTGTCTCCAGTGGGAAGGAACATGTTGTCAATTCCAAAAAGCTTCTTTTCATATGGACAGAGAGGTCTTTGTCAAAGCAACGTGGTGTAATGTGGTTGTTGGTTGCTCCTCCATTAACCATACAGCCATAGATTTCCTGCTACTAAAGTTCATTGTGAGTCGATTTACACATTGAAGCTTGAAGGGAGAGTTGTGCATGGTTGTGGTTGCCTTGTTGGGTAGTGAGCAATTTAATCATGTACCAAAGAGGAAAATGCTTGTCACCAAGAAAACTCACACTTGGTGAAAGAGCCTAGGAAATAGCATGCATGAACCAAGCAAAGATCATGTGTTCTTTATGTGGTTTTCCACCATAGCTAAATGCTATCTCATGAAAATGATATCATAAATTAGTTTTGGAAACTTTTTTTGTTTACTTTTTCATAAATGGAAACTCCATTTCACTTGGAAAACCGGTGTGAGTTGCATGTGTCGAGAGAGCTATTGCCTTGTTGAGTTACATAATCGTCATTCCAAGCATGCAATTCATCTTGTCTTTGTGAGCGCTGGGAGAGGAGTCCTAATCATGTTCCCATTGTGGTTAAGCTAGCAACTATTTGTAGTATGCTTGTTGTGTGGATGTATTGTAGAAAAGGGTAATCGAAGCATTTGTCTTCTGTGATTCTTTGCATGAGCTTTGCATTAGTCTTATGTGATTCTTTGCATTCATTTGAGCTTTTTATTTCGTTTGAATGCTGGCTCCGTCTACGTTTATGTGATTAGTACCTCAGTTTACTATTAGAGCAAGAATGTGATGCAATTGATAGGTTATGTCGTGATTCATCAAGTAAACCTTGGACTTCATCTCCTCATGCTTAATCATTAGTTCATTCTTTCATGCATTCCAGTATTATTTTTCTGATTAGAGATTCATCTGTAAATATGCACTTCTCACGGCTCATCTGTAAATATCACGGGCGTGAGATTAACCCGTGATATGGTCATAGCTGAAACTCAAAAACACGCCTCACATATGAAAATATCACGGCCGGGAGATGTACCGTTAGATTTTTTTAAAAAAAGGGGGGAGTTCCAGGGGTTTTCACGGGTTGGGTTCGACAGTATCACGGCCGTGAGATGAGCCGTGTTTGTGTAATTGAAATGCTGGACTTCTCACGGGTGTGAAATTTCAAGAATTAGCCGTGAGAATATTTAGTGGGTGTTTTTAGTTTCACGGCTTATTTTAACGGTCGTGATTTATGAAGCCAAAGCCGTGAGATTGTCTGGAGATATGAAAACTTCTCTTTGCTTCTCACGGGTCATGTCACGGCCGTGAGATTTTGCATTTTGGGTGAAATTTAATGAAAGCTGGGTGTTTTGGGTGAAATTTATATATGCCAATGGCGGATTTCATGGTTAATTAGTGTACTCAGGTGTTGATGTAGGGGGTTTTCAGTTCTTCTGGTAGTTAGAACTTGTATTTTGTTTGTACTCTTCGGCATGCTTATAATTCGTGTTTCAAGGCATGCTTATAATTTTTATGTTGTTTTAATTTTGCAGTTTGCTAAAATTGTTCTATAATGAAGACGAAGAGGCATCAAATTTTCAGCACGCGATGTTCTCCTAGGAAAGTATTCTCAGTAGTCTCAAATTTAGAGGCTTGTCAATCAGATGCCATTAAGAGATGTGGCTTTGGTCGTATTCTTGAAGTCAAAGCAAGAAAGCTACAACGTGAGTTGTTGGAGAAACTTGTGAAGAGCTTTAATCTGGAAGAAAGCACAATTAAGGCGTATGGGTTGGAAGTGCATATTTCGGCCAAAGATTTCGAGCGAATTATGGGTGTGCCTGAGGGAGGTACTGATATCATCTTGAATGGTGAAGAAGTGGAGGGAAGATCAGAGGAACTGGAACCATTTAGAGTGTTTTCGACACGTGATTGTGGCCGACAGGCGATTTCCACAAGCTTAATGAAGAAGGAGTTGTCGAAGATGAAAGATAGCGACGATCTATTTCTTCAAATGTTTATTTTGTACGTAATGGGGGTGCTATTAGTACCAAGTAGAAGAGAGGACATTTCCTTGTCTTCGGTATACGCTGTCACCGATGTTGCAGACATTCCGAAGAAGAATTGGGCATCCTTTTGCTTCAATGAATTGGTCAAATGCATCTGCGACCATAATGCTTATAAAAGAGAGTATATACCGGGTTGCTTGCTGTTTTTGGAGGTAAATAATTGTTAATCCCGACTTTCTACATATTTGTAATGATTAATCATCATGTTGATTATAGTATTTTTTTTAGTTAATATTCTTGGAGCATGCAAATGGTATTTTCCAAACCATTGATGGGAGTTTGGATTTGATGAGTTGGGGGAGCGGAGACGTGGAGTTATTGTTAACAAAAGTGGTAAGATTGATAGTATATTTGATTCTTTTGACAAGTTGGAGCATGCTAATGGTACATTTGGTTCCCTTTTTAATTAATTTATAGGTTTCCAGCAGTTCGGGGAAAAGATCAGCTGAGGATGCCGGTTTGAAATCACCTCCAAGGAAACGGGGAAAAAGAGACGGGAAACGGCACAAACCCGACGGGGATGAGCTGCTTCTCTATGAGCGTATTGATGCTCGGTTTAGTACCATGGAGGGTAGAATTGACAACTTTGGTCAAGAATTTAGAGTGGCAATGGGTGATGCTGCTTCTAGAGATAATGAGCTAATGAGCCGGGTTGTGAAAATGGAGAACGAATTTCGGGCTTTTAGAGACGAAATCGGTACTGCAGTGAAGTCCCTTATAGAGGCAGTGAAAGCAACTGTAGGTGATCCATTGTCAAGGGAGCAGCCTAGGGAACCCATTTCTCCTACAGCTGAGTTGAAAAAGAACGATCAGAAGGGTGAGGTTGAAAAACCTAGGGAACCCATTTCTCCTACCTTGGAATGTGTCAAGACTGCCAAAGTTGAGAATTCGGGAGAAGCTGAGGGGGAAATTGGAGATGAGAGATGTTCTGAATCTCCTTCTATGAAAGTTGTGAAAAAGTCTCCTTGCAAGCAGCCTAAAGCGTCGCAAGTTGAGAAATTCATATTGTTGAGTGATGAAAGTGTTGCTGCTAATGATGGTTGTTCCAAGGCTGTGAAGGTATTTCACTTGATTAATTTTTCTAATTATTGGTTCTTATGGTGTGGTTACTAATGAACTGGTTTTGTTTTTTATGTTTTTGAACAAGAAAGGGGCGAAAGGGAGGTGCACTACGTAGTGTGTCTAAATTGAAGCCTAGTTTGTATGTGGTCTCTCCATTCGAACGGGCAAATCCCAGAGCTAAGAAAGCACAACCTTTGTACCGTGCTCCTCCCTTTGTTGTTCAGACACCATTGACTCTGGAGGCAGTAAAGATGCTTCAATTTGCTTTTAGTAGTGAGCTTCCCGAAAGGTACCTCCCGAAATCATTACAAGTAAAATTGGATCATATTTGTAGGATGTTTTTGGTATTTGCTTATTCTAATGTTGTGTTGTTTGAACTTGGTATTGTATAACAGTGACACATTGGTTAGTCTTGGTGGCGGGGTTCTTTACTTGTTACGTGATAATTTGGTCGAGCTTTTGCCAAGGACCAGAATTTCAACAAGGGTAAGTTCCTTTATGTGTGTAATTTAGTAGATTGAACGTGTATTGCTGACTTTGGTATATGTGATGATGATGCATTAGATTATAGAAATGGCGTGTCTATGCAAGACACTAGAAGAACGAAGTTGTGGTCGCAGTGCTGGCTTGTCTTGGTTCTTTCCACCTTCAGTTTCGGTACAGTTATCTGCTTTGTCTATTCTTGTCATGAAATTAATCTATTTTTTGTTACATGTAGCTTGTGTGGGTGACTGTGTTTTATTTTTCTAGGATCGTGCGAGTCATTGCAACGAGGAGCAATTTATGGCTAAGATGCGTTCATATAAGATACATGAGCGATACTGTATTGGTGAGCTACTTTACTGCAGTAAGGTATGTTGTAATGTTGTTTTCTAAAAGGAAATGGCTTCACCCTCCTATGTTAAATTGATAATTATTGTTTGTTTGTCCATTATTTCAGATTCATGTCCCAATTTTCAACCTCACGTTGAACCACTTCTATCTGGCGGTCTTTAACATGGAAGCCAAAGAAATTGAAATCTGGGACTCATTACGAGGAACTCATAATGAAGAATATGATGCAAGGATGCAGAAACTGGTTTGCTTCTTGTTCTTCAAGTTTTCAAGCTTGACTTATTGCTTAGTTGTTAGTTGTTTTTCATTTGTCGACTTTGTCGTTATATATCGATGAGGGGGATGTTTTCATTTGCAGAAATTGGGTCTAGATTGGTTGCTTAAGGATGATATCTGCGGGGCGTTTTCATTTGTGGACTTCGTGGTTAGATATCGCCAGGATGTTGCTTGCCAACCAAATGGGTACCCTTTGTTGTTGTTCAATCGTGCACTGTTCTAATTAAGTTCGATAACTATTTGTTCGCATCATGACCATGGTAATTATTTGTTATATTACAGATTTGATTGTGGACTATTTGTCATCAATTACTTGCTGGATCCAGAGCGATATTCCAAGAAGCTTGACCAGTTCGACAGTGACTATGAGCGGGCACAACTTACAATGTACTTGCTCACTACGGATGTGAATGAGGTGAAAGCTACAGTTAAGACACAATCCGATGAATATTTTGAGAGACATGCAAGACCTGCACAAATTGAGACTGAGAAGGTGAATTTCAAGACAAACTTACTCAATCGAGGAAGAAAGCCGTTGCATGCGCATGAGGAGAAAAAGGGTAGAAAGTGTAAGAAGCATTGAGACTTGTGATGTTAATGTAGAGTTTAGTTAATGTGGATGTTGATTGACATTTAGGATAATGTAGATGTTGAATGAATTTTAGTGAATGTAGATGTTGAATGAAGTTTAGGAAACTGTTGAAATTACAATGAAGTAATGAATGAAGCATTATTCAGTGATGTTATTTTTTCTCTATATTATGTTTAATGTGTCGACAAGGGAAAAATTATGCATGATCATATACCGAAAAATGGTTGAAAATGGACCTGAAAGCAGGGGTGTTTTTGGATTTGTAATTCTGGAAATATCACGGCTGTGAGATAGACCGTGAGATTTTTTCCATACAAAGGTGGAGTTCCAGACAGTTTCACGGGTTGCCTTCGATAGTATCACGGCCGTGAGATGAGCCGTGTTTTGGATATGAATGATGGACATCTCACGGCCACTTTGTAAATTCTCATGGGCGTGAGACTTGGCCGTGAGATGGGATTTTATAACGGCTTAATGATGGTAATTTTACGCCCGTGAGACTGGGCCTTGAGATTCAAAAAACCATTCTCTATGTTCAGAGAACCTCACGGTCTTGAAAGGACCATCTCACACCCGTGAGATTGTGGGCTCGCTTGTTAGTAAAAAAAAACGACATCAAGAAGGTTCAAACCAGAGCACTTGGCATAATAATTCAGCGTATTAACCAGTCAGACTACTTAACATATTTGCTAAAATTCATTGTTCGTTTGATTTTTACTATGTATGGTTGAATGAGCGTGTGATTATCGGTTTTGGGTTGAAAATATAATTGTGAACCGATGTGAGATTGAGGTTATGTATATGGTTTAGCGAGCGTTTGATTATCGGTTTTGGGTTGAACCCCATGTAATTGTGAACCGATGTGAGATTGAGGTTATGTATATGGTTGAATGAGCGTTTGATTATCGGTTTTGGGTTGAACCCCATGTAATTGTGAACCGATATGAGATTGAGGTTATGTATATGGTTTAGTGAGCGTTTGATTATCGGTTTTGGGTTGAACCCCATGTAATTGTGAACCGATGTGAGATTGAGGTTATGTATATGGTTTAGTGAGCGTTTGATTATCGGTTTTGGGTGTAATTGTGAACCGATGTGAGATTGAGGTTATGTATATGGTTGAATGAGCGTTTGATTTCGGTTTTGGGTTGAACCCCATGTAATTGTGAACCGATGTGAGATTGAGGTTATGTATATGGTTGAATGAGCGTTTGATTATCGGTTTTGGGTTGAACCCTATGTAATTGTGAACCGATGTGAGATTGAGGTTATGTATATGGTTGAATGAGCGTGTGATTATCGGTTTTGGGTTGAACTTGTAATTGTGAACCGATGTGAGATCGAGGTTATGTATATGGTTGAATGAGCGTGTGATTATCGGTTTTGGGTTGAACCCCATGTAATTGTGAACCGATGTGAGATTGAGGTTATGTATATGGTTGAATGAGCGTTTGATTATCGGTTTTGGGTTGAACCCCATATAATTGTGAACCGATGTGAGATTGAGGTTATGTATATGGTTTAGTGAGCGTTAGATTATCGGTTTTGGGTTGAACCCTATGTAATTGTGAACCGATGTGAGATTGAGGTTATGTATATGGTTGAATGAGCGTTTGATTATCGGTTTTGGGTTGAACCCCATGTAATTGTGAACCGATGTGAGATTGAGGTTATGTATATGGTTTAGTGAGCGTTTGATTATCGGTTTTGGGTTGAACCCCATGTAATTGTGAACCGATGTGAGATTGAGGTTATGTATATGGTTTAGTGAGCGTTTGATTATCGGTTTTGGGTTGAACCCCATGTAATTGTGAACCGATGTGAGATTGAGGTTATGTATATGGTTTAGTGAGCGTTTGATTATCGGTTTTGGGTTGAACCCCATGTAATTGTGAACCGATGTGAGATTGAGGTTATGTATATGGTTTAGTGAGCGTTTGATTATCGGTTTTGGGTGTAATTGTGAACCGATGTGAGATTGAGGTTATGTATATGGTTGAATGAGCGTTTGATTTCGGTTTTGGGTTGAACCCCATGTAATTGTGAACCGATGTGAGATTGAGGTTATGTATATGGTTGAATGAGCGTTTGATTATCGGTTTTGGGTTGAACCCCATGTAATTGTGAACCGATGTGAGATTGAGGTTATGTATATGGTTGAGTGAGCGTTTGATTATCGGTTTTGGGTTGAACCCCATGTAATTGTGAACCGATGTGAGATTGAGGTTATGTATATGGTTGAGTGAGCGTTTTATTATCGGTTTTGGGTTGAACCCCATGTAATTGTGAACCGATGTGAGATTGAGGTTATGTATATGGTTGAGTGAGCGTTTTATTATCGGTTTTGGGTTGAACCCCATGTAATTGTGAACCGATGTGAGATTGAGGTAATTGATATATGGGTTGATTTTCGTTTGATTATGGTTTTGGGTTAACCCATATAATTATAACCGATGATTTTTTTGGGTTGGTCATAATGAAGAAATTCCTAGATCCTAAACCCTCACCGTCGTAAGTCGTAACAGTGATGCCGTTTCTTCCTTCTCGTCCTCCGTCGGCGCCAGAGGACTGATCCTCGGTTCCTCCCTGTCGGCTTCTTCCTTCCAGCTTCCCTCTCTCCCAGCCTCAGTTCTTCCTTCGTCTTCCCTTCTCTACCGGTGCTTTCTCCCCCTCGGCCGTCGAGTCTTACTCACGAGGTCTTGATTCGAAAAATTCCGCCCGTTTCCCATGGCTTATTTCGACGCAAGGTTCTTCAAATTGCTGTATTAACAGGTGCCGGGTTTATGTTTCCCAGGGCGAGCAGTCTTCCCTTCCCGGCTAACGAGGCCAAGCACCGCCGGGAGCTCGAAGCTGCCATAGGGATTGTGGAGCGCGCTTGTCACATCTGTGTTGACGTAAAATTTGAATTTCGGTTCTGCTTTTCGCTTAGCATATGCTTGGTTCGTGTAGTCCGAGTAATTCTTCTTTCTTCTTTGAAATTTCTTCGATTGGATTGAACAGGTGCAGAGTTCCGTGCGCTCTAGTGAAGCAGCGTCCGTGGAGAAGAGCGACAGTGCTCCAGTCACCATCGCTGACTTTGGTGTTCAAGCTTTCGTCAGTTTTGGTAAGCCTACTCTTCTTGACAACTGAAGGGAGTTGGGATGAACTTGTTCTCCACACGACATCAGACCTTTTACGATTCAGCATTAAGAATTCTAGTGTAATTCGATCTTAGGATCCATGAGTATTGGAACATTCACGTTGGCCTTTCATTGTAAATTGTAAGATTACATGGTGATCTATGGGTTTGTGGAGCTATTTGGAGCTATTTGATGAAACTTCATTTGTTAAGTGTGTAGAGAGCTTCTTTGTTTGCTTCATTTGGTTGTCTTCTTTGTTCAATTTGGTGGGTGTTGTGAATTGTGATCTTGCTTGGCTTCATTTCATTTGTGAATGGTTGGTTTGTCGCGAAAGTGAAGGGGAAACTATCGGGTTGATATGTGGATTACAGTTACCAGCTAGCCCTTCATTTCAATTGTCTCGTGTTTGCCTCGTGTTTGTTAATTGATTAGTGAAGTGTTTGATTCGGTCGGTTGTGGGTGGTGAATATGTCGATTTCAATTGTCTCTAAACTTCATTTTGTTGCTTGTTTTCAGTTGATCAACTATGGAAGGGTTGATGGATGATATGAGCACAGGCAAGGACACGGGAATTGACTTGAATGTTGGTTTAGATTGGGGAATGGATTATGGAGATGATACCGGTGGTGTTAGAGATAGTGACGATATGGAGGACAATGTCGACACCAGCGATAGTGATTCTGAGGATGATAATAACACTAACATTGGTGATGATGATAAAGAGAACATCTCAGATGAGCATTTGCACAGCTTCGAAACACAGCCACACAGCTCAGAGAACATCAAAGATGCTGCAAATCCAGCCATGGTTCCACCGTACTCGAGTATGTATGACTGGACTTTGCTTGATAAAGTCGGGAATGGTAAGCCTTATTCTAAATGGGAGTCGGATGATGTTGTGGGTTATGAGTTTGAAACCCTTGTGGAGGCTGGCAAGTTCTATTCAACTTATGGTTGTGCCATGGGGTTCAGCATACGAAAGAACACTCACACATATTCAAAATATGGAGTTAAAAATATGCAGCGATGGGTTTGCTCACGCGAGGGGGAGCGTCTTCCAGTCCACAATGACAAGGAGAACAGAAAGCGTGAACCTAGGCCTGTAACAAGGCTCCATTGTCCGGCTGCTTTCAAAGTCAGTTTTGTTGAGGCAACTAACCGATTCAAGGTGAAGCAGTTTGTACCAACACATTTTCATCCCTTAGCTGGAGCACATGAAGTGCAGTTTTTGAGTTCTCATCGCAAGGTAGATGACGCAAGTAAGGCTCAGATTCGATCACTTAGGGCTGCTGGTATTCGCACCAATCAAATCATGGATTATCTAGTGAATTGTGCAGGAAGCTTTCAGAACTTGGGTTTCACTAAGACCGATGTCTACAATTTTGTTAGTGCGGATCGGAGGTCGGAGATCTTGGATAGTGACAGTGAAGCTGCACTTGCCTACTTACAAGCACGGGCAACTACCGATCCTCGTTTTTATTGTAGATATACAGTAAGTGACGGTGGTGAACTAGGCAATATGTTATGGGCTGACTCTCCTTCACAATTGGATTATAGTCTCTTTGGAGATGTTCTTGTTTTTTACTCGACGTACAAGACTAATGCATATAATCTTCCATTTCTTCTATTCATTGGTGTGAATAATCACAATGCAAGCACTGTTTTTGCATGTGCTTTACTTGCGGATGAAACGGCGGAGAACTACGTATGGATTCTAAATGCTTTTTTACATTGCATGGGTGGTAAGAAGCCAACCGCAGTTATAACAGACGGTTGTTCTTCAATGAGGAAAGCTATCAAGTCGGTTCTCCCTGGATCCCGACATCGGTTATGTTCTTGGCACTTGGGCAATAACGCAGAAGCGCGTGGCCATGCGGAAGGCTTCCGGGAGGATTTCAAACGATGCATGCTAAACTGCAGTTCTATTCCACAATTTGAAGCTACGTGGAAGGAAATTTTGTCCAAGTATGACCTGGAGCACAATGCGTGGATGAAGAAGATGTATAGGCGACGAGCTCTATGGGCCACAACTTACTTGAAAGGTATTTTCTTTGCTGGGATGACTACCTCACAACGTTGTGAAAGCATGAACTCTTATCTAGACAAATTCTTGCAAAGTAAGATGAAGTTGTTTGAGTTTGTCAAGCAGTTTGACATGGCACTTTTGTATAGGAGACAAACTGAGTTACATGACCAGTTTAAGACAATACATACTGATGTTGTTTTGATGACACATTTACATGAGATGGAAAGACATGCCTCTATAGTATATACAAGAAATGTGTTCAGGAGCGTTCGAGCAGAAATAGCGAGAGAAGTTCATTACTATATTACAGACAAGTGTGTGTTGACCAATAAAACAATTTACACATTGTCACGATTCAAATACCCTGACTCAAAGTGCACCGTGGTCTTTTACACGAGTGGACATGATGTGCATTGTTCTTGTGGCATCTTTGAGTTCTGCGGAATTCCATGTCGGCATATATTCTGTATATTGAAAGCAGAAAATCAAATACAAATTCCAAAGTCACTCATTTTGAAGCGTTGGACTAAAGATGCAAAAGAGTTCGATCCCTCGAGTATGGGAAGCTGTCCTACCCAGCAAAATATTAGCAGGTATTATAAATTTAAGGTGTTCATTTAGTTCTTTCTTTACTTCTATTGTGCTTGGAACCAACTACAAAAGTGGTTGTTTATTTGGACAGGTTTGGATTCTTGGTTGGTCAATGTAGTAGAATGTGCCATTATGCTGTGAGTTCGGATGAAGCATTTCATACTGCCAAAGGGTTGATTGAAGACTTGACATTGCGAGTGAAGACAATAAGTGAAGAAACAACCAACAAAACAAATAATGCTACTACGGATGTTGGAGTGAACTCCTCTCAGTTTATTAAGGACCCCCATCCAGTTCGAAGTAAAGGGAATGTGAAGCAACCTCAAGTGAAAACACGGTTGTGCAAGTATTGTAGGCGTCCTAAACATACAATCAGAAATTGTCCGCTGAAAAGAATGGCTGAAGCAGGTGGAGGTGATAGTCATTTCACGCAACAAGAATACAACTTCGAGTCCATAGGAGCAGGTGAAAGCAGCTTTCATGTGGAGACTCAAGAATCTGTTCTACTTCCCAAACGATCCAAGCACAACCTGTAATGCTGGTGTTCGGCTTCAAACAACATTATGTTTCATCTTGTCATGTTTGTTTTGTGCAAGTTAGTATCTAGTGACATTGAATGGATCTATGTAATGCTTGTGTCTAGCTTCAAAGAACATTATGACTCATCTTTTCATAAGCTTGTAGTTTTCAAAAACAGTATCTTATGTTTCTTACACCATTATAATAAGTACAGGGGTTAGTTCTACATGTGAATGTCTGTGCATCTGTGCAGGCCAATTCCGGAAATCTCACGGCCGTGAAAGCATGCGTGTTTTTGGGTGTGAAATTCTGGAAATATCACGGCCGTGATAGAAACCGTGAGAGAACCCGTGAGATGATCACAGATGAAACCCAAAAACACGCCTCATAACTGAAACCTCACGGCCGGGATATGTACCGTTAGAATTTTTTTCTAAAAATTGTAAGCTCCAGAGGGTTTCACGGGTTATATCCCGCCCGGGACAAAAAGCCGTGAGATTAACCCTAGAATTGGAAACACCTTATTTAAAACTTCCTCTTTTCTACTTGAACCCGACCCCCAACCCTATTTAAAACCCTCGCCGTCGCACTTCGACCCCCAACCCTCTACTCCCAGTTCGAACAAGCTCCCACCACCACAGGCGAAGCTCTCTCCCAGTTCTCGCATTATAGGGTTTTTCATAAACCCTTGCCCCCAAATCCTCCCTGCTCCGACTCCGTTTCGCCGGCCGCCATGAGCAAGGGACCAGTTCTCTTCTCCGACTTCGGCGAGAAGGACAAAGGTAAACGAAGATAGATCTCCCCTTTCCACCTTCCTCTCTCTCTCTCTCTCTTGCTCTCGCGGTTTCTTGCGGCGCCGATGTTTCGTTTGACTCCCTCTTTGTTTCCAGATTTGCTCACCAGGGATTACCTATCCGACCAGAAGCTTCGTGTGGTATCTGTCAAGAGAGTTTCAGCACCACTATCACAGGTATTTGCCAATCTCCTGTATAATGCAGTGTCTGATTTTGGCACAAAATGAAGAGCTTACTGTAACATCATCAAAAGGGTTCAATTTGTAACCTAAGTGAGCATTGACAGGGTTCTGACTGATCATGATGGTGTAGACGTGATTGAAATGCTCCAGGGATCATCTACCTTGACGTCACATTGAGTATTCCACCTCATCGATCTCTAAGGAAGGAAGCAAGGACAACAAACTTTCCAAGCTGGATACAATCCTAGGACAAGGAATGCAGCAAAGAGATGGAGATTGAAATACAGAGAGTGATTGAAATACAGAGAGATCGAAATACATAGAGAGAAGTTTTGAGTGGGAGGGATGCAAAACCCTTGACCAAGGTTGCATCTAGCTTGGAAAGTTTGATCTTTCCGGTATCACCCCAGCTCCAAGGGGAGTTACAAAAGTGGAGATCGAAGAGGATGGAATACTCAAAGAGACGTCAAGGGAGAAGTCTGTAAGTCGTTCTTAATTTTTCTACTGGATCTTTGGATTATCTTGGTTTGGTGATAGCCTAGAATTTGACTGATTGTTGCGTTTGTGTGATTTGTATAAGCCTTGGTGGTGCTTAATGGTAGTGATTTGATCTTTGTGTTGTATATATGTGTTTTTTTTTCTGGACCTGGATGTGGAAAATAAGAATGCAGTTGTGGATTCATGGGAGGGGGATGGGCATGGATGTTCGACAAAAGTTTGTTCTTGTTTTTGTGATGTTGTGGTGTGCTTGTAAGCAAGAAGGTAGTATGTATTGAAGAAGTAGAGTTTTTGTATATCTAACTATTGTTGTGTTTAAGAAGAGGGAAGTGCAGGGGAGAAGAAGAAAAGGAAGTGGATCCTCGTGGGTGAGAAGAAGATGATCAATCTGGTTTCCCTCTTAGTGGAGAAGGGAAGGAGAAGAAGAAATGATAGAAGCACGTTTAGAGGAGGGAAGGAAGTATCAGGAAGAAGTCTTTGTTTTGAGGGAGCATAGGAATCTGGAAGAGGAAGAATTCATCTGTGTAAAGAAGAAGAGAGGAAGAAGGAGCTCTCCTTTCCTCTGTTTTTTTTCGTTTGGATGAAGTAGGAGAGGCGATGTTGTGGAAGAACAAGGGAAATGGATAGGCCTCCTTCCCATGAATTTGTGTTATATATGTATGTTCAATTTCTTTTCTACAAATCAATTGCAATGTACTCCATAACTCTAATGATCAAATATTGATCTTCTCTTCGATTGTGGGTGGCTAGATGGATATATCTAGTTATTGTTGTTTTTTGTTCTTAGATGGAAACCTCACTACTTGTAATTAAATTGTCACGGCCGAGAGAATAAGCCATGATATGCAAATCACTCCCAATTTCACGGCCGTGCGAGGGACCGTGAGATGGAAATATCACGGCCGGGATAAGGAGACGTGAGATGGAAATATCACTCCCAATTTCACGGCCGTGCCAGAGACCGTGAGATGGAGATATCACGGCCGGGATAAGGTGCCGTGAGATGAAAATCTCACGGCCCCTCTGTAAATTCTCACGGGCGTGAGACTAAGACGTGAGATGTTCACAGCTGAAATCCAAAAATACGCCTCATAGCTGGAATCTCACGGCCGGGAGATGTACCGTGAGATTGTTTCCATAAAAAAGGGTAGTTCCAGAGAGGTTCACGGGTTGGCGTCGATATTATCACGTCCGTGAAATGGGCCGTGAGATTGGAAGCCTAAAAACTAACCTATGCATATTAGAATTTGAAACCCCCCCGCCCCCATATTTTGTTCGAACCCTATTTTCCTCTGTTCTACTTCGACCCCCAACCCTCTACTCCCTCTGTTTTACTTCGACCCCCTCGCCCTCGCGCACTCGCCATCGCCCTAGATCGCTCGCCCTCGCCCTCGCCCTTGC